>CM076573.1:981306154-981846701 GCA_034641835.2 Pinus albicaulis | reverse complement strand
TATCGAAAAGGATGTGAGACCCATTCGCCAACCCCAAAGAAGACTAAACCCTCACCTTAAAGATATTGTGAAATCTGAATTACAAAAACTATTGGATGTTAATTTTATTTTCCAAATATCTGATAGCAAGTGGGTCTCCCCATTAGTAGCGGTACCAAAGAAGAACGGGAAGTGGAGAATATGTGTAGAATACCGAGAACTCAATAAGGAAACCCAAAAAGACCACTTTCCCCTTCCTTTCATTGACTAGGTATTAGACACATTGGCAGGAAATAAATTCTTTTCTTTCCTCGATGGCTTCAGTAGGTACAATCAAATAAACCTGTTACAAATGGAAGGGTGACAAGATGGTTGATTTTATTACAGGAATTTGACATTACAATCAAATATCAACCTAGAAAAGAGAACCCTATTGCTGAATTTTTGTCAAGAATGCCAAAGCCAACAGATGCAGCAGCAGTTGAATACCACTTCCTAGATGAACATTTGTTCGATGTTACTGTTAGAACCCCATGGTATGTTTATATAGAAAATTATTTGGCAATAGTTAAATTACCTAAACATCTAACCCTTAATGAACGAAGGCAAATAATATAGCGTAGTACCCAATTCTCTTGGATTGGGGGCTACCTATTTCATACAGGGTCAGATATGAAAATTAAGAGATGCGTTCAGGAGGACGAAGTATTTGATATTCTGAAAGAATGCCATGGCGGGCCGTGTGGCAGACATTTTGCAGATCATAGAACCACCCATAAGGTTTTATGGGCAGGCTATTATTGGCCTACCATTTTTAAAGATGCTAAAAAATTTGTGCAGGCCTGTGATAGCTGCCAAAGGGCAGGTCGTCCTGGACAGTCTGACGAAATTCCTTTGAACCCAAAACTAGTAATTGAACCATTTGAACGTTGGGTGCTTCTTTTTTTGGCCCCATTAACCCCCCATAAAACCAAAGAACATACATCCTAGTTGCAATCGAGTATGTCACTAAATGGGTTGAAGCAGAGGCACTTTCAGAAGCTATAGAGGACTCTGTAATACAATTCTTTTTCCAAATATTTGTACGATATGGCCTCCCAAGGGATATAATAACAGATGGAGGACCGTAGTTTGTAGGTAATAAACTCGCTAAAACATTACAAAATTACCACATTCAGCACAAGACTACAACCCCATACCACCCACAGGCAAACAGCCAAGTAGAGAGCACAAATAAAGTAATCGAGTCTATGTTGACAAAAATTGTTGCCTCACACAGATGTGACTGGGCCTACAGATTGCTAGAAGCCTTGTGGGCATACCAAAAAACATGGAGAGCTACTACGGGATATTCACCATATCAATTGGTATTTGGAAAAGAGCCCATCTTTCCAATAGAGTTTGAAATTTAGACATTAAGAACAACCCAGAAGGTGGGCCTAGATTTAAATGAAGCCCAAGCCAAAAGAATGTAGTAAATCAATGAGTTAGATGAAATTAGGCTCTTTGTTCTTCAGTACACTATGTTAATTCAAAAATAGAGAGAAAAATGGCACGATTCCCTCATCAAACAAAAGATCTTCCATGAAGGTGTAGAAAATTTGAATAACTAAGATATTATTCACCGAGATTCTCCTGATCACACACTATTTTAGCTTCATCCATAATACAGAATCTCTTCTACCATTGATCATCACATGCAGAAATAAAATCAATTGCATGCATACATTAAAAACACAAACAATCACACATATGAACACAATATTTAATGGGAAAGCTTAAAGCTAAAAACCCCAACTATTTGTATATTATATGTCATGGAGATCATGTAACAATCATAGTAAAAAATCTCCTCACAAGCTCTCATGCACACCCTCAATTGCTACACACTATCAAGCTAGATCTAGCAAAACACATGCTCCAATATTTTGCCACTTGATAGCCAACCTCTATTGCGTAATTAATGCTATGGGATGGCTTCATAAAATAGATAAACCACCTGGCTTGAACTGCGCAATCCTCATGGGCTACTCCACCTATCTGTGTGTTGCAAATAGCAACAGTATAGTCACAACTGATAGTTAACCCGCTCTTTCACCTATTCTTGCACTGGTCTCCACTGAAACTGTCCATGCACTGAAGTTAACTGATGCATTCTTTAGTTGATTTATGAGTTTATAATTAGTGAATTAATTAATAATTAATTCACACCACTCTCACTAATTGTATCAATTAATTAAACTAGATACAAATAGCTCAACTATGTTTAGATTAGTTAAACTGAATACAACTCCACTAACTTCCTCAATCAACTCCACCAAACTCTGTCACATGAGTTCTAACTGAAGTATCCATGCAATAGCTCCACATAACCCTCAGGAATAGCGTAATTCCTTCTGTCAGCTCCTGTGCCACATCCGTGCACTTAACTGAAGTGCTCCAAGAGAATAAGATAATGTTTATAGTCCGAATATTATTAAGAGCTAATAATATTCGACATATCTATTTTTAGACTGGCAATCTAAAAATAGATTCCGCCCAATATGTCTAAAAATAGAAGTCCATCTATTTTTCCGACTTGACCAACCATCCACAAATAGCATCCTGCAACTCATAGAACATGATCCATATGTCTAAAAATAGACTTTGCGCCAAAAATACCCTGCAGGCCCACCTAGTGAAGGTGACTCCTTTCCACTAAGCTCATCATCTTGTTGCAATATCAACACTCCCTCTCAACAAGATATTGATTATCTACAACCCCTATCCTGCCCCTATGGTATTCAAATTTGCTCCAGTGAGCGCCTTCGTCAAGATATCAGCATCTTGATCCTCCGTGGGAATGTATGAAAGTAACATGATCCTCCGCTGCACACAATCTCTGATATGATGATACTGGATGTCAATGTTTTTAGATCTATCATGAAATACTAGATTAACCGAGAGTTTTATGCAACTCTTGTTATCACAATAAATCACAGTAGGATCCAAGTGTGAACTGAAAAACCTGACCAGGATCTTCCTCATCCATATAGCATCACATGCAGCCAAACTCGCTGCCATATACTCGGCCTCTGTTGAACTGAGTGCCATGGATCTCTGCTTCCTGCTGTACCAAGAAACTGTTGTCGACTCGATACTGAAAATCGCTCCATATGTGCTCTTCCTGTCCGTTGGGCTCCCTGCCCAATTTGCATCTGTGAAGCCACACAGCTTCACCTCATCCAACTGTCTGTACCGTAATCCATATCCCGATGTGCCTCTGAGATATCTCAATACATGCTTCCCCACCTTCCAAAAGAGCTTGGTAGGCTTAACCATAGCTTGTGAAAGCTGGTTAACTGCATAGCGTATATCGGGTCGTGTATTGACCAGATACATAAGCGACCCCACCAACTGTCGATAAACAGTGCCATCCACTACCTCTGCTAAAGTAGCATCCTCCTTCCTCCATCCACCAGGAAGAGGAGTATCAACAGGCTTGTAGCCATGCATGTTGAACTTCTCCAGTATCTCCCGAGCATACTTACCCTGAGAAACAAACATTCCACCACTGCGCTGCCAAATTTCCAATCCCAAGAAATAATGAAGGAGGCTCAAGTCCTTCATCTCAAACTCTTTTGCAAGATCCTCCTTGCATGAGAGTATCAACAGCTCATCACCTGTCAAAATCAAATCATCTACATAAAGTACAATGATCAGCAACTTACCCTCCACCACAATCTGGTATAGGTTCAGATCCACCTCACTCTTGGAGAATCCAAGTCCCGTGAAATAACTGTCTATCCATGTGTACCAAGCACGAGGTGCTTGTTTCAACCCATATAGCGCTCTCTTGAGCCTGTACACATGCGACTCGCTGCTAAAGATCTCAAAACCTTTGGGCTACTCTATGTACACCTCCTCCTTAATGACTCCGTTGAGGAACATTTTCTTCACATCGATCTGATGAATGTGCCACCCCATCTGCGCTGAGAGAGCAAGAATTGTTTGTATGGAAGAATACCTTGTGACAGGTGCAAAGGTCTCCTCATAATCGATCCCCTCTATCTGTGAAAAGCCTCGGGCAACAAATATTGCCTTGTACTTCTCCACACTCCCGTCAGTTTCCTGCTTTACTTTGTAGATCCATCTCGAAACCACCACTGATTTCCCTTCCGGCCTTGGGACAATCTCCCATGCACTGTTTCTGACAATCGAATAATACTCTTCCACCATGGCATCTACCCATGCGGGGTCCTCCACAGCTTCCTCGAAAGAGGATGGCTCTGTCACGATACACTTGCTCACAAGAGCCATGTATCCAGTATACCGGTCAGGTGACTGTCTCTATCTACATTGTGATGTAGGTGCTCCTACAACCTTCTCTGCATCTTGAGCAAGTCGCTCAGCTTCTGTAGTGCGCTTCCACCCTCTGATGGTTGGCGCTGCATGAGTGGTCTTTTCCACTCCATGAACCTCCTCTTGTGACTGATCCACATCCTGAGGCTCATCCTTAGGAACTAATAGCTCCTCATCTGCATGCAAGTGTGGCTCCCTCTCAAGCAAACACTTCATGGCTTTCTCATCCTAAAATTTGATATCCCGTCGCACAACAGTCTTGCGACTGTCTGGAAAATACACACGATAGTTGTGGGGTGTATTAGTGTACCCCACAAATATCCCAACCTCCGCAGTCGGCTCTAGCTTCTTCCTAGCATCCTTCGTCACATGAATGTAAATAGGTGAACCAAAAATCCTCAAATGGGAAATATCAGGCCTCTTACTAGAAAACGCCTCCTCGGGTGTAGTCATGCCAAGTATCCTGTGAGGACAACGGTTCTGCACATATACTGCAGTATTGCATGCCTTTTCCCACAAGTGAATGGGTAGGCCCTGATCATGCAACATCGCCCGTGCAACACCCATGATCGTTCTGTTCTTCCGCTCAGCAACCCCGTTCTACTGTGGGTTATGAGGTGCTATGAGCTCTCTTTGAATTCCTTCTGCGCTGCAAAAGTCCTTGAATTCACCAGAGATGAATTCACCACCATTGTCGCTCCTAAGAGCCTTCACCTGCTTCCCCGATTCTTTCTCAACCAGTGCCTTGAACTCACAGAACTTTGAGTATGTCTCACTCTTCTTCTGCATGAAGAAGATCCAACACTTCCGAGAAAAATCATCAACAAATATCACATAATACCTGTGCTTTGCTGTCGAAGCTACTGAGAAAGGTCCACACACGTCTGTGTGAATTATCTCAAGGATCATCGTGGCGTGACTATCCTTCTCGTGAACGGTGGCTTTCACAAATTTTCCCAAGGTACACCCCTTGCACTGATCTGACTATGCAATAGTGCCTTTAGGAAGCCTAGTAGAAATATGTTGCAATATCTTCAAAGCTCCATGGTGAAGGTGGCCCAATCTCCGGTGCCACAACTCGTCATCATCCCAGCTCACCACTCCTTCTGCCTTGCCTGCCATTGTTGCATAGCCATCTACCTACAATTGATAAATGTTCTTAACTCGAACCCCTAACATCTAGGTCTCACCAGTTTCCTTACTGCGCAGGAAATCCTTTCCCTCGCTAAAGACAACATCATATCCCTTGTCTTCTAACATCGCCACAGAGATAAGATTATTCTTCAATCCTGGAACATGCATCACTTCCTTAAATACAAAGGGTTTACCAGACTCCCTCTCAAAGGAAATGGTACCGATATTGGTCGCACTGTATCTACCATCATCGCCCATCTCGATGTCCACTCCAAGATCTTTCTCATCCAGATCAGCAAACAAATCTCGATCTCCTGTCATGTGAAAAGATGCACCACTGTCAAGAAACCACACTGATCCCGTCATACTTGAGACCAAGCATGCGATCAGTGAAAAATTTAGCTCAAACTGCGAGGCTAAGGCCTCTCCAGCTGCAGTCCCAGCAGCCTGCTTATCTTTCTTCTTCTATGGACAATTTGTGGTATAATGTCCGTGTTGGTGACAGTGAAAGCACTTCACCTTGGACATGTCCTGCTTCTTGCCTTTCGCACCAGAATGAGAAGCTTTCTTGCTCTTCCCCTTCTTTTCTTTGGAAACCAAAGTGAAATTATATTCATCAGAGTTCTTTGATGACAATTCATCCCTGGTACTCCACCTTATCTCCTCTTGCACAAGATCCGACCAAAGTCGCTCCCATCCTGGCAATTTTTCCCGACCATTGACAGAGTCTTGATAGGAGTGCCAACTCTTCGGAAGCCCAAGGAGAGCAAAGCTCACCAAGTCCTCATCATCTACAGTCACCCCCACAATTCCCAGCT
This sequence comes from Pinus albicaulis, assembly GCA_034641835.2. Classification (NCBI taxonomy): domain Eukaryota; kingdom Viridiplantae; phylum Streptophyta; class Pinopsida; order Pinales; family Pinaceae; genus Pinus; species Pinus albicaulis. Next base: position 981,840,429 of record CM076573.1, on the reverse strand, counting down.
CATCCCTGCATTGGATGAACTTCATGAGGTACTTGGGCATACTGTCGCCTTTCTCCATCTTTATGTTTCTGAGTTTATCCTTGAGCGCCAACTTCCTCTGGTCGCTTTTTCTTTGGAATAAATCTGCCAAAGCTTTCCACATAAAGAATGGATAAGCCTTACCATGAAGGTTGGACACTATGTGATCCTTCACACCTTCCAACAGAATCCTTCGACACTTTGCTGTCTTCTTTTGCCATCCGTCAAGTACCACAACATCACCAGAAGTAGGCTTTGGAATTTCTGCATCTATGAACTCCTTCAACCCATTGTCATCCAGCACCGCCTCCATCCAGTCCTTCCATGCAATATAATTCGAGCTACCCTCAAGGGCATACTCCAATCACAATCCGTTGAAAGACATCTCAACTTTGACACAAAGAAAACACTGCTGCAAATTCGAATTCCACCAGCACAAAACTCAACTGCTTCAATGTTTTGCAATTGCTCCAATGATCAATAATGCTCTGATACCATGTAGAAAATTTGAATAAATGAGATATTACTCACCAATATTCTCCTGATCACACACTATTTTAGCTTCATGCATAATACAGAATCTCTTCTACCATTGATCATCACATGCGGAAATAAAATCAATTGCATGCATACATTAAAACCACAAACAATCACACATATGAACACAGTATTTAATGGGAAATCTTAAAGCTAAAAACCCCAAATATCTATATATTATATGTCATGGAGATCATGTAACAATCATAGTACAAAAGCTCCTCACAAGCTCTCATGCACACCCTCAATTGCTACACACTATCAAGCTAGATCTAGCAAAACACATGCTCCAATCTTTTGCCACTTGATAGCTAGCCTCTATTGCGTTTTCAATGCTATGGGATGGCTTCATTAAATAGATAAACCACCTGGCTTGTACTGCGCAATCCTCATGGGCTTCTCCACCTATCTGTGTGTTGAAAATAGCAACAGTATAGTCACAACTGATAGTTAACCTGCTCTTTCACCTATTTCTGCACTGGTCTCCACTAAAAATGTCCATGCACTGAAGTTAACTGATGCATTCTTTAGTTGATTAATGAGTTTATAATTAGTGAATTAATTAATAATTAATTCACACCACTCTCACTAATTGTATCAATTAGTTAAACTAAATACAAATAGCTCAACTATGTTTAGATTAGTTAAACGAATACAACTCCACTAACTTCCTCAATCAACTCCACCAAACTCTGTCACATGAGTTCTAACTGAAGTCTTCATGCAATAGCTCCACTTAACCCCTAGGAATAGCATAATTCCTTCTGTCAGCTCCTGTGCCACATTCAGGCACTTTCAATCGAAGTGCTCCAAGAGAATAAGATAATGTTTAGAGTCCAAATATTATTAAGAGCTAATAATATTCGACATATCTATTTTTAGACTGGAAATCTAAAAATAGATTCTGCCCAGTATGTCTAAAAATAGAGGTCCATCTATTTTTTCCGACTTGACCAACCATCCACAAATAGAATCCTGCAACTCATAGAACATGATCCATGTGTCTAAAAATAGACATAGTCTAAACATAGACTTTGCGCCAAAAATACCCTGCGGGCCCACTTAGTGAAGGCGACTCCTTTCCACTAAGCTCATCATCTTGTTGCAATCTCAACAGAAGGAGATTGGTCACTCCTATATGACTCCAGGTTTCAGGATTTTCCAGGAAAACTCCAGACACGATGTCTTGGACCTTATGAGATACAAAAAGTGCATGATAATGGCACCATTACATTAACCACCATTGATTGATCTGGACATTCCTTTAAAGTAAATGGTCATCGAGTACGACTTTACCATAAATTGCTTACTCGAGAATCATTTTACCAGCAATTACAAGAAGATTTTACCATGCAAATCCTTGCTGAAGGGGATAACCCCTCCTCAACACCTATTCATTAAATCATTTCTTTCCTTTGAAATTTGTATATAAAGATTGTTCATTTATTTTGCTTGTTTTTTTAATGGAATTCTATTTCTTCAAACTCTGTTTATTTTGCTTTTTATGAGTTTTGTTCTTCCTTTCCAAAGGAACGGCATTTTTGCAGTTTCTTTCGAAAGGAACAGCAGCTTTGCTGAGAGTGTTTTTGTTGTTCCTTTTGAAAGGAACAGCAGTTGTGCTATTTATTTTTTCTATTTCACATATTGTTTTGCTGATCATTTCGAAAGGAATAGCAGTTTCGCAGATTCTTTTTGTTGTTCCTTTCAAAAGGAACAACATTTTTTGCAGATTGTTTTTGTTGTTCCTTTCCAGAGGAACAACATTTCCACAGATTGTTTATTTTGTTCCTTTCCAAAGGAACAACACTTTTTGAGTGTATTATTTTTCTTGTTTTAGACCAGCATTTTAGGGATTTCTAATGACTCTTCTAAAGGAAAACATACTATTTATACAAAATCACACAAAATAAAGCTTACTGGAATCAACAAATTAAAAGAAATTGTCATTTTTTTAAGAAATTGTTTGGTGATAATAAGAAAAAGGAAAAAATGACATAATCAATAATATGACTTTGATGTCTTACTATCACTAAAATTACAATGATCGATTATCTTTATCATGTTGGTTCTTCCCCAAATCCTTATAACTTTCTTTGATTTTTACCTATTGAGTAGGAATAAGGGCATATTCTTTTCTGTTGAGATGTTTAGACTTCTTCTACCATCCCCACTCTTAAGGAGTGTTGATCCATCCTTTATATATAAATAGGAAAGTGCTATACGAAAAAGAAGAAAAAAATATTTCACTAACAATTTTATGATATGGCAGATGGAGGATAGGGGGTTTCATCAAGAGCCAGCCTACCATGATCATAAGGAAGCAAGTGAAGTGACATTCCCATCATGGCCACCACACCAGGGATATGGTCCAATGGACAATTGAAAAAACCTAATAAGTCCTTGGAACAGGAGGTCTCATCACGAGCCAGCCTACCCACCTTTCACTTCTTCCCGGTGAATGGCATTGTGATTCATCTGGTCCACAAGTTAGTAAAATGGCCTCCGTTATGACATTAAACAACACTTCCCTAGGCATAAGTAAAGGGCAACGGTTCCAAGGGTGAGAAAGAAACTTTGTCAAGGTTATGGACACCTGTGGGCAACAGAGCTCTCCTAATGGTATTGGAGTCCCATTTTTAAAAATCAATAGTAATATTAAACCCTTTTTCCTATATCTCTATGTAAAAATAAAATGAAAGTATCAATCCTAAACCCTTGATTTCGAACCTATTATACATGAAAATCATCATAAATCGATCACATTAGTTTGAGTGGGTAATAAGCGCATTATTACTTGTATTCACATTATCTATCCCTTTTCCTTATCTTTAAATCATTACAAACGTTTCTATATCTATTTATGATTTAATCACATGCATCGATTTCAGTAAATGCAATAGTTTGATTGATTGTAACATAAGTATGCATGCTTTTTCATGTTGTACAACTGTTGTGCAGTACTTTCCTCTCTTATTAGATGGTCGAGGAGGATGACCTATCATCCTCCAAGGGGGGCGCGGATGCCTCTTAATCATTGCATGCAGATCAAATCCCTATATTTTTTTTACCTGTACGCGAATCAAATCCCTACATTCTAGGGAATAACAAAAACTTAACGATATTATTCCAATTCACCATGTTGTGTTGTTCCATTACATTACTGTGTGTTTGGAAAGAAGTAAAAGTGTGCAGAGAAGATTGGAGGCCGAACAATTTGTAGCGAGCTGCAAGTGCTAGTTGTTTCTGATGTTGCATGAGAGATTCTGGAAAAATTGGGATGGATTACATACTTCACATGGCTGCAACAACCCCATGAAACAGTGGCTACCGAGTTTCTACAAAATTTGCAGGAAGGATACTCCATGGTTAGAGGAAGATAGATAGCAGTAATAGATGAAATAATTGCAGAGGTGTCTCGTCTACCAGCGCAAGGAATTGTATGGACTCATAAGAAGGTCAGGATTCAAGAAGCCATGAATATTTTCTAGGAAGAAGGACAAACATTGGTCGTCAAAGGCAAAGGATTTCAGCCGACATCATTGGGAGAACCATGGATGGAATTGGCAAAGGAAGTGCAGGCCTATGTAACATGCGATGGAAGGAAAGACGTGGTAAGACCTCACCACCTTAAGTTATTGGCAGTATTAAAGCAAAAATGTATTGTAAATTTGTCTGCATCTTTAAATTCCTTACTGCATGATGTTCCTCGTAGTATAAGAAAAACCCAGCACACAGACATGGTGGTAGGCCACCATTGCCTAATCAGATTAATAGTAAGTCATAGTCTTACCCAACAATAAACTAGTTGGGAAGAATTGATATTTTCGATTGATGGAGGATTAGCCTTACCTGCCCCAAAACGAAAGAGAATGAATAGCTCGGCAACTGAGCCATCAAAACGTAGACAGTCCTCCCATTCAAAAATAAGTAGGGGAATGATAGAAGGCCTTCCGGGTAGCAGTAGCCATCCCTTGGAATTGCCCAGCTCGGAGGATGAACAGCCTCCACAATTAGAAGGAGGGAGTCCCTGTACTGATGAGGATGAAGAAGAAATGAGTCACCACACCAGTGGTGAGAAAAAAACCAACGCAGAAGAAGGAAATAATGAAGAAGAGTAAATTTAGGGAGAAGAAGGAAGCCCTCATACTAGTGTAGAGGGAGAAATTCGCTACTCTGATGAGGAAGAAGGTAGTTACCATACCTGTGAAGAGGACGAATATAATCACAGCAGTGAAAGAGAAGGAACAAATCCTCTCAAAAACACTACTAAAAATTCACCATGAAGCCCTTTGCAAGAAGACTAATTGGCCCAAATTTTGGCTAATATGAGTGAATATGTGCAGCCTCACAGCCCACTAGACCTTAATGTTGATATCAACCAATTGTAGGAGCAATCTGTTGTCAATAAAGAAACAGCTAAGGGAATTCCAGATGAAATAGAAGGATCAAACACTAACGAAATGGTAGAATAAGCTGAGGTTGCTTCCCTTGAGAAGTATGGACAGGAAGAAGAGAACACTGAATCAGTGTTCCAAACTGAAAACTCTCAGGGAGTTGTAGAGTCAATTGAGGGTATTACCCCTATAGAATACAGCCGGGGGCATATGAACATTGAAGAAGTGCCCCAAGAAGAAAACGGAGAAGCAAGCCCAAATGAAGGCATTGCTGATGAGGAGCAAACCCCTGTTGAGAAATTGGGTTCAGAAAAAGGAATAGTCGTTCCATCAAGGAAAAGGAAGAAAGTAACTGAGCTTGAAAAACTTTAGAGGAAATGACTGAAGCTGCAGAGACTAGTGGAACAACTTAGGCAGACCATTATGGTTCTTAAAATTAAAGAAATGCCCAAACTAACCCCAAAGAAAAGAAGCATAGTCACCAAACGAGCCTCGAGAAAGAGGAAAGTGGCCACTAAAACAAAGCCCCAAGTTGTAGAAACTATGGTTGAGCCTAATCATGAAGATATGGAACAGCAGGCAGCTATTCCAGATGTAGCTATTCCAGATGGAGTAACCTCAAGTGAAAATGCACAAGCCTATATTCAAAACACTTTTAGTGACCCTACATTAGCCAAAATCCAAGAGGAGTTGGCACAGGCTCGACAGGAAAGGGAAAACTTGAAGCAAACATTGTTCCTAGAAGAAAATACCAGGAGTTGCAATAGCAGATGAAGAAAATGTATGAATTCACTATGTGTTTTCCCATTCTTTTGCTTTAAACATAATTCTTTTTACTTTAGAAAGTTGACTTATTACAAGAATTGTGGTAGAATTGTAAATATTTATGTTTATTGTAAAATGTAACTAAAAACTGCCTTTTATTGCTAAAAACAAGAATCAGGCGAGGTGAAAAGCTATAACAGAGGTGAGGCTAAAGTAACTGCAACTGTTGTTCCTCCAGCGTTAGACCAAATCCTGCCAAAGACAAGGAAATCCAAATGCATTGCTAAGAGAAGGTAGGGGACAGCTCGGCTTTGGTCAAAGGAAATCAAGTGATAGCTAAAGAAAGAAGAGAAGTGAATCCCTCGGGATCCTTAAATCCTGAGGGATCGTTGTTTAAACCTTATCTCCTTCCTTGTCTTGTCCGTCGAGTTTTTTATATAAGGCAATGCCTTTAGAGATTGTAGGGAGTCGAATCATTTGATTAAAAACATTCCTTTTGTAATTCTGCGTTTTATTGACTCTCATGATCAGAGAGCGATCACTGTAACACTTTTATGTTCAATTAATACAAAGGCGCGTTTCATTTCATCTTTCAAGCATTGAAGTAACCCAACAGTATTTCACTGGTGCTAAGGGCCCAGCCTTGGTGGAATCGTTCTGTTGTTTGTATTTCTATCCTTTAATTTCTGTTGCGTGATAATTATGTTTGGTTTCATTACGATTGCAGAGTTACTTAATCACTGTTGAATTTCTTATTGATTGCTGTGTGCACTAATGAATTGCATTGTTGTTCCATTTAACAAGGATCGTGATTCTTTATTACTCATCTTGTTATCACGTAAAAGATTTGTTGTTCTATACTTAGCTCTGTTTGCTATTCCATTGGATTATTGTTCATTTTGATTAATTGCTTAATAGTGTTTACTGTCGATAGGGTTGGAGTTTAATAGGATTTGTTATCTGAATTCATTAAGTTCATGTTTGTTGTTCAATTACTGTTTTTTTTTTCATTTCTAATTCGTTATTTTCATATTGCAGAGAGATTGTTTATTTACCGTTTGTTGTGTAGGCGTATAGATTACAAATTGTTGTTCCTTTCCAATTCTTTCTTTTAAAATAAATTCTTCTTAGTTTATTTTCAACAACAAGTAGTTCAATTTTGATTTCACTTTGATTGTTTAAAGAGCAGGACTATCAACTGTAGAGAACATTGGTTATTGCTTCCAAGTTCCCAGATTGATTGCCTTGTCCCAGTGTGATTTCTGTTGCATCGATTTCTGAAGGAATGAGTTATTTCTACTGTATCCTTGATTGATGCTTTGCAGATTGAGTAGTTAAGATTTCATAATATTTGCATTCATGTTATTGTAATTAGATTTCTTTACAAGCATCTATTTACTCTTGTATCTAGAATACTATACTACATCTCTCACAGCATTACTCTTAGCTCAATTGTAGTCTCAAACAGAGTACACTCTTGAAACAAAAAGTCATTCTCAGATTGATAATTAGCGTAGGATAAATAGGTGTTAAAAAGATACCTTTTATACCTCAATAGGCACATGGCGGCCTCCGGGTTAGCCATGTGTCAGCTCCCCATTGGCTCTCCAAAAACTAATCACAAATCTCCATGTGCCAAGAATTTGACGTTTGACCCTATTTGACCCTTTTTTTAAGATTTTCCTGTTTGGTCAAGGAGATAGTAGGCTCTAACTTTCACATACAGATTTCATTTTCGATGAAACGAATTGTCCCAGATTCCTCATAATGAGGCCTATCTGTTTATTCCATCTTGGAACGATTCTGAGGACTTTTATTTTTATTTTTTAAATTCCAATAATACAGATTCTGATCAGGAACCCTAAACAAGGTATCTTTTTTTATGCTCAGAATATTCCTTTGGGGTCTAGAAGTAAAATTTTTAGAATGGGGTCAAATTTATAGTCATTTTCCATGATTTTTCTCCAGGAATCCAACCATGCAACCTATTCCTCCAACAAAGGTCTAAATTTTTAGACCATCCCCATAAGTGGATGTATAAGGTGTCATTTTGTAAATTGCTTGTAATTTTGTTTTTGCTACCATTTAATGAAAGAGGCCTCCACACATTAAGCAGGGCCTAGAGACATAGCCACACTAGGTGAACTCCATAATCAAATCGTCTTGTGTATCTGATCCCATGCTTTCTTTTATTTCCTCTTCTTTTCATGTGTTACATGCTCTTTTATATGCAATTTTTTATGCATCTATGAAGTAAAATATATGGATCAAGTTTGGTATCAATGAAAGTCTCCTTCACATGAGTTGTATGAGTGAATTCTAATGAGGAACAAGCCCCAAAGAGAAGAAGGAAAAATCAAATACTTTGATATCAAAGCGAGGTGTGCCCCATGAAGACAGAACATGGCAGATGAGGATGAATGAGTAGAAGAATAGAAAATTTATCATAAGATATTCTTCACCATAGCAGAGAATGTTGACAAGTTATTTGCAGAATATGAGGAGAAAATAAAGCATGATAATAAAGAGCCTGATGATCATCCCTCAGTACACCGTGGAGGTGGAGGGGAATAGCCTCCTCCCTCTAAATCCACCAGTCACAATTCTTATTCTTCCTCTTCTCATCATTCTAACAGGCACCATAAAAATACATCTAAGAAGCCACTTTTTAAGACAGATGTAAAGTTTGATTTTCCAACATTTAATGGAGAACGTAATGTAGAGAAACTAAATAATTGGATTAGAAATATCTAGGTTTATTTTTAGATTCAATAGATCGAGGAAGATGAGGTCAAGATCCAGTTAGCATATCTTCATTTGAGTGGCATCACTCTCGTCTGGTCAGAGAGCAAGTTGCATAAAGCAAAAAAATATTTGGGTAATCTCCTTTCTTCTTGCTCCAATTTTTCTTCTGCATTAAAATATCAATTTTGTCCTTTGGCTTATTGATAAAAGGATTTAATGGAATGGAAATATTTGAGACAATTAAAGGTTCAAAAAGTACAAATATTCATGGAATAGTATAGAAAACAAGCATTTAATTTGGGTATTTCACTTGATTCACTAGAAACTGTAACAAAGTATATTGGCGCTTTACATAGTTACATCAGGTATTCTTTGTTATTTGTTGAGCATACTAATATTGATGCGGTCAATGTGAAGGCCACTCACCTTAAAAGAAAGGGAAATAATAACAAAGAGGAGCAACCAAAGAAATCATCTTTCAAACCTCATAATGGCAAGTTCAAAGGAAAAGTCAAGGGAAAGGACAAAAAGGAAGCTACAACCAAGAAGGAAGAAGGAGAAAATACATCTTGCACACATTTCAAGAAGGAAGGCCATGATGATGAAAAATGTTGGAAGTTTCATCTGGAGTAGAAACCAAAGAGATTTGGTTGAAACAACAAGAAAAATGCGGTGGTAACCATAAAGTAGGACCTTGGATCTGATTCCAATGATGAGAAACATATCATAGCAATCGACATACAAGGTAATATTTCTCTTCATGCTAATGAAATTTCAGAATTGCATGAAAGTACAAGTTATTCAAATGAGTATTTTGTTAATTAACAAAAGAGGATTGAATTGTTCCACATTAGAGTTGTTATGAAACATAATAAAGTGGAAACCTTGTTTGATCTGGGCTCACAAGTAAACTTGATTTTAGAATCATTGGTTAACAAATTAGGAATAGAAACCAAGCCTCATATGAAACCCTATTCTCTTGGTTGGGTGTGTGATAAAGCCAAATTACATGTTACCAGGTAGTGTAGAGATAGATTTTTGATTGCATCCAAACTAGTAGATGAGGTTGATCTTGATGTTGTACCTTTGGATATATGTGGCATGGTATTGGGGATTCCATATTTTTATGATAGGAAAGCATTTTTCTTTTTCCATGAAAAAAATTATCATCTCATGAAATATGAGATAAAATACATTGTTAGAGCTCATCATGCCAAAATGCCACTCTTGTAAGTGAAGTTCAAGTGAAGAGGTTGGTAAATTCTAGAAAAGGGTGCATTCTCATGGTTGTCAGAGAAAAAGATGCAATTATGTCTAAATCTTTCCATGTTGTAATCCCACTCATAAAAAGTAATTGTATGAAATTGTTTCTAACTATGATGGGAGTTTTTAGGAACCAAGTGGGGTTCCAAAAAATCATGAAATCCAACATGAGATTCACTTGTAGTAGGATTCCCCTTTACCAAAAATTGGTATGTACACATTTTCAGCCATTGATATGTAGTAGATAAGAAAATAGTTGCAAGAATTGCTAAATCAAGGGGTCCTAAGACCGAGTTCTTCTCCATGCAGTTCACCTATTGTGTCAGTGCCAAATAAGGATGAAATATGAAGGATGTGCATGGACTTCAGAGCACTAAAAAAAATAACGATGAAGAATTGATACCCTCTCCATCTCATTGATGATTTATTAAATCAATTGAAAATTTTCATTTATTTCACAAAACTGGACTTGCGCAGTGGCTATCATTAGGTCACGATTTTAGAATAGGATAGGAAGACTAAATTAACAAAAATAGAGGTTTTTTGAATGGTTGGTAATTCCATTCAGACTATGAAATGATCCAACCACATTCATGAGGGTGATGAATGATATTTTTAGGCATTTTCTGCATGATTTTGTACTTGTATATCTTGATGACATTATTTTTTTTAGTAGGACATGGGAAGATCATGTGAAAGAATTTTCCTGATGTGTTACAAAAGTAAAAATTGTATGTCAAAATTTCTAAGTGTGAATTTGGTAAAACCTCTTTGGTCTACTTGCATCAAATTGCTAGAGGTGGAAAATTAATATATCCTAAAATTGGTGTGATTGTAAAGTGGTGTAAACCCACCAATGTTACAGAGGTTCATATATTTTTGGGTGCAGTAAAATACTGGAGAAATTTCTTTGCCAACTTATTTGTCATTTCATCCCCCATAGATGAATTGAAAAGTGTGAAGCAAACCTTTCAGTAGGGAGGAAAGAAACAAAAAAAGTTTGATACACTGAAAGAGAACACCACCAACGCACCTGTGTTGGCCTTACCTGACCTCCAGCAGCCTTTTGAGCTCGATACATATGCCAGTGGGTGTGCCATGGGAGTAGTGATGATGCAGTAGAGGAAACCTATATGTTACCATTTAGAGAAATTCTCCCAAGCTGTTGTGAACCAACCCACATATGAAAAGGATTTGTGTGCCTTGGTCCAAATCATGAAGAAGTGGAAGGAGTATTTGAATTTCAAGGATACCATCATTCACACATAGCACCAGCCCTTTCAATATCTCCAGTCGCAATCCAAGATTCAGCATGCACATCATTTCAGATGGATGGTATTCCTCCAAAAATTTCACTTGGTAATAAAATGCAAGAAAGGAACCAACAACAAATTGGCAGATATGCTTTCTCTCCCTCCTATTTATGAACCTATAATTTTGAAAAATTATTCTTTATCTTTCCAAAGTTATGTTTAACAATATGTTAATCATGAATATTTAAATATGTTTATGCAAAGATGACTCATGCTTCACAAGTAGAAAATTACTATTTGCAGGGAATATGGTTGTACCATGTTGGAAAATTTGTATTCCCACCAATGAAAGGATACATGTTGAAAATACCTCTCTTGTGTTAGGTTTTTTTGGTGTAGAAAAAACTTTGTGTCATTTACATAGGCTTTGTTATTATCCTCACATGAAAAGTATTGTGACTCGATATGTAAAGGGATGCATGTTGTGTTCAGTTTGCAAGCCCTCTAATAGAAAATTAGGCCTCTACACACCACTCCCTGTAGGGATTCATCCATGGGAAAGTCTGTCAATTGTTTTTGTTGGTGGTTTTACTTTGTTTAGGAGAGGTCGTGACTATTTATAAGTTGTTGTGGATCATTTTATCAAACTTTGTGTCTTAATGCCTTGTAAGAAGTAGGTCACTGCAGATAAGACTTCTGATATATTCTTTCAATTTTTATGGATCCATTTTGGGATGCCCACATCCATTGTGTTTGATAGAGACTCTTTCTTTCTTAGTGCTTTTTGGATGAGTTTGTGGAGAATTATGGACACCAAGATGAAGAGGAGCACGAAATTTCATCCACAGACCAACGAAAAAATAAAGGTTTTTAGCCACATAGTAATACATTTACTCAAGGATATTTTAGAAATCATCCCAAGTTGTGGCACAAGCAATTTCCTTACGTAAAACATTCATACAATGGAGAAGTGAATTCATCCACTCAAAGCTCACCATTTGAGACATGATTTGAAGATTTACCAAAGCATCCCTTAGACATGTTCTTTGGGAGAGATGAATATTGTTGTGAGAAAGATGATAGGGACAAGTCACGAATTTTCAATTTGCAAATTCAGATTATTAACCAGGAAATGTAGGAGCAATTGGAGAAAATTCAATCTTGATACAAAGTTCAACATGAAATGAACTGTGTTGATCATGAAATTTGGGATGGAGATAGGGTGTGGCTTGACCTCATCAAATATAGGGTGAGAGGGGAAGGAAATAAGTTGAGACTAATCCGATATGTTTCATTCACAATATTATAGAATATTGGAGACAACCATTTTCATCTTGATTTTATAGCATACATGTAGATGTACTCTATGGTGAACTTTGACAACATCAAGATTTATGAGCCTCCGTTTATCATGGACATTGAAGAGGTTGGAAAACCTCCTATAATGGATAAATTTTCACTTGAATACTTGGACAAGCTACCTGAGGATACCATTCTTGAAAGGATTACCAAGACTTCATGGCGGGGAGAGGTGGAGTACCCTCGTATTGGTTTCAAGGGAATGAATCTAAGTAAGGCCCAAATGGATTGAAAAGGATAAAGTGAGGGAGAAATTTCCTCACTTTCCAACTGACTCATAAAGCTTCTGGTTGACCAAAATTTTATTATTCATGAGGAATGATCTAGGTGGCTCCAGAAATAAAAGTGGCCTTGAAAAGCTAAAAAAAACTCAAATTCGTCATATTGAAGTGAAAACAAGACTATATTATAACTTGATATTTGTCTTGATCCCAACGATGTGAATGACACTCGAATCTAAGCTTGTATGCTCAAGTTATAGTCGTCCAACGTTCTGGTCAAGCTAGGCCAAGTGATAGTCAGTAACGAGGCAACAATTTGGAAAATTGGTTGGTGCATGGAATCCACACACTAGAATTAAAGAATTTGTCTCCTCTTTAATTTTTCTAGTGATTGTTAAAAACCACCACAGAAGTATTTTCTATATTCATCATAAAAATAAAAAATATATAAAATTTGGGGCGGTGGTTTGCCACCCCCGCCACCCCCAAAAAAAATTGTTATATATTATATATACATATATATTAACAGTGAGGTGGGTCCACTATGAGGACGACCTCGCCCAACCCCAATGATCCAACAACATTGAGTAACCACTTAATACAATTATGGGTCGAGGCACCGGAGACTTGGTCCCTCCCATCCATATGAAAATGCCACATGTAGGATGTTAGTTGGGTTTGAACATGCCCGACCCATGTGGGTCATCCCGCCAATGGGAAACCAAATTCCAACATTGTGTTGTGTATACAAGACAGTTTCGCATTATATATGGGGCATGACAAGTTTTGAACCCACTCCACCCACAACACAAGTACCGCTGCCACCAATGAGCCAAAAACTCATACATTGTTAACTCTACTCGTATTTTATTATATAAACCGTAAGAATTTTCCATTCAACCAATAGAGGGAAAAGTGGAGGTCCATGGAGTAGATCCAAGAGTGCTCTAGGAGGGAAAAACCTTGAATAGGGTATATTTTTTTATGTTGAGAAGATTCCTTTGGAGTCCATAAGTGTCAATGTTAGAATGGGGTCAAATTTATAGTCATTTTTAAACTTTTTTTGCTATGAATCCAACTGTGCAACCCATTTCACTACCATAGGTATACATTTTCAAGCCATCCCCAAAAGTGGAGGTATAATGTGTCATTTTCTAAATTGCCGGTAATTTATTTCTGCTCACATTTAATGAAAGTGGCGTCCCCACATTAAGTAGAGACCAGAGACATGGCCCACACTTATTGAGCTCCGTAATAAAATTGTCTCGTGTCTTTGATCTCATGCTTTATTTTGATTTCTGCTTCTTTTCATTGGTTTAAGTTACTTGGTTACATGCTCTTTTATATGAAATTTTGAATTCATCCATGAAGTAAAAGATCTGGATCAATAATAATGGTATTTTAAGAGCTAAGAAACTAGAATAACTTTATGGCACTGAAATATAGTTCTGAAATGATGAATAAACCATCAACCTCACATATAAATAAGTAAGGTAAAATGGGCCAAAGAGAAAATCAAGATTGAAAACATGATGCTTCTTAGGCGAAATTGAATTTTCCATAAAAACAAAGGTGAACAAATCCTTGATTGGGCATGAATATTAAATATAAAAACTCGTGGAACTAAATATTAGTACTATTGTTCCATTCGAAATTTCATAAATTAGATGTTTATTACGCTAAAAAATACTATAAATTGGTGGATTGTAAAGATATCATCATGTAAATTAGTAACTCGGATAATAATTATTGGAGTATCCCAACACACCTTAAAACGAAACTGTAAAACTATAATCATGGAAGTTACAGAGATAGTTGGTTGTATTACACTTAAGTACACATCATAGATGTATATTGGATACAATAGTATCAAAATAAAAGCATAATATAAAATGATGCATGTAGTAAATTAATTATTATCTCCTCTTTGAAAGGACTATGAAAGGAAAAGTGGAAATTCCATATTTTGAATTTTGCATTCAATAACGACCATGTCACCTGGTATTACTATGAATAAATTTAAAAAAATAATTTATGGTATTATTGTGATGCTGTATCAAGGTTACTATCCTTGTTTGGTTTCATGTGGATATTTTTTTTGTACGGGTGAAATGCATGAAGAATATGTCTACATTGTATGAAAACATGCTAGAGAAGGAGCATGAAATAAATGTAAGGGATGCAATGACAATTTTTTCAAGGCATGTCACTACACAGAAGTCATAGAAATGGTCCTCCAATGCACAGAATGGGGATGGCAGGTACGGTGACAAAAATTTTGTGTAATAGATGCCCCCTAAAGCAAGAGCTCCAAGAGAGAGTGAGGAATGAAATGCTTTACGAGAACGTGTTCAAACCAAACACCATCATCAGAAGACCTATAAGTACAAGTACAAATGGTATCTTTGATACATGAACATGTGGCATGGGTGTAGCCATCCATAATATAGTACACATATTAATGATATCTGAGGTATGGACGCAGACATCCAGCAAGAAGGATCAATAAATAGACTCAGGTATGGTCGCAGCCATCCAATATCGACCCAAACAAGTACAAATTCAAGCATGTAAATATGTGAGCTGAAGTTGAACATGCAAGAAAGTTACCTGATTACCAGCCAATGATAAAAGTTGTTAATAGGCATGAGAGAAACCACCAATAATGAAAATGGATCTTAAGGTACAACAAGTACAATCCACAGAATGTGAACAGTGATATGGAGTCACACATCCACAGAATCACTCGATCAAAGGCCAATGATGAGAATATGTCATCAAATGCGAAGAACTTGAAATTGAGGCATGAAAGCTCCAAGGTACAGGAAGGGAGTCTCTAGATTAGCTTCCTCGATAATGAGCTGAAGTCGATAGGAAGTGACTTGATCAAAGGAGGGCCACAATTTTTCCCATATCATCGACACAAGATAGAGGAATAAGATGATAGTGAATCAAGACTGAAAACAGGATCAGAGGTTGAAAACTACAAAGGGAAACTTCTCTTTAACATATCAGTGACACAACTTTGAAATATGGCAGTATTTGACATCAATGGATCTGAGGTCATGATGATGTGGCAAAGAGAAGATGAGAGGTCAAAACATATTACCCAAACCCATGGAGGCAAAAATGACGAAATGAGATGTCCCTGACCCGACATGAATGTAGATGAGTGTCATGTTCAAGAGAGACATGCTGGCGACACGACTGATAACTAGTTTCATTTTCCTCCACCATTACTGGTGATTACCCCAATTATTTTTGGAAAACAAGCTTGAAGGGATAGCATATGCTTGTCAAGTAAGTTTTTCCTTCAGAAAAATCTATCCTTGTACATTTTACAAGCCCTAGGAAGGAGGAACTCGGTTACGTCATGGTGAGGGTTTTTTATTTCATTTATGTTTTAACGAGTCTGAAAAAAGGAAGAACTCGACATATTTTCATGTTTAAAGACTTTGAAAAGAAGTGAAAAAGAGAACTTCAATAGGTCCCTTTTCGTAGGTAGTCCCATAGATCCGAAAAGGTAGAAAACTATGTCTGAGAGAACCTCTTAGTCACAAGAGGCTAAGGTATTCCCTTTTCATAAATAATCAATCCCAACCCGAAAAAGGGGTAAACATATTAATGGGTAGATATTGTTTCACAGTATTTTAACGAGTTCAAAATTACAAGAGTCTGGGCAATCTTTTCAATTTTTGAGACTCAGAAAAGAGGTGAAAGATGACTCCATGGGTGACTTTTTCGTGTTTTTACGAAGTCTGGAAAAGTACAAAATACAACTTGTTACTCCGTCATTGTCACGTTGAGGAACTATCAATGCACAAGAGATGCATGTAAAACCCATTTTTCAAAATAAAATAACAAAATAATCGAAAAATATGCTTCAAAACCTAATTAGGGTTCTGAAAAGTTTATAAAATGCCAAAAATGGTAGAAAAATAAATTACTTTTCACTTTTACCTCTTGTGAGAACTTTTTACCCTTTTTTCACTGTGCTTTTGCATAGCTAATAGCAGAAAATCAAGAAGGCGAATTGCGAATCCATCTATTCCAAGTAAGAACTTATACCCTTCCCTGAATTTTGATAGAAATTTCATTACCTGCAACTGATTTTATAGATCTATGGGGGGATTTTTGTAAAAACTAGGGCGTGGAAATCGACACGGGTATCGGGCATGAACTCGTGCCAACTGGCCTTGAATCCAAATGGGGGCATGCCAATCACGACAATGATCTTAAGCTTGTAAGTTCAAATAATAAGCCATGTTTAAACACTTGAAAAGAAAATTACTTGACTAATGAAAACCATATGGATTTTTTTGCAGGTGTGAAAGAGAAAAATGGTGATTGAATGGAAAGAAAGAGAACATAGTGAAGAATATGAGGAAGACATGGGAAATGTGAGATGCATGGACATTCTGAGGGACTGCGGGCTCAAGGAATTCTTCATGGAACCATGTCTCAGAGCTCAACCAAAGCTATTGCAGTACTTGATTAGTTTCTAGGAAATGAATCAGTAAAGATTCATAATTCACGATCAGGAACTCGAGATTGAGGTCTAGGATGATTACTTCATAACCGGATTGTCACAGAGGGGGGCAGTACCAATCCTGACAAGTACTCGACCCACAATGGAAAACATGAGCATGGTTATCAACTGAGTGTGTTCAGGAGCACGAAAAGGATCCAAAAGCAGGAAGGTGGATATCCAAACTATTTCCAATCTGGCACTCAGAGTAGTGCTACACACCATCGCGCGAGCTATTGGAGTTCAGGCTCCACATGAGGCCACAAAAGCACAGTTACTTCTTGTAGTAGATTGCATGGTACCAACTCTCTACAACTGGTCAGAGGTAGTAACAATCAACAGAAAACGCCAATTGACAAAATGCAAGAACGATAAGCTGAAGCAGTTCAGCTATGGGTCCATATTGGTACCCTTCATCTTGGAATGGCTACTAATTTTCCAACATCACGAAGTGATAGTTCAGACACCACTAGCCCAAGAGCCACTGATGTTCTGTTGGGCAACATTGATGCCAAGACGTGGAGACCGGAATTCTTTGAGTGACTCCGCTGAGAGCTAATTGTCGTGGAGGACTGGCCCTATTTTGGCACAAAATTTATTGGTGATGTAGATATCCCACTCCCAGTAGGAGAGGATTGGATGAAGCATTGGGTAAGACTCATTTTTTACATTGATGAGTATTATGATTTTTTTATTTTGTATATTCTGATATTAATCCATGTATTTGCAGACGTCGAGCCAGAAAGACCTACAGGCATTTCTCCAATAGCACGAAGAATTCCTCGTGATTTTTTTGTCGCCCCTCATGGTGAGGGAGGTGAGTAGGAGGAAATCATATGCAACTTGGAAGGAATCTCCTGTGGGATCCTAGACTATGCGAGATTTTATGATCTTCCTCACACGTACCAAAGACACACAACAGGGGTGTCGAACCGTGTACACAGCTTATTGAGGTGGCTCGTATGGGCAGTAACATGTTATCATGAGCATCACGCTGACTAGACACCTAGGATTTTATTTCCGCATATTTTTTGAGACACATGATGTCTCGGGATGTAACCAAAACATACATATTTTTTAAACTTATGATACATGTGGATGCAAACACTCGATCTATATATATATATATATATATATATATATATATATATATATATATATATATATTCCTGTATTGATCTTTTCATGGGATGATGATGTTTTTATAAATTACGCAAATCTCTATCTAATACAATATTGTTTGTTGTATCAGTTAACACATTCATTCATCTAGGAATATGTTGATATGTAATATAATCAAAATGTCTTTCCAGTAAATGAAAAAGAAAATAAAACCTTAAGGTGTGAGGATAATAAGGAGTAATAGACCTTTGCACAGTAAGCAATGACCCAATAAGCAGGAAAATGCTCGCAAACCACACCAAGCCAAAAAAGGTTTCATTTTTATGCAAGCTTAAAACAAAGGTAAACTATGCTTCAAATTGGTTTCATTTTACACAAGCTTGAAACATAGATAAACTATGCTTGAAAAGTGGGCATGCCCCTATCATGGTAACTCAATTCAAGGTACATGCCCCCCAAGCTTCAATCCATTCACCGAAGTAGACTGCTAGTTACTGAAAGGTGGATCGAGTGAAGGTTCAATTACAAGATCAAGGTAAAGAATCGACTGGGATGTGACGAGATCAAATTGAATGGGAATGTGTTTCATTGTTTTGATGAGAGTGACACATTAAAAGAACTATTCTCAAGACCTAATTCATTCTTTAACGAGGTTGACATAGAAGACGAACTATCCTCAAAAGAGCTTGTTTCATCTTTTAAGGAGCTTGACACAAAGAAATGAACTATGCTCTACATGAAAACTCATGCTGAATAAGAAGTCATGGCTTCTAAGAGGTTCTCATCCAACGGGAGAATGACATCTCAGAAATCGCGATCAAATGACCCCAGTAGATGGTACTCGACAGTACTATAACTAGAGGAGGGAAATGAACAAGTGGCCACATAATTAACCTGTGGTGGAGAATATACAATCGGCGAGTAAAGATCCCAAAGAGATGATGGTGGACTAGATGTCACATTAGGACCAAAGAAAGAAATTTGATAAATTGTCATGATCCGACCTTCATGTGGAAAAAAGATCATACGAAAGAGGGAAGAGACAAGCGCACCCATGGCATAAGCATAGTTGCGCCCCAATAGTAAATTAAATCCAAGGGACCATGGACAGCCATCACATCTATGTAGATGGTTTTACCTCCCAAAGTAATAGGCAACTCCGGAAGGATCCCTAATGGTTGACTAGTTCCTCTGTCAAAAGCCAATAGATTCTGCCTAACAAGCACAAGCGTTGGAGAACCAAAAGCTTGCCAAGTATTTGAAGACATAATACTTACATATGTGCCTTCGTCTATGATCATGGCTGGTATGACCACATTGAAGTCCTATACCGCGATCTCAAAAGGCACATAATAAGGAAGACAGTATCCTGTGAATTTACTCCAATTGAAAGAAGTAACCAAACTACTTCGAGGGGGTACCACCAGAATGGAATGGTTGGCCCCTGGCGTTAATGAAGCAAGAGGAGCATCCTTTGGGACAACGAGCATGGGAGCAGAAGGATCATCTTCCTGCACCATAGGAATGGGAGGATCTTTCTCCAATTATGAGAAATCTTAAGAAACAAGAAGAACATGAGGGGCATGAGATCCACTCTCGACGAAAAAGACCTGATGAACCATATCAGGGATCAAATCAACCGTTTCCACGACCAATGGTTGGTCAGGAATGGATTCGTGATTTTGAATCTCTGAGGGAGCGGGATCGACCAAAGATTAACCTTGACTAATCGTTGAATCAACTAGTGGATGACTCAAAGAAAGTATCTGGTAGCCAACCGAAAGGCAGGACACAGAAATAGGAGGGTTTTTAAACACTCTCGTGGCTTCATCCATGTATTAACAAAGGTGAATGGGATGACTCCCTTCACACAACTTAGAGGGATTCGTGATCTTACCATATTTCTTACAAGTCCTATGAGTACTAGTTAAATATGTGCCACCAACATGACCTCCAGAAGCCAAAGACAACAGCAGATGGTTGTCGGACCATACTTTGAGCAGCTTGGGAATGCCAGGGAAATATCAAATAAGTTGGTCACCCTTACATAGGATGCAAGGGAATTTGACTTTCTGGGGAAGGTTGGATGGTCTATCAATGGTAGGTGTCTTAGGAGAAATAGTCACAAGGTTGGCCTCTCGCTTATCTGGCTTCTTTTTCATCTTCTTCTTCTTCTTCTTAGCCACCTGGTTACTAGAATCCAGACTTTCACCAGGAAAAGTAGAAGAGGAGGATGAAGAAATAGGCTAAAAAGGTGAGAGGTCCACCTTAGAATCAACATGATGTTGTTCAGGTGGAGGAGATGGTTGAACAGAGTTCGAAGTACTCGAGAACACTAAGGTCAAAAATAACCATACAGGCAAACCAACGGTTAACCCAGGAAGGGATAATGTTGCCATATAAGGAGTGTCAACATTCCCAAAAGTAGGAAAAGGACCAGGATTACCTTCGGGGGGGGGATTTCGGGGTTGGTAAACTTTGGAAACGTTGTGATTGGAAACAACCTTAAAAAAAACACTAAGGAAGATAACTTTAACCAGGAATATTTCATGGGCAGTTAATTGTTAATACATTGAAACAAAACTCTGTCATTTCATATTTTAAGAGTCAAGAAACAGAAAAAAGATGACTCTAGTCACTTTCATATTGAACGAGCGTGAAAGGACAAGTTCTTGATGATCTTTTCACTTTTAGAGAGTCACGAAATTACCAAAATGACTACTCAGGTAATCTAAGCAAGAGGGTGTACCAAGTTTCTATGAACTTCAATATACACCTTGGGGATCAAATGAAAGAGAAATGACCAAGGACTTTACGTATATGCAGGAAATCTCCACGAATGCAATCTTTGGTGTATCACATTTACAGGGCGGCAGACTCGACCTCCTATGGATAAAATATTGCAACATATGAGGGTATCCATGTATATACGCAACGGTACAGGGAGCACAAGTTCATGCTAGTGTTGTGTAATTCCAGATGGCGAAAGACAACTACTATGGTTAATGATGTCGGAACATGTCACTAGCCTAGACCTCTAAAATATGTGCGTTAGGTTTCAATGCTTCCTTAGGTTGATTGAAGTCATTTTAAAGTTGATCTTGAAATAATTTTGCGATTTCCAGGCCTTACTGAATGTGATCTAAAATTCTTAATGCAAACTCTATGCGAAAGAAAGTCATTTCCATTCAATGAATGCTAGCTAAGAGAAGGATAGGAATCTTATGACAAAGTAGCAATCAAATCAATACAAGAGAATTTTCCATAGTGCATCTAAGACAACCAAAGAAAAAAGAAAAGCTCTTGCCTTGTTCATGAAACGCTACTAATGCAAAAGAACATTTTCATTTTCAATTTAAGTGAAAGAATGAAAATTTTGTATTTTTAGATGAATTAGAAGCACACTGCACTGTTACACTAAAAGGTAAAATTAACACTAGTTTTTAGCTCTTCGAATGTAACAATATAAAACAAAGAGACTAGTGCAATACAAACATAAAATGCACTCAAAACAAGGATGCAGTCTTTCAAGAAAATAAAGGGCTTTTGAACCGATTCAACGAGAAATGTAATCTATGCTCAAAATGACGAATGGAGAGTGTTGAGGTATAAAAGGTATATTTTTAACACCTATTTATCCTACATTAATTATCAATCCAGGAACGACTTTTTATTTCAAGAGTGTACTGAGTCTCGAGCGGCAATTTATCCAAGAGAAATGCTATGTGAGATGTAGTACATTATTCTAAATGCAAGAGTAAACAAATGCTTGGAAGAGAAATCTAATTACAATAACATAAATTCAAATGCTCTGAAACTTAACTATTCATCAATCGAAGATACAGTAGCAATAACTCATTCCTCTAGAAATTGATGTAATTAAAATCAAACTGGAACAAGACAATCAATTTGAGAACGAGGAAGCAATAACCAATGTTCTCTACAATTGACAGTCCTTCTCTCAAGCAATCAAAGGGAAATCGAAATTGAACTAACTACTGTTGAAAGTAAACAAGGAAGAACTCTTATTAAAAGCAAGGATTAGAAATGAACAACAATCTGTAATTGAAAGGCTATATGTATAAACAAAAAACTGTAAATAAACAATGTTTCTACAATCTGAAGCTAATGAATCTGAAGTGATCAACACTCTGAAATCGAACAGCAAATACTAACTTAAAACAACAATTCTATTAAACACCAAGCCCACAGAAAACGTTTTTAAATATTAATCGACATGAACAGCAAGAAAATGGAGTTAAATATTGAACAGCAAAGCTTTAGTAAACAATAACAAGATGAATAATACAGGAATTAAGACCCTTGTTGAAATGGAACAGCGATGCAATTCATTAACGTAATACACCAAGATCCATAAGCAATTAGACAACAAACTGATTAACTTGAAAACTGTAATAAAAGCAAATATGAACTATTTCACAACAATAATGAAAAGATAGAGATACAAATAGCGGATCGATCCACCAGGGTCGGGCCCTCAACCACCGATGAAACGCTACTGGGTTTTACTTCAGAGCTTGAGAAATGGAACAAGAACGTGTCTTTGTATTAATCAAACATGAATAGCTTTTACATCAATTGCTCTTTGATCACGAGAGTCAAGGAATTACAGTGTTACAAAAGGAATTCAATAATCATCCATTGTTCTCCAATACATAATACATGCTCTCCTTTTATAATCTGAAAGAGGAGAAATTAAATAGAAAATATGATCTCTCATAACAATATTGGATTGTTCCCAACAACTTAATCAACCAGAAAATATATTTCCATCAATCTTTCAACAAAAGCAAGTCAAATTTGGGTTTGCAGCTGAGATAATTTGGAGGACGGTCGCAACAATAAATCTGAGAAAATCATGCTCAAATAACCTTGTGTTTCTCTCAATACAGGCCGAATTTGGGCAAATCGTTCTTCCCAAAGTTAATTTGGTCTATTCTGGAGAAAACCCATGTTCCGAATTTTCCATATTCTTCTTCATTTTCCCAGAATCTCAACCGTAAAACTGTCACTTCTTATTCCAACGAATTTCTAAGTTGAAATATTTGATGATGATTTGGAAATCAAATCTGCAATTTGGAAAATATCTTGGAGGCTAAAATGGTGAGTGTTGGTACAAAATATATTAATAAACCATCATTAATAAAATTATGCATAATAATCATCCATTTATTAAAAATAAATGAGAAGAAATAATATTCATCCATAAGAGCATAAATCATTATAAAATGGATTTATATGATAAATTATAATAAATGACATGATAAAGAAGAGTAAAAATGGATGAAATAAGTGTTAAAAATCAGTTGTATTCACAGCCCAACATACCCCCAAACTGAATATATTGTATGTCCTCATGCAACCCAGAACTAAATATATTGCATGTCCTCATGCAACCCAAAGACATAACCCATGTGTTAACCAAGCAAAAAAAATTGTTCATCCCAACTCATGAAATGTATGGAACAAATGAATTTTTCCTCAAATAATGAATATTCAATTTTAGCAATCTTGATAAAGGCGTAACAATTTTTACAGTTGACGTTCAACTATATGTATATGAAGTTGCAGAAAAATGTGACATAAGTAACCATTTTCTCAAAAATCAGATCGTTTTGATGCACGAATCATGAGATATAAACAAAATGGTTGTAGTTGATAATGCATAATTTTCAAAATTTTATGAACTAATTTAGCGTGAAATTATCTGGGTTTGTGTATTTTAATTATACATCTTTGTTATCTAGAAATCACAAGAATTCAGTTCATAGTTTTAAAGATATATGAAAATCAATTTCTGCACTGTATACAAATGAAATTGTATGCCTTAAATGAGAAAGAAAATGGAAAACATCCATCATGTGTAGCAATTCCTCCTCCAAACTGAAGAATTAGCATGTCCGCAAACAATGCTAGAAGACAAAGAGAGGTGGTTGCTGCAATCTGTTGAAATCTATGCTTGGTTTAAAACAACATGGAATAAGGGAGGTGTTGAGAATGAATAACAATATCAATGGATGATAAAGAAGATTACTGACATGGTCATAAAAAATAAATGAAGGAAAGCAACACTCCCCCAAACTGAAAGATGAGATGTCTCTGAAAAATGGGAAGTGGTAAAGATGTGGAATGAATGATGATAAATAATGCTCAATGGGTTTTCATGAAATTCTCCTAAATTCATAATAAATCAGAAAATTACGCTATTTTACCTCAAGTGTTACCTCCGAAAAAAATGTGGAATGACATGTAGGGACTGGCCTTTGTTGAAGCTGATGTAGGCTGAGCAGATACTGAAAGTGATGCAAAAGGTGGAAGCCATGTAAGCACATCATGTCTAAAGAATTGTGCATGTTCACGAGCCTTTGCTATTAGTTGTAATAGTGTGGTCATGCTGCGGATAGAATTTCCCCCCGATATTTGTTGTTCTCCTGTAAAAAAATGACGATTCTGTATGCAATTTTCTGGAATCCACAGTTTTAGTTTTTAATGGCAACAGATAAGATGCATGCAAAAATTTTAAACAAAAAAACTTCTATAGAAATGCAGTATGAATATTGTGCCAAATAGAAGAGCAGCATACTACACAACAATTGTATAGCATAGAAAGGCATACATACTTATGATATGATCAACAAATTATCGCATTACTGAAATCAATGCATATTTTGAAATCATGAATAGATATGGAAATGTTTATCTAATTATTCAAAAATAAGGGAAAAATACAGCTGATGAAAAAAAATACTTATGCGGTCATTATCCACATAAACCATTATGATCGATTTATAAATAAATTTTATGCATAAGAGGTTCCGAACAAAGGGTTTAGGGGAATACTCTCAATTGATATTAGATAAAGATATAAGAAAATGGTTTATCATTATTATTGATTTGTGAAAAGTATGACTCCAATACCATCAGCAGAGCTCTGTTGCCCACAGGTGTCTATAACCTTGACAAAGTTGCTTTCTCACCCTTGAAACCATTATCCTTTATTTATGCCTAGGGAAGTGCTATGTGATGTCATGATGGAGGCCACTGTGCTAGCTTGGGAACCAGATGAATCAAAATCCCATTCACCAGGAAGGAGTGAAAGGTGGGCAGGCCGGCTCGTGATGAGACCTCCTGTTCCAAGGACTTTTTATTTTTCTGAGTTGTCCATTGAATCATATCCCCGGTGTGGTGGCCATAATGGGAACGCCACTTCATTGCTCCCTTATGATCATGGTAGGCTGGCTCTTGATGAGACCCCCTATCCTCCACCTACCATATCATAGAATTTTAAGTAATTATATAGGGATTTTTCTTTTCTTTTCCTTTACATATAGCACTTCCCTATTTATATATAAAGAGTGGCTCAACACTCCTCAAGAGTAGGGATGGTGGAAGAAGTCTGAACATCTCAATAGAGAAAATATGTCCTTTTTCTTATTTAATAAAAATCAAAAAGAGTTATGAGAATGTAGGGAAGAACCAAGATGATAAAGATAATCGATCATATTAGTTTTAGTGAAACCAAAGACAAAAAAGTGATATAGATGGTTGTGTTCTTTCCTTTTTCTTATCACTACAAAAAAATTCTTAAAAATGACAATTTCACTTGATTAACTGATTCCAGTAACCTTTAATTTGTGTATCCTTGCATGAATTGTATGTTTGTCTTTCAAAGAGTCATGAAAAATTCAAAAAAATCCTCAAAAAGTTGTTCACAAACAAGAAAAATGCACTCAAAAGTGTTGTTCCTTTGGAAAGGAACAACAAAAACAATCTGCGAAAATGTTGATGTTCCTTTCCAAAGGAACAACAAAAGTGTTGTTCCTTTGGAAAGGAACAGCAAAAACACTCACAACAATACTGCTGTTCTTTTCGAAAGGAACAGCAAAAGTTTGCAGCAAGCAAAGTAAGAATGGTTCAAGAAATAAAATTCTATACAAAAAACAAGCAAAGTAAAAGAAAACAAACTTTATGTACAGGTTTCAAGAAAAAGTAATTTTTTACAGAATTGGTGCTACCGAAAAATTGCCTTCTGCAATTAAAACTTGCATGGTGGGGTCCTTATTGTTCAATTGCCACTGGAGCGGAAATCATAATTTTAAGAGATTAACACCTGAAACAAAAAAACATAACAGAAATCAGAAAAGAAACAACACTTTATTAAGTTACAACAGCTATGATGTTACTTCCTAAGGGAATATCAATCTGTTAATGGGAAAAAATGATATTTTTGAAAAATGTTTTGGCAGCAGTGACATGAATATTGAAATGGAAACCAATTCTTCATTTATTCTTGTTATGAATCTGTTATATAATGAATTGGATAAAATTTCCTTGTTTTACTAAAATTTCTCTGAAGAATCGCTCGTTCATAAATTGACCTTCTTTGTTCTCCTAAGACCTGCAAAAAACGAGTGTCTACCTGCAATAGAATATTAAATCATGGAGAAAGAGAGGTGTATGGTCTCGCTTAATCCAATAATTACGCAAAAAAATAATAATTAGTTACTCTATAGAACAAATCCATAGAAAAATAAAACAAATTTTATTTGTCACCTGCGGGAGAGCAGTGGTCGACTATACTAACCAGCATTGTTTTAATCATACCTTCTTTGTTTTTCGTCCGATTTGAGTGATTCCAAAGCCAAATGAGAGCTAATTCAAAGTTTTATCTCCAATAGAAATAGGTTTTAAAAATTTTATGTAATGGTATGTTAAATTTTCTTGGAACAACCTACATAATAGAGTCATTTTCGATTTTCCAGCTCAGACCAACAGTTGATATTTCAAGCATAAATTTTTCGTTTGATGGCAGATTGAACCGATTCCAATTCAAGATTAAATCATATTCATTTATTGATCTCCAATATAAATATGTTTTGAATACAAGAATAATTGATGGGTCAAATACATTAATGAACAGCCGAGAAAACAAAGTTTCAAGAGTGCTGATTTATGATAGAAAATCAGTATTTTGGTCATAAATTCCTCATACGATATCCAAATTGAGTGATTCAATTTGTGTTGTAAACTAGATTCATAGAGAAATCTACCATAGAAACAGGTTTAAAAAATATAGTCATTTAGGACTCCAAAAACTGACTGTCCCAACTTTGTTGTTGAGCTGCCTACTAGACACCCTGTCAATGTTTTGGTTCTAAATTTTTCATTTCAAATCCAAATTGACTGATTCTAATTGGGTTGTAAATTATACATCAAGGGCTACTTAGGATAGAAACATGTTTTTAAAATATTTAATTTTGGTTCCCCAAAACATGACTGTCCCAACTTTGTTTTCAGAAATTTCATCAAGCCCGCAAGCCAAAAAAATATGATATTCAAGAAATTTTTCTATATTGGTGATAAAAATGGATATGAGTGTTTGTAGAATTTTTGTTTTCAGTATAATGCATCTACATACAAAAATAGATCAAAATATTTATCACCTATGTTTATTTCCACATCGTGTTGCAACAAAAACAACTATTTTTACAAAAATAAAATAATAAAAAAATGTGTTTATTTTATTTCCTTATTTATTTTATTTTCTCCACTAATCTAATCTTATTTGAAAATCGAATATTCTTATGTATAATAGTATTCCCAGTGGAGCCATTTCCAAAATAAGGCCTCTAGTATGTACATACCCAAATTTGAAAAATGCATGTTGATAAATAATAGGGTATGAGAAGCCAACTTTCCTTCTTGTAAAAAAAAAAAATTGGGGGAGAATTCTCAATTTCTTGGGAATCTTGCTTAGTTTCTTCTGTTTGGCTATGTACCTCAGCAAAGGCTACAGATGGTGATTATGTGGTCTAAAGGGAACTTGCAGGTTGTCTAGAAATAACTTTCCTAGGTCCTACTGATGGTTGAGATTAAATTTTCTTAATAATTTCATCAATAAAGGTCATTCTCCCAAGGGTCACCAGTCCCTTAGGTTTTTCAGGTTTGGGAGGAATTTTGTCTTGTTTAGATTTTCTAGTCAAAAAAAAAAAAACAAGCCTTCATTCCTACCTAAAGAAAGAAATTTACCCAATTCTGTTGTGAAGCGAGCTGTGAGCAAGTATGTTCCTTGCTCGGTGCGCAGGTTCTTACCTTCCGTCTTTAATAACCAATTCTTCCCAAGAAGAAAAAAAGGTCAAATGTGCATCACTCCTTCTAAATGGCATACACTCTCCCCGGCAACATCGCCAAAATGTTGAGGTATAAAAGGTATATTTTTAACACCTATTTATCCTACATTAATTATCAATCAAGGGATGTCTTTTTATTTCAAGAGTGTACTTAGTCTCAAGCGGTAATTTATCCAAGAGCAATGTTGTGTGAGATGTAGTACAGTATTCTAAGTGAAAAAGTAAACAAATTCTTGGAAGAGAAATCTAATTACAATAACATAAATTCAAATTCTCTGAAACTTAACTATTCATCAATCAAGGATACAGTAGAAATAACTAATTCCTCTAGAAATTGATGCAATTAAAATCAAACTAGAACAAGACAATCAATCTGTGAATGAGGAAGCAATAACCAATGTTCTCTACAGTTGACAGTCCTGCTCTCAATAAATCAAAGGGAAATCTAAATTGAGCTAACTGTTGTTGAAAGTAAACAAGGAAGAAATCTTATTAAAATAAATAATTAGAAATGAAAAACAATTTGTAATTGAATGGATATGTGCATAAACAACAAACTGTAAATAAACAATCTTTCTACAATCTGAAGCTAATGAATCCGAAGTGATCATCACTCTGAAATCGAACAACAAATACTAACTTAAAACAACAATTCTATTAAACACCAAGCCCATAGTAAACATTGTTAAAGAGTAATCGACATGAACAGCAAATGGAGATAAATATTGAAGAACAAAGCTTTAGTAAACAATAACAAGATGAATAATACGGGAATTAAGATCCTTGTTGAAATGGAACAGGGATGCAATTCATTAACGTAACACACCAAGATCCATAAGCAATTAGACAAAAAACTGATTAACTTGCAAACTGTAATAAAAGCAAATAAGAACTATCTCACAAAAATAATGAAAAGATAGAGATACAAACAGCGGATCGATCCACCAGGGCCGGGCCCTCAACCACCGGTGAAACGCCGCTGGGTTTTACTTCAGAACTTGAGAAATGGAACGAGAACGCGTCTTTGTATTAATCAAACATGAATATATTTTACATCAATTTCTCTTTGATCACGAGAGTCAGGGAATTATAGTGTTACAAAAGTAATTCAATAATCATCCATTATTCTCCAATACATAATACATGCTCTCCTTTCATAATCAGAAAGAGGAGAAATTAAATAGCAAATATGATCTCTCATAATAATATTGGATTGTTCCCAACAACTTGATCAACCAAAAAATATATTTCCATCACTCTTTCAACAAAAGAAAGTCGAATTTGGGTTTGCAACTGAGATAATTTGGAGGACGGCCACAACAGTAAATCTGAGAAAATCGTGCTCAAAGAACCTTGTGTTTCTCTCAATACAGGATAAATTTTGGCAAACCGTTCACTACGAAAGTTAATTTGGTTCGTTCTAGACAAAACCCATGTTCCAGAGTTTCCAAATTCTTCTTCATTTTCCCAGAATCTCAACTTCAAAACTGTCACTTCTTATTCCAACGAATTTCTAAGTTGGAATATTTGATGATGATTTGCAAATCAAATCTGCAATCTGGAAAATATCTTGGAGGCTAAAATGGTGAGTGTTGGTAAAAAATATATTAATAAACCATCATTGATAAAATTATGCATAATAATCATCCATTTATTAAAAATAAAGGAGAAGAGATAATATTCATCCATAAGAGCATAAATCATTATAAAATGGATTTAAATGATAAATTATAATAAATGACATGATAAAGAAGAGTAAAAATGGATGAAATAAGTTTTAAAAAGTGGTCGTATTCATGGCCCAACAGAGAGCTAAACGAAAAACAAAGGTGATCATTCAACAAACTAAAGACACGAAGAACAGAAATGAATAATAAAAAAATCAGTCAGCAAACTGAAACAATAAATACCAATTCTACTCAAACTCAACTTAGAAGGCTCAGTGAGGAAAGGGCCGAACAAATGACACGAGGCACCTAGAAATCACAGGGTAAAAAATCCACTAATAAGATGATAGAAAAACAGCTGAGAAGACCGAGACTACAGAGTCAAAACAATCTCAGTAGACCAATGACAAGGTGAAAACCCAATCCAGAGACAAGAAACACTGACAAAACTCAGAAAATAGGTCAAATTTCAATCCTACAAGATTCAGCGCCATTGTTTAGCTGTAATTCATGCTAAACAAGGGTTGGCGCACCCGTGGTAAAAGAAACATGCACTAATCGGCACTAATTTTCAAAGAAAAGCGGTGCTGAGCTAGAAAACCATGGGATAAAAATAAAAACTATTGAGAAGAGGTCAGACTTGACACTCTCGGACTGAACAAGATGGTTGAAAATAGTTAGATAGGTCAAACAAAGTGGAAAAATGATGAAACGACCAAAGTCGACTTAACAAGAAAAACGCTAGACAAACAATGAGAGATGACAAACACACACTGTTCCCCAGTGGAGTCGCCAAATTTTTGTTCAGGTAAATCCCCTCTGTTGATAGAGGTGATCCCTCTAGCCCTAGGGTAGGTCTAGCAGCAAGAGGACAAGCTAATGCATCAATTCCTAGTTTATGAATGAAACTAAATCAGGATAGATGTCCTACCTTTGTTCCAACACAATTGTCATAGTTGTGGCAACAGTCTCCTGATCTTCATCGTTACACATTATGGTCCTTCATCTGTGGTACTGAGGTGTCTGCACAAGGGTCAGAGAACGATAGCAGCATATGCAACAATACTTGCATTCATAACTATGTAATTTTCTAAGGAGAACTAAACGTATTGCACAAGATTAAACATATCAAATGCAAATCAGGAACCAAAAAATCATTCATGTATTAATAATAAGAGAGAAAGAGTTTACAACCAAAAGAGCCTTGACATTGCAGTCTCCTTCAGCGGGTCCAGTCAAAACACATCTCAAGCATTCGTCGCGGAATTGGACTTAGTGAGGCAATAAGCCTAGGTTCTCTCTCGACAATAGGTCTCTCTCTGCTCTATCTCACACAAGCTATATCAGACTGTTCAGCTATTCAACCATTTCAGCTATTGCAAAAAATGTTTAGCTAGTTGCAACTATATGAGAGAGAAGTATTTATAGGAGAGGTCGAGGAGGTTGGGATCCCTCAAATGGTGGAAGGGAGGCCTTATCCTTTGGGAGGTTTCTCAAATGTAGGAGATGAGAAGCCAAAGGAAATTGTTTGATGTTATTCAATAGAATAAGGCATGTTGACATCACTCACGAAGTGGTTGGGAATGGAAACTTCGCCTCTATTTTTAAAAAAATCTAAAAATAGCTCAGCGCAGGCAGTCCACTGAGACACAATGCCATTTGGTGTGAGGCCCAGTGCTAATTTCTATATGGGTGTGAGGCCATAAGTTCCTACCAACGCCGACCCAAAATCATATGTTTTTGGTAGTCTGCTCCAGGAATAGTCAATAGAGGAAATGTTCTTCTCATGCCAAGGGATGCAATGACACTTTTTGCAAGGCATGACACTACACAGAAGTCACAGAAATGGTCCTCCAATGTTTAGGATGGGGATTACAAGGACGGTGACAAAATTTTGTGTAACATATATATTTCACATAATTGATTGGAAAATGCTACAGGTGGAACCCAAAGGAGAATTTCTATAAGAACCCATCTATATCCTAGACTAGAAATAGATCTCCCTACGGAATCAAGTCTTCATTTAGGTTAAAGTGCAATGGAATCATTTTACTCTCAAAGAGGCTACATGGAAGCAAGAAGATGAAATGCATAAGAATTATCCAACATTTTTCCAAAGGGAATTAACTGAGAAATAAACATCGGGGATAGTGTGAATTTAAATGGGGGAAGAATGTAATACCCCTCCATCGGTGTAATGTTGCTTTGTTTGTTTAGACAATTTTGTGTTAGTGTTAATGGTGGAAAAGATGTAAAATTCATTGAAATACTTATTTAAATAAATGATTTTATTAATTATTAAATATTTGGATTGAAAGTACTTGGAATGCGACACTTGAGTACGACATTCTTTCCAAAGAAAAAAAAAATCTTATTGAGATAACTCCTCAATAATAAATTTTATAAATATGATTTAATAGAGAGAAGATAAGATCAATTAAATCACTTAGCTGGGGAAATATGTTAAGCTTGAATTATCATAAAGCGTTGTGGAACATAAAAGTGGGCTTTTAGGGAAAATCCCATTAAGGACCACAAACACGGGACACCACTAAAGGAAAAATCGATCATGGAAGTAAGGTACGAAATACCTATGAAAGGATCGATAGAGGTTGTTGATATCCTAAAAAATTATTCTCATTTTAGGGGGAACTGGAGGCATAGTTCATGGTTGGGTGGCTAGTGTGCTCACCAAGTACGACCTGCTACAACAATTTTGGTTAGGAAATCTGTGCTTGATTATTCTTGTGAAAAATCAAATAATTATTTTGAATGATTCTATAATTATTCTGATGCATGTGGTTATATATATATTTTAATGATTTGTATAGGAAATTAAATATGTTGAGTGTGTCAATATCTCAATAGATATATTATGATGTGATTACTAACGTGATGTGGATATTATAAATATCTTGATAAATATTTTAGTATGCTATGAATAATTTGTGGGTTAAATGATAAAAACTAATATCAAGAAGTAGTTAATTTATAAATACAAGACAGAGGATTTATGAAAAATTCATGTAAATCAACTATAAAGTGTACTATTTTATCAAAGTAGTATATCAATTAGTGTCAATACTTTTTAGATATATATTCTAGTGGTCGAATATAATTTGATGCAAATAATGGAGGATTATTTATGAATGATAAACTATATTGTGCTTAGAAATCTAGGAAAGAAAAATTAACCGGTTCGGTTGTGTAGGGATATGAGATTAATCTATGAAAAAAAATTTAGCTAGTGATCTCAAGTATAACTTATAAGGAACGAATAATATATGGAGTAAAAAATAAACTTTGTAAATCAAAATAGGTAATTGGAAATGAATCCAACATCCCATTAAAATTATTGCTTAAAGAAAGGATATATTTGTAACTCAAGGAGGAGTTAATTATGCACAGAAAGGAAAAGAAAAAAAATGTAGAAGTTATACTAAATGCTTAAGCGATTGATATCTCATAATGAGATATTTGAAAAAAAGTAAGAAAAAGGAACAAAAATTTTAGATCCATTAGCAAGGTAGTGGTAATGAGTACAACGACAAAAATTTTCTATTCCAATGGACTTAATGAGGCTTTTCTCTGAGAAGATACATAATTCATTAAGAGAATGTCATACAATTTTGTGAGAATAAATTTAGCTGATTCTCTCTGACATATTTTCAGGCTAAAATTAGTAAACGTATTCGTTGGAAAATTATTACTTGGCTAACCATTACCAACATGTGATTATTATTGTTAAAAATTGAAAAACTAGTAGTCAAAAGAGTAGAAACGAAATTTTAAATAGAGTATATTTGAACCTTTTTCCTTATATCACATGCAATACTCATGCAGGAAATCTCATTTTTATTCATATTTACCTCAATAAATTTTACTTGTTGATGTCTCGTGACCTTAGTCACTATACTAGAACTAATAAATAAAAATAAAAGAGAAATATGGTCACAATTTTAATACATTAGAGGGGATTCATGCAAGAAATAGAGAACCTTAGAGTACTTCTCTTTAAAATGAAACCGATATATAATACACAATCATGTGTGAATACATTTTGAATATCCAAAGTTAAACGATAGAAAAAATACACAATGACAAGGATTATAAAACATTAACTGTCTTACTATACATATGGTGTATTAGAAGTAGTAATTAACCTCCATACATTTATACAGCTCTGAATTTTTGAAATTGATAACTGGAGATTATAATACATGCTACAAGTCAGTGGTGAAACAAGTTCACTCAACTAGTTGAAGAATATGTTTTGTCCAAACCCTACAACTATGGTAGGAACTGCATGAACCACCAAACTACACAATGATTTGGTGCAATGTGTGGAAACTAGGAATGAAGGGACTAAAATATAGTAGTAGAAGCGAAGATTGGTAGTTATGATTTAGCCACGTAGGAATTTTACATAAAGAAGTCTTGAGGGGGCAAGGGGGATACGTGTAAAAAAAATCAACCCAAAAAAAATTAGGCTAGGGGAATTCCTAAGGGAAAGTATTGAAAAAATTGTAATAACCCAGGAAGAACCTTACCTTTGTCAAGATAATTGGAAACAAAAAAAAATTGTTCACCTTGAACATTGGAAAATCAAGGATGAAGCTACATCAAGTCAATAATCCATGTTATATATAAGAAATTTATATGTGGGGTACATGTAAAAACACTCTAAGGGGTAAATAAATTTAATTTTGGAAAATTAGTTAGTCTAACATGCTGGAAGGAGAAGTATAACCATGAATTTTGGGTAAATAAATGTTAGAGTCGCTCGCACAGTGTAATGGGCCTAGGCTCACAAAGAATAGGAATGAAACCCCAATGGCCTGATGTGTGCATACTAGACTGTAACACGAAATTTGTGACAATTGGGCAATGAACTAAAAAAATTAGAGCAAAACATAAGAGAAATATAACATTAAATTGTGGGGGTTACATTCCATTACAGTAGAACCAAAAAAAAAACTTACATGATATCGAGGAGCTTCTTGGGTAACTGACGAAGCCATTGGAACGATTATGGCATGCCTAGAGGAACAAAAACTAGTGCACCTAAAACTTCTAAACTTGGAATTGTGCACTCCAATGCAAATCCTGGGTAGACAACAGTCAATTCAACAGGAATAAAAACCCTTACATGTAATTTTTCAAACTAGAATGAAGTAAATTGGAAGGGTGTGACAAGTTGTAATCACACTATGAGAAACAAAAGTGTTAACCCTCACATTTCTATCAATCTGAGAGAAAACATACATGTTGTTAAAGGGAAAGAACTCTTGCCATGGCTCGGGCCTGTGACCATCTCCCAACCTACAAGAACATGTGTCATGGCTACATGTGGAATGACAAAACCATACTCGAAAATTTCGAATGAAAATAAAATCTGGCATGGGTATGGGGTTGCGGTTATGATAGAGTGACATCCACCATCAATATACAAGAATATCAACCCATTTTTCATGCAGGAGGGTCTGATAATCCCATGTGAAGTTCACATGGGAAGAGTATACATGTCCATGACAGATTGTGCCATCATTCCAGAGACATATGTGCCATTTAAACTTGGTAGCGGTATGGGATGTGAGGCTAAGTAATGCCATGGTAGTAATCTACCTTGGTTATGGTTCTACGATAACAAGAAAATAAATAACCTTAGAAAAATCAGTTACAAGGAGTGTAATACACTTAATAATAAGAACCACATATTCCATAGTGAAAACTAACATAAAACAAGTACCTCGATCGAAAGGGACCATGACCTTTAATTACAATTCACCATTATTAAACCATATAGAGTCAATAAACATTAAAGTGTTAAGGTAAGATGTAAAATATATGTAAAACATACATAAGTTAATCTCCATTAGTACTTCCCCTACTTTATTAAAAGAAAAAAATATTGTTTGAAATTGGGTACATGACTTAACCCAAGTTTGGTTTTTCATCCAATAATAACCATATTTTTATACAAAGACAATCATGGCTGCAAAAATTCATCCTAACTACTCATCATAACTATTTTCTTAAATAATTTTACAACTTCATCAGTACCCAAAAATAATAAATAACATCAATGATTAGATATCTCAATGTATAAAGAGTAAAATCATAATCATTTAACAGTAACCAGCCACCTAAGAATACTCATGGAGACAACACATTCCACCCAACAAACGAATTGTAACCATTAATTCCCCCTGCTCTCAGACTTCTTGCATGTAAGGATCAACAACCTTATTTGTATTCTTAAGTGGTTTCTTATAGTTCTTCCCAACATAGTTTTCCTTAACAACGTCCAACTTTTAGGGTTTTCACCCATTAATTATCTAGGGTTTTTATTTTAATTAAGAAAAATACTTTCATTCTTTTTTAAAAGCACACATTGATCTCATGTTGTTTTTTTCTTTTTTTTCTCACTCAACATAGAAATTCTCTCCATCTATGTATTAGCATAATCTTTCTCTCCCATTGTGCTATTCTTAAATTCACAGTTTTATCCTGGGAAGTTTAGGAGAATATTTGGGAAGGTCCACTATGTGGACTTGACCACTAAACAACGTTTTTTCTAGAATAATAAGAAAACTTTCTTACTCATGTGCTCTTTACCTATTATTCTAAAACAACAAATTTATTATAGAAGAGAGGAATAAATTGTTTCTGAGTTTTTTAATAACCCAACGTTTCAGACTTCGTAAGTGAGTCCATCATTAGGGGTAGACGCAAAATGTACTTTGAAATGTTGAGAGGAATAGGGCAAATGAAAAAAGGAATAAATAGGGAATAATGAGGAGTTAATAAAGGTCGGTTTTGAATGATAATTAAAAATGCATCTAAATTTAATTTAATTATAAAAAAATTATTTGAGTTATGAATTTATTTAAAATTATGTCTTAATTTGAAATAATTTATAATTAATTAATCTACTATTTTTATTTTTATTTATTTTTAAAAAAAAATTATAATTAATTAGACTACTAATTTGTTTGATTTAATTTAATATAATTTAAAATAATTTATATAATTAATTAATCTATTTGTTTAATTTAATTTATTTATTATTAATTTATTTTATATTTCTTTGATTGAAATACAAGGTATTAATCAAAGTTGAATCTTTCTTGAAGTAAAAGTAAAATTTTATTTATATTTAATTTGTTGAATTTATTTATTTATATATAAATTTTTATTTTTATTTTTATTTATTTACATATTTATTTAATAACTTTTATTTAATTATTAATTTATTTTTTTATTTTTTTATTGATTCATTCATTCATTTATTTATTTAACATGTTGCATTCATACCAAGCTATTATTAGTTTTTTATGTCTTGAGAGGTTTGATGTATTTGGGGTTTCCACGTGTTGCTAATAATAAGTCCATCATCATGATTTATGTTGTTCCTCCTTTTTTAAATTTCTATGGCTTCTTTGATTTTTCTCTTTAGGTAATGGTCCTCTTTAGAGACAAGTTTGGCATCCTCCATTCGTATGTAATGTGAGGATGAGAAGGCATGCTCTGCTAAGGCGGATTTGGCCATTCTGTTCCCAGATAAGTCAACAGCATGTTCTTTTAGTCTAATGTTAAGGGATCTACCTGTTTCACCAATGTATTCTTTACCAAAAGAGCAAGGTATAATGTAAACTCCTTTTTGTAGCCTAGGATTTATAGGGTCCTTAGCAGAGTCTACCATATTTAAAATAGTATTAGGGGAGTGAAGGCAATTTTAATGTTATGTTTGTTGAGAATTCTAGAGATTTTATCAGTTGTTCCTTTTATGTACGATAAAGAGATTTTAGGGATGTCAAAGAATTTTTTAAGTTATTTTTATTAAGGGTTTGGTGAATGGTTTTGTTGATGACATGTTTATTATATCCATTCTATTGAAATACATGGCGAAGATGGTTTATCTCATGTTCTAGGTGGTGGGAGTCTGAAATTCTGGATGCCTTGGTTGTTAGGGTTTTGATGATGCCAATTTTTTGGTTAGGGTGGTGATGTGAGTCAGCATGAAGGTATCTATCTGTGTGAGTCTTTTTTCTATAAACTTTGGTGTTGATTTTTCCTTCTTTTTTTGTTAAAAGGATGTCTAGGAAAGGTAATTGGTTGTCCTTTTCAATTTCAATGGTAAACTTGATGTGATTTGAGAGATTATTAATGTGGGCTAAGAAATCATGTAATTTTAATATAACATGGGTCCATTTTGCAAAGATATCATCTACATATCTCTTCCATTCTTCAGGGGTGAATGGAAAGGATTTGAGGGTTATTTGCTCAAAATGTTTCATGTGTATGTTGGAAATAATAGGAGATAGAGGTGAGCCCATAGCTACCCCATGAGCTTGTTCATAAATAATTCCATTAAAGCTAAAAAAAGAATAATTTACACATAACTTTAAGAGGTCTACTATCTCGCTATTTGTGATAGTTTTTAAAATGTTGATGGCTTCATCTATAGGAATCATAGTGTAAATGTAGACAATGTCAAAACTTACCATGAGATCCTCATCTTGCATGTCAAGGATTTTGGTCCATTGAACAAAGGATGCAGAGTCTTTGATATGTGACGAGGTGTTTCCAGCAAGGGGGCGAAGTTTTTTGGCAAGGTATTGTGCGAGGAGGTAGGTAGGTGAACCAATAGTGTTGACTATGGGTCTTAGGGGAATGCCTACTTTATGAATCTTGGGAGCACCATATATTCTAGGGGTGATGGAGCTAGAAGGGGTGATTCTCTTTTTTACGATGGTATCAAGAGAAGAATCTTTTATTTTTTTGGTTACTTCCTTAAGAATTTTAGCACTAGGATCTTTATTTAAAATTCTATAACAACCACTATTGTTTAGGTGATCTTCATTTTCTTATTGTCTTCCACCCTGTCCATTATTACTGTTGCATTACAATTATCTGATTTAAGGATTATTATATTTTTATTAATTTTTAGGCTTTTTAGAGCAATTTTTTCTTCTTTGAATAAGTTACATGGAGGAGGCTTAGCATTTTTAAGGATTCTAACAGTTTCTTGTCTTATTTCTTCAGCTTCGATAAGGTTAAGATATCTTATGGCAATTTCTATGTCGTTAATTGTATTGTCAACGAGAATTTTATTAGGGTTAATGGAAAAATTTAGACCTTTATGAAGAAGGGACAAAGATGCTCGGTCTAAGTTAAAGTTGGATAGGTTTACTATGGTGGGATTATTAAATCCCTTATTGTTTGGGTTGTAGAGGGATGGGTTAACGTTATCAATGTGCGAGTTGTTAAATGGGGGAGAGATAGTGGGGGATTTTGAAATTTTAGTTGTGCGATCTATCTGTTGAGAGGTGAGGTCTCTAGGTCGAGAGTTAAAAGAGATGGAGGATGAGTTATAAGGTGGATTAGAGATGATGGGGCGGGAGTTTTCTATTGCAGAGAAGTCAATTTCTCTGACAGAGTCATTGAGACTGCTTAATGCTGAATTTTTCATCGGATCATTAATCACAGGGATACTATCTTCAATCCCTGTGCTATTATTTTTGAACAGTTTTGTCTGTGAGGGAGTGACCATCATGTGCACGCCATCGGAACTCAATTTCACTGGTGCAGAGATGTGAACTTCATTGACAAAATCATTGAAATCGTTTGATGTTGAATTCTTCATCGAATTTGCATGGACATTAATTGCTGAGATATTATCTGCAATCTTTGTGATATGATCTTTAAACAGTTCTGTCTGCGAGGGAGGGACCGTCATGTGCAAACCATTGGAACTCATCAAGTTGACTTCATCCTGCACGCCGAGGAGATTAGAAATGTGGTCAACAATTTCAATGTGTGAGTTGTTTGGGTATGGGAGAGAGATGGAGGGGAGGTCGAGAGGTTTATTTGTAGAGGAGAGGTCTATCGGTCGAGTGCTAAAAGAGATAGGGGTGGAATTTATGAGTGGATTGGAGATAATGGAGCGGGTGTTAATGTCAACTTATGTAACATAATTGTTGAAACCTGATGTTACATTGAGGTCTGCTACATAAACTCCTATGATGTCATATTTAATCTCTGTGTTATTGTTTTCTGAGGGAGGGACAATCATGGGCGGGTTTAATACATCGGAGTTCATGAAGTAGACTCTGCTTCGTATGTAGAGGTGATCAGAAATGCTAGCATGAGGAGATTTTTGGTTACTACCAGAGAAGCGGCTAGAGAGGGACGGCACTGAGTGATGCAAAGAATGAGATAAATGTGAGATAAACAAATTTATTATTCAAATAATTTTAATTACATAATCAAGTAATTTCAATTATGGCTTCCATAGCCATTAAGTTAAAAAATAATTCAGCAGTATAAAAATAATCATGTCTTCAGAAAATAAACATAGGGGTATCACATTAATTTAGGTGGTAGGAATATAATTTTTTTTTGTCTTCTTTTCCTATCCCATAGGAACCCAAGATCTGCCTGACATATATATACTAGTAAACGTCTAAGGGTCTACAACATGTCCTACTCTCTATAAACGAGGTCACGACTAGGGGGATTCGAACCTTGGATCTCTCACTGTTCATGGATTTCACATTACTTTGATCACCAATTGTGCTTCCCCCCTTGGGATGGTGGTAGGAATATTTTTGAAAGATGGAGGACTTTTATTTTTATTTTTCACAAATATCACTTCAAAACTAACCTTTCTTGGACTATAATTTATTCTTAACTATTTTTTGATGGTTGGGAGTTTGAATACTCATGTATTGGATCTTCTTATATTTTGAAATAGATATTAAATAAAATAAATAATATTCCACTCATAACAATTAATATTTACATATTTTCATTAGGAGGTCCAATTTTTACTTCCATCTTATGGTCATTGTCTAAATCTAAATGTTTGCTTGTAAATAAAATCATAAAAGTCAAATAAGATATCAATTACATCAAGGTTATTACAAAAATGGAAACTAAGGACATGGAAAATAAAATACAACATGTATTTCCTTGATTAGTTCAGGCTTTCAAAAGTATTGTTCACCGAGGATTGTGTTGAAGCATATGGGGAAAGAAAAGAGACACCCCATATGAAAATAGTTTGCTATGTTTTTCTATTATTTTTTTAAAGAAAGTGGTTAAATATGTAAATATTACAATTAATTAAATAAATAAAAATAGGTCTGATAACTTCCTACCTAAACCATGGGAAAAATAAAACACGTTATGTTGTAAAAATATTAAGTGGTGGCATATTTTGTCAGTTATTATGCCTATAATAGCATGGGAAAAACTTTGCCAAGGTTTCGACTTAGCCACCAATATTTTTTGGTAATTAATTTCTAATGAGGAAAGAGAAAATGATACTTTCTTCTAAGGAAGCACCTAGATAGAGGTGTTAGGCAGAAGTAGCATGAAAGGAGAAGTTGAAAAATGAGAAATTAAATTCAAGAAACTGAAGAGGCCAAACTAAATTATTTGTACAACATATAAATAGGCTAAGGGGAAACTTTCAGTAACTAAGAGACAATATTATTACTCAAAGTTGTAAGTGGGAGGAATGTCAAAGTAAGACTCTTATCATATTTTTTTTTAAAATATCTTTATTCTTTCTTATTATTGTTGATTTAATTACAAATATATTTATTCTTATGTATTACTATTAATTTACTTTAATCTTAAAAATAAAATAATTGATGAGAAGTTTCATAATCAGTTAGCGGAGTATAATGTATAAAATAAATATTCTAATGGTAGGAGTATTTACTTCAATATTAGTTCTAATATCAAAAATAGAAGAAGCAATATGTTTCAAGAAAGCAATGATAGTCCAAAACATTGTAGATATTATAAATGTAATTTTAACCAAAAAATAAAATAAAAAATGTTATACTCAAAGGAAACACAAAAATAAATATTCTAAGCATTTTAATATATTATATTGTTGATACATATCTTTTTATTGTTGGATTCATAGAAAATAAATTTTAATTAAAAATTATTTATTTATTTATTTATTATCTTAAAAAACAAAATAAACACATATCTAGTATTTACGAGAGAATGAAATGATTGTTTCTTTTCATATATATAATCAATTTGGATAATTATCAGCTACTATTAAGGTTCAAAAATGAAAAGAGAATCTGATATAAGAATAAATAAACATGTACAAAGTTAGAAATTATGGCTTTTTTTAAATGGTAATTTTTTTTTACGTGAGACAGTATGGATAGAGGAAAACATAATTTTGAATCATTAATACCATCATTCGTTTCCTTTATATAAATATAATTTGAAACAACATACGTTTATGTATAACTTTTTATATGAAAATCAATACAGTTATTTGATAATGATAAATGGTGTTGGTCACAATATCTATAATATATTGGTTCTGAAATTAAAAAAATCATTCAAATATAATAAAAACCAGCTAAAATTATTTTTCAGTTAAATGCTTATAATTGAGTGTTGGAGTGTTTATTGGGTACTATATATTTTTCATGTGAGATAAAAGGAACATGAAAAATGGTATTAAGTGTTGGAGAGTTTATTGGGTACTATATATTTTTCATGTGAGTTAAAAGAAACATGCAAAATGGTATTCAACTTTATGTATTAATTTGTTTAATAAATAAAAAAGAATTCATAATTATTATTCGAGTACAAACGAATATCATTGGTTTTTATTTATCTACTTAATTTAAAAATAATTGAATATGTGATGTTGTTTATTTGAGGTTATCTTGATTGGTTCACAAGAATGGTTGTTATTTCCTGACCCAAATTCAATTTGGTGAGAGAGACATGATTATGAGAATTATTGTTGAAATTTATTTTATTAAGAAAAATTCCATATGAACAAGTATCATATGAAATGAGTTATATTTTTTTGGGATATGGCATTGATAATCCATTATTGGAATTAATGATTACATCCTATATTTGAGATGTTGGTTTATGATGGTTGAGAAATTATCTCAACCTCTCCTTCTATGTTAGGAGTAAGTTAGATCTGAGAAACTCTATTTAACCGAGTAATTTGAATGCAATCTGTGTGTGCGTTTACACATACACCTTTTGTGTGTAATATATGAGTGATTCTAGTTATTTTTATCATGGTATTAGAGCACGGGATCAGAGGCCTGTGTGTTGTGTTGTGAGGAAATTCCTAGAGCTACGCGGAGCTTTGTTGAGTGGTTGTTCCTTTTTCTTTTTTGAGCGCTGGATCGATTGACTTATTACCAGTTTTTGAATTCTACATCTTGAAGAATAACCATCGGGAGAATCAGAGGCCACAATGTATGATTATGTCAAGATCCAAGCTTCTCCTTAGGGATTACGAACATTAGCGAGTGGATTTCTGTTAGGGTGAACATTTCAACTGCATTGTTATTGGTGTGGCAAGCAGCTGTAGTGAAGTGGTCTCAGGAAGGCGATTAGCTCTAGTTTGAAGGTGCCCGCAGAGGGCAGGTAGGACGTGGCTAGCACTCCACTGGTGAGTGTGGACTATGTTTGGTGCAGTGGTGTGTTTTCAATCTTGCTACTGTGTTTGGTGCAGTGATGCATTTTCAGTATTTTTTGCATTACCAATATTTGGAGGGTGAGGATGTTCCAGAGTCTGTTGACTAGAAAGAAAAGGGAGTCGTGATAGCCATTAAGGACCAAGGCTCCTACGGAAGTTGTTGGGTGTTCTTGACTATGGCTGTTGTTGAAGGCATAAATGCAATTGTGACAGGAAATTTAACTTCCCTATCCAAACAGGAGCTGGTGAACCCAACGTGATTCAATATCGATTTCACAGTGGTATTTATCTTTTAGCCAGCTTCGATGTA
This sequence comes from Pinus albicaulis, assembly GCA_034641835.2. Taxonomy (NCBI): domain Eukaryota; kingdom Viridiplantae; phylum Streptophyta; class Pinopsida; order Pinales; family Pinaceae; genus Pinus; species Pinus albicaulis. The sequence continues at coordinate 981,796,601 of CM076573.1, read as the reverse complement.
GAGACCAAGACGTTTTTCACGTTATTTTGTTTAGCTACGATTGATGCAGTCGTGGAAGGAGCGTGGCCCAGCGTGGAGAAGAGCTCGTGGATCGAAATGTGCTGACATGGGTGTGGACCAGTCATTGTTGGTGGAGTGTGCATCAGATTGCAGCGTTTGGTTGTGGTGAATTCATTGGCTGTAAAAGAGGTTATGAGAAGCGTAGCAGTTGGAGGTTCATTTCATTGCCACACTTTGTGTTTCTAAGATGCGGATAAATGGGCTTGGCAGAGTGTCCACGACTTGATTTTTTCTCACAATGAAATCTTTGTGGTTTAGTAGTATTATAAATTCTTTGTAAATTAAGTGATGAATTTCAAAATAGATAAGAAGGTCATTTTGTAAAATTGATTCTAGATACATCCTATATCTAGAAGGCTTCTCTAGATAACTGGTGCGTATAGCGGTTAGCACCCATGTATCTCGGTGGATGGGAGCTTGTCCATAGAATGACTATTAGTTCAGCGATTGCAAACATGTAATCAATTGTGTTTGAAGAGATCAAGTGGCAGTAAGGCTCAACATGGATGGTTGTTGAGATAGTATGGCAGTTGTGGATCTAGGGAAGGATCCCTCATTCCTTGAAGACTTGGAAGTGGTCTTCTAATGAGATTATGCGATGGTTTAGGATGCTATCCAATAATTGACTTCAGGAGGTCATTGATTCGGGAGTTCAGGAGTCAAACTCGGGAATCAAACTTGCTGACTACACCTTTACGAGGGTTATGAGGCAGGTTGATGGAGCCTATACTGAGAATTTAAAGAATGATTGTGTTTTTAATAAATTTATTTACTGTAATCATTAATATGGGATGTTGGAATTTATGCTTACATCTTATATTTGAGATTTTGGTTTATGATGGTTGAGAAATTCTCTCAACCTCTCCTTGTAACTTAGGAATAAGTTAGATCTGAGAAACTCTAATTAACAGAGTAATTTAAATGTAATATGTGTGTGTGTTTATACATACACATTTTGTGTGTAATATATGAGTGCTTTTAGTTATTTTTATCATCCATAGTATTGACACATGGTATTGTAGCAAAGCCCATTAATAGACTTAAGATCTCCATAGTGATGTTTTTGTAAGTGGTTAAGAATTCTGATGATTTAGTTATTAAATATTAATGTTAAAATAGTAAATATATGTTTCTATATATGTATAGTTGCATATTATCTATAGAAAATTTAAGAGTTAGATGATGGGTATATTACACCAATGATAATAGGTTGTAAAATCAATAAGGATGATGAATATCCGAAGCTATATAAAACTATATCTTATTATATTATTGTTAGCCTACCTTTTCTCACAGCTTCAATATTAGACATCATGCAAGAAGTATGTATGACCAAAATATTTCAGACAAAATTAATGGAAACAAATATTTTGGAAGTCAAGAGGATTTCTAAATATTTGTAAGGAACTATTGATTTTGTCTTATGGTACTCACGGAGAAAATATTGCACTCTAACAACATGCATAAATGTATATTGGGTGGGAGGTGCTTACGATAAGAAGAATACATGGAGCAATATTATTTTGGGAAGTTGTTTAGTATAATTAATGAGTAAGAAACAAACCATCTCTTTTTCTAGATCATAATAATAGTATATTGTAGTAGCTGCATGTTGCACATAGGTCCTTTGGATAAAAAAAAAACTATGAAAGACATTAATGTAGAATACTATCACCCTATTCAAACTATGTGTGATAATAAAAGTGAAACTCATATTTGAAAGAATCATGTTATGCGTTTAAATATAAATCATATTCATGTTGAATATAATTTTTATAGAGACCAAGTAGTTCATCACGTAGCTAGGATGGAACAAATAGCTATTAAAGAATAAATTGTGGATTTAATCACCAAAACTCTTTGTAGAAAGCGATTTGAATATATAATACTATCTCTCCCATATCTTTAATATTATATGTGTGGGATATGGGAACTCTTCAACACAGGTCAAAACCGTGAATATTTTTACAAATTAATTTTTAGGAGAATAATATACATAATTGGTATCACCATCGACATCAGTATCAGTCTCCAATTATAAATTAGTAGCCAATATCATTAGTAGCATATTTTTTTTTTTTTCTGGTCATGTTATATCAACATAGGGGTAGAGATGATAATAAGACAAAGAATCAGTTCAGGGCAAGTTCAACATCATATATGCATATGAAAATATGTGCACAATAGTTGGTATCAGTCATTCATTAGAGGTTGTTGACGTAGCCTTTTTTCAGTGATGTCAAAGGGGAAATAAAATGAAGATTGTTCGAGAAATTGAATATTCACATGATTGTAGATTGGTAATAGTGCTCACATATTAGGTCTTGCCATTAATGAAAAAAGGGTAGATTTTTGAATATTTAGTTTTCATTTATTTCAAGTTGAAGGGGAGTCCTCAAGAAGCAGGTGATAGTGACGTGGACAACTTGGTCCCAATACCAGGTCATCGATATACGAATCTTCGAACATATAACATAGAGGAATGGCTAATATCCACTGTCATGGTTAAGGTATGACGTAGCACCATATGGATTATATGTTGCAGATTCAATCACATGGTGTTCGTAGCAAGTGACATATGGTAGCTAGAAATGGAGATTCTGGCCATTGGATTGGATTATTGGTAGGTGATACATGGGAGGTACATGTTATCGGTTAGATACATGAGGTACCTAATCACTGAGAATTACAGTCCATGTTTATATTTAAAAATAAAGGTTAATGTCCAATATGTTGTGGTATATATGACCTAGCATAGCTAATATGTAATGGACTATATATGTTGTGGTTGGTGCATGGTGGATTGATTTGGTAGAGCTAGAGGTATTGGGACACTTATCATGACCATGTTTGGTAAGGCTCTCCCATGTATTTAGTTTAGGTTGAAATAATAGGCTTCAAGCCTTAATTGTAGAAAACCAAATGCTCAATCGTTTTAGGCCACATACCAAGGTACTAGAATGAATAGCAAGAAATGGTCTGCTATGATGACGAAAATATCGTCAATTGTAGGAAATTTGGATAAGTAATACTATAACTAATAATCATTTAATTAAAAATATAACTAATAATAATAATATTCAAATTAATATTAATATTCAAATTAATTTTAATATTAAAACAATATGAATAATATTGAGAAAAATAATATTAGTAAATTTATTTAGTAAAATAAATAAAAAAGACTATTATTATTATAAAGTAATAACAACATTATTGATATTAGTTAATAATAACAATTAATTTATGTTGTATTTCATATATATAATTAATTTTAAAATATCTATCTTTCATTTTAATTAAAACTATACATTTTCATATAATCACTATGAATTCGTTATATGTACTAACTTTTATATTTCTTTAAGATAAATAATGTTCATAATCATAATAATAATAACTATAATTTAATAATAAGGTCACCACCAAGCTAGACACTAAATTGGTGTAGCAGACCTTTAAACCAACTTTGTACATATCTTAGGGTTTATATTTATCCTACGGTTCTATATACCTTCAATTTATAATATTAATCCCTTGGGTTTAATATTATTCTCTTGTTTTTATAATACATTGGGGTTTTACTATTAATCCCTTAGGTTTATTATTCATTTGGGTTTATAATATCAATCCCTTGCATTTATTAATATAAAGTTTCACATTCCTGGGGTATAATATGATTCACATGGATTATAAGATTAATCATGTATTTTATTATATTTTATCTTAATATATAATCTAAATACCTTGAGTTTATAATCATGGACAACCATGGTCAACCGTTGTTAACCACGGTCGATCATGATCAACCATGGTCCAATATCGCATTTAAAGAAATATTGTTTCAATACGAAAATAAACCATGGACAAGCATGGTCAACCATGGTTATTCATATGCAATCATTGTCAACCATCGTAAACCATGGTTAGCCATGGTCCAATGTCACATTGTGACAAATATTGTCTCAATACAAAAATCAATCATGGTAAACCATGGTGAACCATGGTTAAATTACATATTGTTCCAAATATTGTCTAAATATGTAAATAAACCATGATTAACCATGTTTATTTTAACATTTATAATATTTATCTTAGGGTTATATACCTTGGTTTATAATATTTACATTAGGGTTCATCATCGGATTTTCTCAATTGAAAATCAATCATGGTCAACCATGGTCAACCATGTTCCAACATCGCATTCTGACAAATCATCTCTATAAAACATGGTCAATCATGGTCAACCATATTCACATTTTGACAAATATTGTCTCTTGGCCCAATGTCACATTGTGATAACCAAGATCATCCATGGTCAACCATGTTCCAACATCGCATTTTGACAAATATAGTATTAATATGAAAATCAAAAATTTTCAACCATGATCAATCATGTTCAACCATGGTCAATAACCATGGTCAAATTGTGACAAAGGTTCTCTTAGTCCAACGTCACATTGTGACAACATAGTCATATATGGTCAACTGTGGTCCAACATCCCTTTGTGATAAAAATTATCTCAATATAAAAATCAAACAAGGTAAACCATGGTAAAAAATTGTAGAACATCACCTTTTGAGAAAGGTTATATCAATATGAAAATCAATTATGGTCAACCATAGAACAACATCGCATTGTGACAAAGATTTTGTCAATATGAAAATCAACTCTAGTAAACCATGTTTATTTTAGGTTTTATAATATTTATCTTATGATTTATAATCATTATTAACCATGGTTGAACATAGCTAACCATGGTACCACTGTAAGTCAACCATGTTCCAATGTCACATTGTGACAATTATTATCTCAATCTGAAAATCAATCATGCTCAACCATGGTCAATCATGTTTATTTTAGGGTTTATAATATCTATCTTAGGGTTTTTATACATTGGTTTTATAACCCATGGTCAACCATCGTCCAACATCGCATTGTGACCAAGATTGTCTCAATACGAAAATCAACCATGGTCAACCATGGACCAACGTCGCATTGTGACAAAGATTGTCTCAACGTTAAAATCAGCCATGGTCAACCATGGTCCAATATTACATTGTGCAATGGATTTCCTCAATATAAAAATAAACCATGATCAAACGTCTTCCAACCTCAGATTCTGACAAAGACTGTCCCAATATGAAAATAAACAATAGTCAACCATGGTCAATCATGGCCAATAAAAATGGCCACATTGTGAAAAATATTGTGTCTTGGTCCAACGCCACATTGTGACAACCAAGGTCATCCATGGTCAACCGTGTTCCAACGTCGCATTATGACAAATATTATCTCAATATGAAAATCAACCATGGTCAACCACAATGAATCATGTTCAACCATGGTTACATTATGACAAAGATTGTCTCTTGGTACAACATCGCATTGTGACAACATGGTCATCTATCGTCAATCATGGTCCAACGTTGTATTGTGAAAAATATTGTCTCAATATGAAAATCAATCACAATCAACTATTGTCCAATGTCGCATGGTGAGAAGGGTTTTCTTAATATGGAAATAAATCATGGTCAACCATAGTCAAACATCACATTGTGACAAATATTTTGTCAAAAAGAAAATTAATAGTGGTCAACCATGTTTATTTTAGGGTTTATAATATTTTTATTGGGGTTTATGTACCTTGGGTTTATAATATTTATCCCTTGGGTTTAATATTATTCCCTTGGATATATAATCCCTTTGGTTTTTAGAATTAATCCCTTGGGTTTATAATATTAATCCGTTGGGTTTAATATTATTCCCTTAGGTTTTCGGATGCGGATGTTTAAATGTTTTGATGGGACTACCGTCCCGGAGTACCTCCCAAGGAGCTTCGCATGGGGAGGCCATATGGCCCCCCGCGGATCCATTGATTTCAAATTAAATGCGCTTGCATGCAGGCCTTTAACTCTCCAGCGACGGCTTAACTCCATTCTCGATATGCTAATTCGATTCATAATGGCTCCTGCTTCGAGCACTCCAGATCTTTCCAGCTCTGTGTGCGGCTCCTTGAATCCCATTCGCAGAGTTTGCTCGGCAGCTTGTGCTGTGCCCAGTTCCCGAACTCACACTGGTCGGCATTGTTCACTTCTCAGTTGTCTTGAAACAATTCCTGAGTTTCACTTTTCTCACAGTGCCTCATGTCATTCCAATTTTCATTTTCCTCTTGGTTCTCACTGTGTTCCTACTCCCATCTGAGCAAATTCCCTTTGTCTTTGGCCTTTTCCTTTTTCTGTTACCACTATGCCTAGGCTAAGACACCATATGAGGTGCCGCAGAGGTGCCACTCGGGGCAGGCTAGCTAGTGAGCGTCCTTCCTCCAGTCATGGCGATGTTCTCTCCACTGAACACACTGAGAGACGGAATACTCAGGACTCCCACCAGCAATGGGATCAGGATAGCCCTCCTGGCTTCGCCCAAGATCATCAACCCTCTTCTCATCCTCCAAGAGATATTCCTCCTCCGGCTTGCGCTGGTCCCTGTCCTTCTGGAAGCCACATTCTTCGACAAACTTCGCAAAGAGCGGAGTTGCGCTTTGACTGTGAATTCGACCGGCCTACCATCACTGCTTATATCACCATTACCCTTCGTGAAGAGTCAACCCTTCAACCCCCTCCTTTGAATGCACCTCCTCCCATTTCCCTGTTCCCTCGGCCCGCCCCTGCTGCTACTTCTTCTACTGATCGTAACACTCCCCTCGCCTCTGACATTCCCATCCCGGGTCAGGTTTCTTTGCAGGTGGAAGCAAATCTCTCAGGCACAGATGGCGTTCATATGGAAACTGTTGAAGACACAGAGGAGCATTACGGGTGTCGAATTGAGGAGGAGCAGCCTTCTCCACCTCACACGAATCTGCCCTCTCTGACTTAGCTAATCATGGTATTTACACTCCATCATCTGGATGATATTTTGGTTTTTGTTATCTATAGTAGCAGAAGCTGCATGATAGAACCGTCTGTCTTTAGTTCTCTTATGGTGTATGTATTGAACTATCCACCGGTTTCCCTTTCAAGGGCGGTGCACTTTCTTTTGACGGAACTGGTTTCTCGATATGGGCAGTTCATCATTTTGTTAACAGCATGGACATCAAGCCCAATTCAGGCTCCCGCAGCTGAACTGAGGCAGTTTTGTATCAGTATGTTTATATAATAGAATTAGCTTAATTTAGAAAAAAAAAATATTATTCCCTTAGGTTTATAATACCTTAGGCTTTTAGAATTGTTCTTTCGGGTTTATAATATAAATCCCTTGATTTTATCAATTGAAGGGTTCATATTCCTAGCGTATAATATTATTCACAAGGTTTATAAAGTTAATCCTTGGTTTAATATAAATCCCTTAGGTTTATAATCATGGTCAACCAAGTGTAACCATGGACCAATCTCACATTGTGACAAATATTTTCTTAATATTAAAATAAACCATGGTCAACCATAGTTAAATGTCATATTGCAACAAAGATTGTATCGATATGAAAATGAACCACGGTAAAAAATGGGAAACCATGCTTATTTTAGGGTTATATTATTTATCTTAGGGTTTTATATACCTAGGGTTTATAATATTAATCCCTTGGGTTTAATATTACACCCCTTGGTTTATAATCCCTTGTATTTTTAGTATTAATCCCATGGATTTATTATTCCCTTCGGTTTATAGTATTAATCCATTGGGTTTTTTAATCAAAGGCTTCATTTCCCTAGGGTGTAATATTTATTTTTTGGAAGCTTGGTAGGTCCTTTCTTTTTCATTAATTTTAAAAAGGAAAGTTATATCCACGTGAAAATACTTAGGTGGCCTCAACTTTCCCAAAGGGAAACCAAGTTTGTTGGCCACCTAACAGTGTGATAAGCCATCCAGAAACCAAAAATTATGAGTCTATCCAACCAAGCCAAATATGTATGATTTTCTCTAAACTACATATACTCTAGATACCTGAAAAATTAACTATCAGTGTATTGAGATTTAAAATTTTCCTACAGAAAAATAATCAAAAACTAAGGACACAATTATCAAACTAGTCACCATCATCAACACGCTTCACTGAAGTCAGGTCTTTAGTAGTGGAACCCATAAGCTATGTATATGGAATGCAAGGTAAGTTCTCTTCAATGCAATGTAGTCTTCCATCCTGCTTTTGCAGTTGGAATTGGAGTTTTTGAAACTCCTTTTTAAAATCAATAAATTCGTGTGCTACCACTGCCATACCAATGGAAATTTTCTCCAAGGATTTCCCCATAACACTTTTCATTGACCATTACAAGAACAATTTTTTCTTAAACTACATGGTTCAGCCATAGGGGTGCTCTATGTTTGGAGCCAAAACCCATTAATCCTCCACGTCTATGTCCATCATGGCTGCCTATTTGTTTAGGTCTTCTTCCCATCCTTCAATTAGCTATCGAATTTCTTCTGAATATCCCTCATGATATGTCATGGCCACATCATTTATGATGCTTGAGACTAGTTTGCGGCCCAAATATGAGCCCATAGAGAAGCTAGGTTGATAGGGCATCGAAGACCCCATATTCCTTTTTCCGTGGCCACTCTAGATTGGGCCACTTTTAGTCTTCATTGCAACAGAATGATTCATCCTCATATACCTGCACTTTTTGAGGTAAAATTTTAATCAGCTCAGGTGGCAACTAGAGCCCAAAAGCACCCGGCTTCCTCAGGTCACTACCAAGCCTTAAAAATGCCAGAGGACATAAGTGAGTGAAATATTTCTAGAATGAAACCCAAATAATCACCCCTTGACTTATCCAATTCTGACTTTCATTACAAACAAACCATAACAAAGACATTTACCCCATTAAACCATCAGTGAACCTAATCTTCTCTAGGATTCGGCAGACATTTTTATCTACTAAAAGAGCCTCTTGGTAAAAATCCAAGGGCATCGTAATGATACCAAAAACCCTTACAAATTGTAACAGACCCCAAGGTGAGGATAGATAAAAGCCACAGAGACATAACCTAGTAACAGACTCCCAACAAACTAACCCCATTCGGGAAAGAAAATTTCCAAATATTATAGACACAGGAAATCCAGGAGAGCTCGATACATGCTTCAAATCCAATACATACACATATAGTTGTGCACAACCGACCCTCCTATGGTACCTCGATGATACAAAACCATTAAACCAGATGCCACCTGATGATATGACCGATGCATGGGTGTACTGTAAAAATAGCATACCACATGCATGTTTACTAGCGTGAGGAGAAGATGAGATTGGAGCCACATCTAAAGACCCTTTGTGAGTTGCACTTATGCCAACACATTGATCCAAGCACCCAAACACCTTGACAGGAAACTCTCATCAACTAGAAAAATACCAACCTCACACCTGAAAATTCAGAAAACCTTCCAATAATTAAATTCTTTTCCACCTTCCTCTACAGTAATTACTCTTTTCATGCATGGGCCCACCTCTCCATATTCCTTAAGCATGTGGAGAGTGGTGGGGAGGTTCCTCAGAAATACCCCCATTAATCACCCACCATGAAAGTGTTATCCAACTCACACCCAAATCAAGGGTCCTAAGGTGCAATACTATTCGTAAGGTTTATAATATAAATCTTTAGGTTTAATATAGATCCCTAGGTTTTATAATCATGATCATCAATGGACCAACATCACATTGTGACAAAGCTTTTCTCAATATGAAAATCAACCATGGCCCAACGTCACAATGTCACAAAGATTTTCTTGATGTGAAAATCAATCATGATGAACTGTGATCAACCATGGTCCAATGTCGCTTTGTGAAAAATGTTGTCTCGTTATGAAAATGAAACATTGTTAACCATGGTTAACCATGTTTATTTTAGGGTTTATAATATTTTTATCTTATGATTTATATATCTTGCCTTTGTAATATTAATCCCTTGGTTTTATAGTACTCCATGTTTTAGAATTAATCCCTTAGGTTTATACTATCAATCCCTTGCATTTATTAATCTAAGAGTTCATATTCCTAGGGTATAAAATTATTCAACCATATGAAAATAAACCATGGTCCAATGTCACATTGTGACAAAGTTTGTCTCAATATGAAAATCAGCCATGGTCCAATGTTGCATTGTGACAAAGATTGTCTTGACATTAAAATCAATCATGGTCAACCATCAACCAATGTCAAATTATGACATATATTATCTCAATATGAAAACAAATCATGGTCAACCATGTTCCGATGTCATATTTTGACAAATATTGTTTCAATATGAAAATAAACCATTATTAGCCATGGTAAATCATTCTCAACCATTGTCACATTGTGACAAATATTTCCTCTTGGTCCAATGTCACATTGTGACAACCATGGTCGTTCATGGTAAAGCAAGTTCCAACGTCAGATTTTGGCAAAAATTGTATCAATATAAAAATAAATCATGGTCAACCATAGTCAATCATGTTTAACCATGGTCACATAGTGACAAATATTGTCTCCATCTAATGTCACATTGTGACAACATGGTCATCCATGGTCAACCATCACATTGAGAAAAAAATTGTCTCAATAAGAAAATCAACCATGGTCAACCATTTTCCAACGTCGCAATGTGAGAATGGTTCTCTCAATATGAAAATCAATCATGGTAAACCATATTTATTTTAGGGTTTATATACATTTGTTTTATAATATTTATCCCTTGGGTTTATACTCCCTTAGGTTTATACTATTAATCCCTTCATATTATTATTCCCTAGGGTTTATAATATTTATCTTAGATTTTATATACCTTGGGTTTATAATATTAATCCCTTGGGTTAAATATTATTCCCTTGGGTTTATAATACCTTAGGGTTTTAGAATTAATCTAATGGGTTTATAATATCAATCCCTTGGTTTTATCTATCTAAGGGTTCATATTCCTAGGGTATAATATTATTTACAAGGTTTATACTATTGATCCCTTGGTATAATATAAATCCCTTAGGTTTATAACCATGGTCAATCATGCGCAATCATGGTCAAATGTTACATTTTAATGAAATTATCTAAATATGAAAATGAATCATGGTCAACCATGGTAAAATATCTCATTTTGAGAAATATTATCTAAATAACAAAATAAACCATTGTAAAACATGGTGAAAATTGTTTATTTTAGGGTTTATAGTATTATCTTAGGGTTTATATACCTATCGCTTATAATATTAATTGTAGAGTCCCAAAATTGTTTTGTTTTGACACCCTTTTGCATCCATATTTTCCTTCTTTTCCAATCACTATAAACCTAATAAGGAAGAAATCACATGATTTTGATAAGGTAAAGAAATTATGTTTCTAATTTTTCATATTTTCTAATATGCCCTATTGTTTTTTTAAATATTACATTCAACTACAGAATTAACACAATTTCATAGCTATTACATAGATCCACAGCTACCTTCACTGATAATAGGGTTCTAGTGTGCCAGCTTAGAAAAGGAGTATATGGGTAGATAGAGGATGATCCCTTCATGGATATCCTCCTAATTATCCAAACCAAATCATAAAGGATAACATGCAATTACAGGGTCAAAGCTGGCAGTGAACACGTAGTAGCACTAAGACACAAAATATGACAATGTCACAACTTTGTCGATTTTCTTTCCTAATAGAAAATCGATAGGATAGTGATATTTGTTTAAGTTTCTAACCTGTATAAGAGTTATAAGGAGACCTGTAGGAATTGAGCTCATGTACTATTAAACACACTCTATAAAACCATGGAAACTCTTTGTATTTAGGGCGCGCAATATTTTATTTTCCTGAGTATTTTGTTTGAAGAATTTTATCTTAATTCGAAGCTCCTTTTTGGTGCATTAGTGTGTTTTTAGGGTTAGAGAAACCTACTGCATTGTGAAGGGACCATGCATGCAGATCAAGTCATTTGCTTTCATTTTTTATTTTATTTCAAACGCATTATCATTTCATAGTTCAAGATTTGATTTCATTTTCCACTTTAGTTTAAATAGTTCAATACTTTATTTTTGCTTATTTTTCAGATTCATTATCTTAAATTCATTCTTTCCATATTTTATAAAGCTCGGTTCATTTCCTTTTCGTTTACATTCTAGGTTCAAAATTGCAATTGATAAAAGCTCTATTTTTTATAGCATTTTGGTTTAAATTTCAGTTAGTTTTTAATTCTCATGCTTTCATAAAAGTAGGACTTGTACAATATTTCATGCTTTAATAATTTAGAGTTAGTTATCTGTTTTATGTAGCATAAAAATCTCAAAAACAACTTGATAAAAACACAGTAGAAATTAATCTAACATAATTTTTGGAAGGGGATATCTCACAAACCATTTTTAATACTCATTTCAATTGAAATTAACTATAGGAATAACATTTAACATAGATACTGTATTTATATAAAACTAACTGATCCATACGAATTTAACGCTAATCCTAAACTTCAAAAAATTGACAAAAATCAAAATTCAATCCTCGTTCTAACGACAAAGACTTATAGCACATATAGTGCACTTGCACTTCATCAGTTTACTGACTTCGATCGATAATTTATTCTTGAAATTTAAGAACACTAAATTGACAAAAAAAAATGGCGTTGTTGTTGGGAAAGTGTAAATATAAGTATTAGAAATAAAACATGATATGGATAGGGAGAGAGATTCTAAAGATAGTTTTATAGGATGAGGAAGAAGTCTAATTCCTACATCATCACTCAGTCCACCCCGACCTCTAAGTTCTACACCACACACTCAAACTCGAATTCCATACATAGGTGGCACACTTAGACTTCCTGAAATCCTAAGATCTAAAATCCAACTGAGGGATTCACCTACTTCATCTACCGAAGCTTTAATTGAAGAAGAAAATCCTCCATCCCCAACCATAGGAGTAATATTATTATCTTCAATAGGAGAAAAACTTCTAGGACAAGAATTAGAAGTCCTTAGTGAAGAATAAGAACAAGAAACTCATTCAAATTCTCCATTGATAGAGGAACTACAAGAATTATAAAATTATGTTGTAGAACCAGATGCTTACATTAGTTCTAATAAATCCATCATGGTTGAAGAGGTAGAAGGAGAAGTACACAATGTCAATGGTGAACAACCTAGGATTGGAGGAGGAAGAGGAGGAAATAAAGGAGGCGGAAGAGGATGGAAGAGTTAGAGGTAGAGGTAGAGGTAGAGGAGATCCATAACCTTTTGGATTCCCTATTCTCAATGAGGATACAACGTACACAATGAAAAATATTTCACCTTCTATCCTCCCTAATTTTCATGTAATAAGAAGTGAAGATCCAGAAACATTTCTCTTTGAATTTGAAGTATTATGCAACTCATATTATTATCTACATGATGATCAAAAATTAAAATTGTTTCCTTCTACCTTAAACGATTTAGCATTAAAATGGTTTATGAGATGAGGGACGGATTCTATAGGAACATGGGAAGAAATGAAAGATGCATTCTTAGAGAAATATAAGGATTATTGTATGCCTCATAGTATGAAAGATGAATTTTTTAAAATGGAACAAAGGGAAGATGAAAATCTTGAATATTTTTTCAAAATATTTTTTTATAATATTAAAAAGGAAAAAATGAATAATCTGGATGTGGAAAATTTGAAAGCTCTCCTACTCAAATCCAACGGAGATGAGTGGATTTATATCCTCAATGTAATGGGGAAAGGAGACATTTCTCGGTTACCATTTAGATAGATTTGTGAGTTATGTGTACATATTTCAAGGGGTAAATCACTAATCAGGAAAATTCCAAGAGATCCTCTCTTATCAAGAAAAAATAAATCTGCAGCTCGGACAGTTAGTAGCGCAGAATTAGGTAATTTTCTTGATAATTTTAAGACATATATTTTATGGAGTCTTAGTGATCAAATGGGCACCCTTAAAATATAGAACAATAAAAAAAATCAAAATTCTGCATTATCTATCTTATGTCCTAGGTGTAGAAAGAAACATGCTTTGATAGAGATTTCTTTAGACTTAAAAACCATAGAAACCTATGTAATATGTACAGAAATCATCATACTAAATAATGCCCCTCTATACTAGGTCTTAGGGTTGTATATAGTGAAGAAGGAATGCCAAATCTGGTAGACCCTCTCTGCTCTATTGCCAGAAGACCATGGAAAAATCCTCAAAATCAAAATCAAAATTTTAATCCTCAACAATTTGGACAAACTTCATAAGGTAATTGGAATTCACCTATGCCATGGCAGCCTTGGGCTCAACCACAACCACAATATTGGAATCAAGTGTGGAAAAATCCTTATGGAAGCTATGCTCAATACCAACAATATCCACCACCCTATCGAAATTTTCCACCACAATTCTTTCCTCGGAATAATAAATTACCTCAAGATCAAGTTCAAAATGAAAATCCACCTCTCTCTTTACTATTTTCACAAAACCAAACCAATTACTCATTAAACCACTTCCAGATCCAAATAATAAATCTATTTACAACATGGAAGGGCAGAATTCTCATAATTATTTAATAACTCCACTATATCTAAATAATGTTCAATTAAGATCTGGTAGAGTATTATAATAGAAGAAACTCATTGTTGTTATTCAAGAAACAAAGAAAAATTTTCAAAAAAATAATAACAAATCTAAAGAAGAAGAAACTTCTCTTCCTCAGAAAGAATGTGATCAAACAGAAAATATTCCTAAAATTTCTGGTGATACAACTATTATATAACAACCTTCGGTATCTATTGCAAGACCACCTTTCATGAAAGGTTGAAAATTGATAAAGGAGTAGAAAAATAAATCACATTGCCTGATTATGATATGATGGATGAATTGAAAAATATTTGTATACAAATTACTTTATTGCAAGCTATAAAAGAAGTACCATTTTTTCAAAAACAATTAAAGAATTGAGTACTAAAAGAAAAATAAAATATATAAAAATAATCCAATTAGTTAGTATAATTGCAAACATAATGATGGGGAAGGAAACACTACAGAAATATTTAGATCTAGGAAGACCATTGTGAAAATTCACATCAATGGAATTGAAATACCAGACACGCTGATTGATCTAGGAGAAAACATAAACATAATGAGTAAAAAAATTGTGGATCAACTAAAACTTCTTAACCTTCAAACACACCAACATTGTTATAATTAGCAGACAGGTCTGTAATTAAACCTGATTGTGTCTTAGAAAATATTTTTGTATGCTTAGATTCTTGGGAATATCCTATCGATTTCATGGTTTTAACACCCAAGAATAATTTAGGAGGACATCCATTAAATTTTAGGAATACCTTGCTTAGATATAGTTGATGCTTTCATAAGTTGTAGATCAGGAGACATGTTTATCTCTGTAATATCCCTATTTTTTTGCTTTTATTATATATTTGAAAATCCTACATGTCAAGTGGACCTAAAGGAAAACAATAATTGTGGACATATTTTATTTTTTTAATTATAAATGTGGAATTTTAATTATTGTGCAAATAATAGAGTATATTGGAGACCAGAATTTCAAGTCCATGAGGATGGAATTAAATCCAAAAACTTTCCTGAATTCTCCAAAAATCCTTGGAGGAATAAAATTAATTAAGAGGAAAATGCTAGTTTTAAATTACTTTTGTGGAAAAAAATAAAAATAAAGCCTAGGCAAAAGGAAAACAACATCCTGATTTAGTTGGACGCGGTTATGGAAACATGTTGAGGGAAAGAAAGCTTAAATAAGCCATTCCATGGTAGACAATAGGTTGTCTACACTTTGGAGGAATTGGTATCTGTTTGGGGGGATCTGTGGAGAAAAATATCAAGGTTGGATGGCAAATAGTCTTACCAAACTTGTTATGCACAATAAATTTAATTTTGTCTTATGAAAAAAATTATGGTGAAAGTTAGAGAAAATGATGATTCAGGTACCAGAGGTGGAAATTATCTCTTATGAATTATTAATTTCTATATAGTTACATTGACAAATGAAATTAGTAAACCAACAAAAAGAATGTATAAACCAAATTAGTAGGGTTTAAATATGTTGTTAGGTTTTAAACATCTAATTATTATGTACAAAATTATATTAATACATGTGGAAAAGAGGTAACAAAAATAATGAATTTAACTAATGTGTAACTAATTATTAAACATAAATATATGTACAATAAGATATAATTTTCAATCTAACAGGAAATATGATTGTACAATTTAAATTTAAATACTCTGTTGTATGTTAAAAAGAGGGTTACATCTAGTTATTCATTCTTTTATTGAATAAGAAATTAAATATCAAATACATATAAAGTACTAGAGGATAGTACAATAGAAATAGTGCAATGAAATATACAAATACATTTCCAACAATTTATAAAAATTAATGTTTATTATTATAAACATAACATAAGAATTATCTTCTCAATGATAGAAATTATCATTACAAACTATCATAAATTCTTGACCAAATCCATAGTCCTATATAATTAATTACATGAATTATAAATAGCGAAATAGCCCTGAATTCAGAGGAGTGAAATCTATAGATGATATGGACCAACCTGTAATTAGAAGAAAAATTACAATGTCAAAGATTGACAGAATGATTGTTCAAAATTGAAGACTGGAAAAAGGAGTGAAGTGAACACCTGCTCAAAAATAACATGTATAAGGTTTAGTATATGTGTATAGAATAAGTGAAATAATTATATAAATTACAAGAACATGACTAAGTTCATTGGAATAGAAATATTACCTTGTTAATCTAATGTAAAACTGTGGAATTATCTATGTACACAGAGAAACAAGAAAAAAAGAATAAGTTCATGCATGTACATGAATAAATAGATAATGTGAAAACTGTATGAAAACATAAAAAAGGAAATTACCTGAAATCTGATAGACAAGGTATGTACTGGAAATATGTAAAAATCTTGTTGGAAGAGCAAGAGTCCCTGTAAAATTAATGATTTTATTAATTTGAGGAAATTAATAAAATAAGAAATATTTGTGGAACAAGTAACATAGATAGAATTATAATTCCTAATTGTAATCAATTGAAATAAAATAGAATTCTATAAATTAATACATATTTATTCTAATTATGTATATGTGTATAGAAAAAGGAAAATATTGAACTTAATCTATAATAATATTAAAACCCTATTGAAAAATATGAGTTAAAAAATAAATTAATACCTGACAAAATTATAGAATGAATAGAACTAATTAGATTGTACCACATAAGGTGCGAGTCTATATTGAAGAAAATATATTATAAAACTAATAGCAATTCGTTTCCTATAGGAATATTTCAAGGGAAAATAGTCATTCGAATATCATTGAGGAAATATGATGCATGTATTCATTAGAGGGAAAAATGAATACAAAACAGAATTTTTCTACTATCCAACGAAGGATTGAAATTAATAATAATTTATTCATAGTGAAGGAAAAGAATATAAATGAATCTTGTAAAGTATCAAATCAACTCTCTAGTATTAAAAATATATGTTCTCTTTCAAATTCTCAGAAAGCCGAGAATAGAAACACTAATACGATGTGAAGAGGGGTGCATATCTAATTAAAAACCAAACAATAGAAAACGAAATTCATTCCTAATAATTTCATGTAAACAAATAGTTGTGGAAGAACAAAAAATGATTTGGGGCTAACCTATTTCATAAACACCAAAGATAAAAGATTTAAATTAATCAAACCCTATCACTACAAAAACGATGGGATTTAATAATCGAACTGAAACCAATTGCGTGCCATGAAGTAACTATGTCGAGACACAGAGAGACATTTCAAGAATAGAAGTAGTATGAAGAGAGAGCGTCTTTGTTCTAAATGAAAGCTTAACTTCAAGAATTCCTCATAGAATTAATGGAACGAGATGAAAGAATATTTCAAGACAATTGCGTTTATTAACTAATTCATTGTCGTATTGACGAAGTCAATAAAGACAGAACCTATTCTTCATAAAGAGAGGGCTTCATAAATGTATTACCTAGAATTTTTAAAACAACATTTCCTCAAGAAGGTTAGGAATATAAATAACCTTTGCAATCACAAACCAAAAACATAATTAGTTCAATAGAGGATAACCAGACTTTGTTAATAAAAAACATAGAAAAATGGCAAGAGAAAAAAATTTAACATTGAACAAAGTCTTACTAGAGGTGAGTCGGTTTTTGTAAGCTTGGGAAAGAGGGCTGCAAAATGGCATAAGGTTCTGGATGGAGAGCCAGAGCTGAGAACTCAGTTGACAGACTAAACACAAATGAGACTAAAAACCTAACATACCTTCGAAAAACCAAATTCATAGGGTGGAGGGAAGGTATACGAATGAATCCTCACTGCTAACGTGGCCACAATCCATCTCATAGCATATCGAGAATATCAAAGAGGCCATGTGAATGATTTAATTAACTAAGTACCATCTTTAATAAGTGAAATCCTCGAACAAAGAAATGACATAAATGGTATGTCACCAGGTTACAAACAAGATAATATCGAATCCCAACACTGATTGAAGAAAATAAATACGTTGAAACTTTGGGTTAATGTGTTAATTATTATACATTGAAACTTCAAGATGCGCACCCAATGTAATATCTCAGAAAAGGAATCGATGGAATGTGGCAAGTATAGAGTATTAACTCAGATTAATGTCCTAAGTAAGTATATTGTAAAGGGTGATATGTATTATGAGAACTTTATAAAACGTATCCAAGATTATGACTTCAACAAAGAAATTTGAACTAAGTCAAAGATATATCATAATTAAAATATGTATAGATATAACGTCATTTCATATATTCGAATTTAGGCTAAGTTGGGAATTAAAAATGAAATTTGAATAATTCTCTAAATTGGAATTAGTAGTATATTGGAATGTCGTATGCTATTCATTATCAACCTTATGCATAATTCTTTATAATAATTATGTGATATAATTAAAGGTTGAATCTGATGCTATAACTCCATGTATGGATATCTAGCTTTAATAGTAACTCTCATTTTTTTCATAACGGTTAAACAATGTGGTATAAGTGGAATAAGTTAAGAAGAGTATGTATAGATTAATTAGAGGGGTTTGAGGATAAGTATAATCTTAGAATATAGGTAGATATTCTACGATAAAATTGAAAGTTGTTATTTTAATAAAAATTCTAGAATAAGCATAAGATTATGAGGAAGTAAATTAATGGTAAAATAAATTTACTATTATAACATAAGTGAGCACTTGAAGAATTGTCATCAAGGACAGTAAAAACTGAAAGTGAAATGGGAAATATTTTAATATGGTCTCGGGATCATTAATCACATAATTTTATTCCCTTCACAAAACATGAAGTTGTTAGAGAAAATTTAAGGACAGAAAGTACACATAGATGGAAACATCGCAATATGACGAAGGGTATTAAAGTCAAATTACGACAAAGTAGCATTAAAATTATAAATAGAAGAATTTATTTTTTGGGTAAGTGGAGTTGTTATAATCTCATATGGCAGTTCCCCAAAGAAATTTTCATTATATCCACCTGCAAAAACAATAATAAATATAGAAAGTGAAGAATGGATAGATGTTTATAATGATATATAACCTATTTTCACTATTGTACAAAAAGGTGAGGAGGACCAAATTTTAAATTCAATAGAAAATAATGAACCCTCCTTATATCATGACAATAGTGAAACTTTTCAAGAACAATGTAATATCTAATATCTATCATCTAGATAAATGTCTTTACATTCTATGGAAAAAATTGGAAATTATTCGATAGAAATCTTTCCAGAAAAAACATTGAATATTAATGAAAATTTGGAAGAATTACAAAAAAAATCAACTGGTAGAGACCTTGCAAAAACACTCTTCTGCTTATGCATGGGAGTATAGGGATATGAAAGGAATTAATCCCAAATATTGTATGCATCATATCTATATTGAACAGAATGCTAAACCAGTTGGACAACCACAAAGAAGAATGAACCCAAACTTAAAAGAAATTGTTAAGGAAGAGATATAGAAACCATTGAATGTAAATTATATCTATCCAATATCAAACAGTCAATGGGTTTCACCCCTAGTAATTGTTCTTAAGAAAACTTTAAAATGGAGGGTATGCATAGATTACATGGAATTGAATAAACAAACATTGAAATACCAATTTCCACTTCCTTTCATAGATCAAGTATTAGACACATTAGCAGGGAAAAAGTATTTTTCATTTTTGTATGGTTTCAGTGGGTATAATCAAATTCAAGTAGCACCTAAAGATCAATACAAAACGATATTTACCTGTCCATGGGGAACTTATGCTTACAGAGTACTTCCTTTTGGATTGTGCAATGTTGTAGCAACATTCCAAAGAAAATTTATCGAAATTTTATCTGATCTTATTCATGACTATGTGGAAGTGTATATGGATTATTTCACAGTTTATGGTAATTATTTTGATGAAGAACTAGAAAATTTAGAAAAAGTTCTAATAAGATGAAAAGAAGAAAATCTTTCATTAAGTCATGAAAAATGTTTTATGATGTGTTGAACCTCAAAACTGTTCTTATTTTGACATTATTTTTCATCATTTATTTCTTCCTTTTTACAAACTCATAACTAAAATCAATGATAATTGACATATTCTATATCAGAGAAAGCATTTAAATGATCTTTACTTTATATTATGATGTTTCTTTTTATTTAAATGAATTTGTGTAATTAGTTACATTATGTGTGCAAGTATGCAGCTAATCGTTGTTTCTATATATATTGTTATGGTTTGACAGGTTTTGAGAAGAAAATAAGGAAATGGGTCATATGGGTATCTCTAGAATGATCCACATATGGATCATATCCCATCCAACTGTTCAAATTCGAAGAGAAAATGTGCCTATGCTTGCGGTCAAGGTTGGTCAAAGAACGTGATCTGCGAATGAAATACTCTTGATTTTCTATGACGTAGAAAATTGAGAGACGACCATTAAAGATTTTTCTTCTATCTAGACTTCTAATTTTAGTTCTAGTTGTTATTTGTAAAAGAAAACACCTCAAACAGTTAAATCTGAAACTTTTTTATGTCAGCCTTTTGAAACCGAGAAACAATCCTAATTTTGATAATTAGTTGTATGCTTTTGAAACACTATTTTTGATAATAAGGAGACTAGTTCCAGATCCTTTGATGCATGCGTAGTCCATTTGATTTTTGACACATTTTGTTGCAAAGGGCCCCTGCACGAAAAGGAGGTTTTTAATTGTTTTGTAGTTTTTATTTTATCATTTAATTTCCTGTCGATTCATTAGTTATTATTCTATTCATTCATATTTAAATTCACATTGTTTTCATAGTTATATTCGTGTCAATTAATATTTTAATTTGCATACTATTTTATAGATTAGTTTCATGAATTCTTTCATAGATTAGTTTCCAATTAGATGTCTAAATGTGCTCACTAATTCGTCTCAATAAAGTGGCTCTATCATTTTCCAATTGGATCAGATTTGGGTATTCAGTCATACAACAATCATAGTTTCCTTAAACATGCCTTGTACATGTTTCAATTTCAATCAACACTGTCATTTCAATTGTTAGTAATAGGATTTATGCTTTCAATCCATGGAATAGAATTAGATTTAGTTAGGACATATTTAAATTAGAATTATATTTTTTAAATAGAACAAATACTCTATTTTCATAGGACTAGAAGCTCTCAATGGATAAGATAGGAAATTATTTCATCTTGTCATTTGAATGAAATTAGATATAGAATAATGCTCTGTTTTAAACTAGTTAGATATTTTTCATAGATATTTTGCTGGCCTACTAACATCATTCAAAGTTTGAATTATTTTTATGCTAATGAGAATTTCCTTTTCTTCCTTCTTTTAGATTTCATATTCCATTAAAACTAGTTTTTAATTCAGTTTCTTTCCTTAGAATAAAAACAACATTTTCTTTTCGTCCTTCTTTAAGAATTAGTTTTCATCATTAAAATTCATTTGGATTTGATTATTCCCTAGAATTTATGTATTTCATTTCTTAGATCAATTTTAGATATAAGATACAAAATGCCCAAAACAACATAAACATACACAATGAAGTAAGAGAAGAAGGTTACCTAAGCATATATAGTGCACCTCACTTCATCAAATTACTAACCTCGATTGATAATTCACGATAGCAATTTGAGACATCAAATTGACTAAACATGATGTTTAATGAGGGAATTGGTTTAGGTCACCATGTTTTAGGAAATGGGATAAAGGTAGACTCATCTAAAGTAGAGGTTATTTCCAAATTGTCAATGAGATGTTATGAGTTTTCTTGGTTTTAGTGGATATTATACAAGATTCATAAAAAAATTCATGAAAATATAATATCCGCTCTTCAAATTACTTACCAAAGATTGTGAATTCAGTTGGGACTGTAATTGTCAAAATGCCTTGGAAACTTTGAAAAATAAAATCTCTGAAGCACCTATTTTGAAAGGACCTAATTGGAAATTTCCTTTCCACATATCACCGGTGCTTTAGATACAACCATAGGGGTCTCATTGGGACATAAATATCTTACTCCTTATGCCATTTAATATACCAGTAAAAATTTAACTCTACCAGAGCTAAATTATACTCTAACTAAAAAGAGTTTTTAGCTATAGTGCGTGCCATTAATAATTTTAGACATTACATCACTGGATATCAAACTTTCATTCACACAGACCATTCTGCCATCAGATATTTAATGAACAAACCAATCACTAATCGGAGAATAACCAGATGGCTATTACTATTGCAAGAGTTTAATATCACCATTCTAGATTGACCAGGAAAACAAAATACAATTGATGAATTTTTATCTAGGATTCAAAATGATAATAATGATATGCCTATAAAGGATAAATTTTCAGATGAATATATTTTTACGCTATCTACTAAATCACCTTGGTATGCAGATATTGCTAATTATTTGGCTACAGGAAAATTACCATCTCATTTGTTTCCCAGAGAAAAGAATAAAATAATCCAAACAAGTGTTTCTTTCTCATGGATCAATGAAGAATAATAGGAAAAAAACTAGATATAATCATCATAAGGTGTGTGCTGTAACACCTCCAATTTCGACAAAAAAAAAATTGTTAAATTATAGCACTTTCACTAAATTCTTCTTATGGTCAGAATATCATTCGTCACATTTTGACGAAATTCCATAAAGCACAATTCACTGAGCTGCATTATATTGTTGTTACTCATGTGATTGTTATGACAATATTACAGTTGTAAACAATCAATGAATATTATTTTACTTTAGAAAGGCTCCCCTTTCTTATTTAACATGGAATCTGGCATCTTAATAATCACCTGCCTTTCCTACTCTTAATATAAGGTTACCATTTAATAATGGCAATCAAAACTCTTCTTAGTTTAATTCCCTTCAACCTTAAATCATTCACTTAGCCTTGCTGAGAATCCTTTATGTTAACTTTCATTTGTCCATGTACAATTCTAAGAGAATTGATTAATTTAGTAATATATTAATGTATGGTTAACCTTAGAATTTACACATCTATATTATCCCACCTTTAAATGTATATTCGTTCACATTACATGGACCATGCTAAAATATATTTATGTGTGCATACATAACGTATGTGTTTTAACTATGGATACCCTTAACACGAACAATATGGTTTGACCCAACCAATTGTTAAAGTATTAGACACATATTCTAGATTTCAATTAAGTTTTTTGTCCTTTTTAACCCTATCTTTTATCACCGAATATCTCTGTGTCAATTCAATATGGAAAAATGACATAATTACAATGGAGTATATCTATATCAGTTTTCTATTTCTATGATAAACCCCACGTGTCAGAACTTAGAGTTAATACTCGCTCCTGGAATAGTCCACATCATCCCTAACCAATCCCACAACCCTTCTGTCATTAAATTGAGTAGATATGTTTTAGATGGACCGTATACTAATTTCAACCAACACTGCACTCAACATATTTCTTGATATTTCCTAATATTAAATTCTGAATACTAGTTCACGTGGTTCTTGGAGTTTTCCCTTCCATCCTAGGGATTGTATGGTAACCATCTGGATGGACAATGTGTGGATGGTGCAGATCTGTTACGAGTTAGGGTTTTTAATCAAAATAAAATATTTTGGTTTCTATTGTGAATATTCATTTCTGAGTTCATTGTGAGCTACAAGAACTCGTCTCCATACTCTTCATTTCCTCGATGGCTTTGAAAATAATTTTTCCCAACCCATGAGTTGAATGCATGGCGTACACCAATATTTTCTTCACACTGGTTGCAGGTAAGAGATTTGAAATAAAATTATTTCCGTCATTTCATTTTTCGTGTTTTCTTTCAAGTGGAATACTCTGTTGGCCATTCGAATTGATGTTGGTCATTTTTCGATGCAGGACTAGAGTAGCAACATTGTGATAATTCTCTTTGTTGTACAATTTGTTGAAGGAAATCTTCAACCTTCAGCTATTTCAGGTAGTCTCGGCTAGAGGTCTCATTTAAATTCTAGTTATTAGGAGTTATCAAGGTTTCCTGGTTTATCCAATTTATTTATCTAATATTTGATGATAATTAACTGTGAGGAGTTCAATTTGTACCTCTTTAAATTATTCACCGCATCCTTCATTTTCTTTGCGGGTTCTTGCATATTTTACTCACAGAGTTTATTACTATGATTATGAAATCATTGGTCTTGTACTTCACTTGTGAACCAATTATGTGAATTTTTAGGAGTGGAAGTCTTCCATAGACTTCATCGAACATGATTTACTCTGAATTCCTAAAGGTGAAAAACATTAATTATTTTTTTCAATAAAGTGTGTTTCATTTTCCATTTTACTCAGAAACCCTCCTCCTTGCATTAATATAGTCTCATTGTGTGCAATTTAAAACTCATATATTCAAGCTGGAATGTCTCCAACACATTCTTGGTTGATCATCCGAGGACTTGGTACCATTACAGGTAAATTTTTGGTCCTGATTCTTTCAATTGAAGTCGTCTTTTCAATTTACTGTTATAGTTTTCTCCCCATCTTATTAGCTTTCTTTCTGGTTACCCAGAAAGGTTTTTATTGATGGGTTTTTATTTGTTAACATCATACTCGAATTTTTTGGTTCACTTTACTTCTCATGTATTAATCCCTCATTTAATTCGGATTATTTTCAATTTTATACACTCAGTTAAAATGTCCTTCAATATTATGGTTTTGTACAAAACAACTATATTCTCTTATGTAACAAAGGTACATATATAAGTATTATTCATACTTTTTGTTTCTGTTGCAGTGACCTCATTTATAGTAATTAAATTTTTCATCTACAGTGCAAACTGTTCCAACACTAATTCTTTCACTTGTATGGCTACATGCATAACATTTTTGTGCGGGACCATAAGGTAATTAACTTACTTCTTTTACACTTAATTTCTAATTCTTTTATTTATGGTTGTGTTTACCATACTTAAACAGAGTTTAACTTTCTATTCGGTCTCTCGCAGGTACCTATATATGTCACCTATTGTTGGGATTGATATACGTCCACTGCTCTTTTCTATTCAATAGTAATGAGTGGTTTATTTTTATGTTATACAGGTTGGTCCAGGTCCCCATTGGTTTCCTCATATGAAACTATACATAGATTTGCCAAAATACTTAGCATTATTCTATAGAGGAACATTGTTCCCTGGATGTAATATTTTGTTAGAATCATATTTGACTTAAACTGTTAAGTCCTATTGACTGAACACTTAAAATATATGGCTATATGGTTTTAGAATTCATATTTGTATGAATAATTTCTATATGAGATATACTCTTTTCCTTTCAATTTAAAATATTGTGGTTATTCCATGTATGGTACTTTCATTTCCAGTTATGTTTTCACTTACAGTTCAACAGTATGAATACACCCTGAAAATATACATATATTAATTTATGTCTAGTATTTCTTGGTTCATTTTTTATCCTTCTCAACCAGACTTACAGTATAGGACTGAATTTACTACACTATATATTCATTAATCTTTCAGGTAAGCTTATTTCTAATTAGAAATTATTTCATAATATAAAGTGCAGCTTAATAGAAATAATACTAGAAGAGATGAAATATCAATTTCCTGAGAGTTACCTAACCTCAGATGTAAGCCTTACATCGGGTTTAGAAATTATGAGAGTTGGTTCTCTACAGAGTTATGTCTGTCCAACAATACAGAACATACTATTTTTATTATAGTCAATTCTGTTCAATGTACAGGCCTTCCAATTTTATTTCTAAATTACATTAATTCTAAGGCATAGAATCATATTCAGATTTCACAATTTTAGATATATATATATATATATATATATATATATATATACTATTCTACTTCTTCAGTAACTCATAACAGAACCAAAGTTTAATTTAAAAGTGAAATTAACTGGTGCATACTACTTAAGGTGGACTAGGTTTCACCCAACCTTTGAGCTCTTTCTCTACAGCTCACCCCCGAGTAGAGAGCAATTTCTATAGCAATATAAAACCTCTTGTCTATCCTGAATCCACTTATTTAATATTTCTTTCCCTTCATGCAGTTTCCCTTAACTGCGTCCAGTTAATTCAGGATGTTATTTTCTTGTGTGCCTAGGCTTTCCTTTTGTTTCTTCCACAAAAGTACTTTAAAGCTAGATTTTCCTCTTTCTAGCATTATTTCACCTTTTCCCAGTAATTTCCACTTTACTGGCATAGATTTTATATTTTTATCTTCAATTTAATATTATTATTCAATTTATTTCCTCCAAGGAGTTTTGGAATACTGGGAAATTCTTATAAACCTTATCCATCCTCATGGATTTGGTTTCCATATCTCTAATCATAATCTAGCCTTTTAACACTAAATTTCCATTTTATTTTATTATCTTGAAATAATAAAATAAATACACACCATTGTTTTCCATTGGAATCGACTGTACCCTTTTGGAATTATTCAAATGTCTAATAAAATTATATAAATTGGGGACATTACATATTCCCCCTATAAAAACAAAACACTGTCCTTGGTTTTGTAAAGACATAAATAAAATTTACTTTTCAAATAGTGATGGGTATTTGTCCTTCATATCTTCCTCTCGCTCCCAAGTAGCCTCTTCAGGTACAAAGTGCCTCCACTACACTTTCACCCTGGCTACTATCCTGTTTCAGAGCTCAATTTATTCTCGTGCCAAGATTTGAAGTGGCTGCAGTAGGAATTCCCCTTTTGGTTCCACTTGTATCACATTCCAATCAATAACATGAGTAGGATCATGTACATATTTTTTTAATAATGAAACATTAAAAACATCGTGAACCTTAATGTGACTAAGTAAATCCAACTTGTATGCAACTGGTCCAACTATTTCCAGTACTTCAAAAGGTCCACAATGGCGTGGTGCTAGTTTTCCATAACTACCAGTGTACAAAGTACTCTTCTTGGGCTTAACCCTTAAATAGACATGATCACCCACTTTGAATTTTCTATGAAAACTCTTTTTATATGCATAAATTATTTTTCTGTCTTGTGCTGCTTTGATATTTTGCAGAACTTTCCTTACAATTCTTTCCATTTCCTCCAGAGCATTTGGTCCAAGAATTAACTTATCCTCTGGTTGACTCCAACTTAGAGGTGTATGGCTCTTTCTACCATACAATGCTTCAAAAGGACTCATCTTGATTGAGGATTGGTAGCTATTGTTGTAGGAAAACTCTGCTAAATGTATAAAGTCTCCCCACTTTGTTGGTTTGTTCATAACATACATTCTCAACATATCTTCTAAAATTTGGTTTGTTCTTTAATTTTGGGGACAGTATACAGTACTAAAGTTCAATTGGTAGCCATTCCCCCAAACGGACTTCTCCAAAAATCTATAGTAAACTTTGCATCTTTGTCTGATATGATCATCTTAGGAATACCATGCCATTTTACAATCTCTTTCATAAATACATTAGCTACTTGAGTTGTGCCAAAGGTAGATTGTACTGGTATAAAATGTGCATCTTTAGTCAAAGTATCAACTACTACCATGATAGAGTCATGTTGGTATTTAGTCCTTGGAAAACCAGTAATAAAATCCATGGAAACAATATCCCACTTCAATTCTGGAATGGGTGAGGGATTCAACAATCTAGATGGATGTTGATGTTCAACCTTCACCTATTGACAATCTAAACATCTAGCTAAGTAATTTTCCACATCATTTTTCATACCAGGCCAGAAAAAATTCTTTCTTAAAGTTGAAATTAACTTCTGGTATCCGGGATATCCTGCATAGGGTCTCTTACAATACTCATCTAGAATTTATCTTTTTAAGGAATCCACATTGGGAATGTATAATCTGTCTTTATAAAAAATCAATCCTCTTTGGTTTTGTGTATATCCTTTCATCTCCTTTTTTAGAATTTGTTCCTATTGTTTTTCATAGTTGTGATCTTGTCTCGTCACTCATATCAATCCTTCAATGTCAAAGTTTGCACTACTTCAATATTACAGACCCTTTGCCAACAATTTCTGCTTAATGCATCTCCAATATTTTTTTCCTTCCCCTTAATATGTTTGATATCCATGTCAAACTTACTAAGTAAGGGCAACCATCTAGCTTGTCTAGTATTTAAATCATGTTGTGTGAATAAATACTTTAAACTGATGTGATTTGTCATCAATATAAACTTCTTCCCTAAAAGGAAATGTCTCCACATCTTCAAAGTATGTATTACAATAGCTAGTTCTAAATCATAAACACTATAATTCTATTAATTTTTCTTGAGTTTCCTTGACTCATAGGCTATGACTGAGTTTTCTTATAGTAGCACTCCTCCTAATCCCTTTCCACAAGCATCTGTGCATACTAAAAATTCCTTATTTGGATCAACAATATTCAGAATAGGTGTTGTTGTAAGTTTTTGTTTTAATTGTTCAAAGCTATTTTGACATTTTTCAGTCCACTCAAACTTAACTCCTTTCCTTTGTAGATATGTAATAGGGTATGCCAAGGATGAAAATCTCTCAACAAACCTCCTATAATATCCTACAATTCCTATGAAGGATCTTACATAGGTAACATTGGTAGGTATAGGCCACTCCATTATAGTTTTTATTTTGTCTGGGTCCATAGCTAATCCTTTCTCTGAAATTATGTGACCCAAGTATTGAATTTTATCTTTGAAAAAATCACATTTGCTAAATTTAGCATACAACTTATTTTCTCTGAGTATTTGTAAAACAATTCTAAGATTTTCTTTATGTTCGGCTTCATCCTTAGAATAAATCAAAATGTCATCAATAAAAATAGTACAAATTTTTCCAAGTACATATTTAAGACGATGTTAATTAAGCACATAAAAGTAGCAGGTGCATTAGTCAACCCAAAAGGTAGGACCACAAACTCATAGTGTCCATACCTGGTTCTGAATGCAGTTTTACTTATGCCTTCATCTTTAATTCTTAGTTGATGGTAGCCTGTCCTTAGATCATTTTTTTGAAAAGACTGTGGCTCCTCTAACTTGGTCAAAGAGATCATCTATCCTAGGTAGAGGATATCTATTCTTGATTGTCAGTTTATTCAATTGACGATAATCTATGCACATTATGAATGTACAATATTTCTTTTTGACAAACAGTATCGGTGGTCCCTATGGGGATACACTTGGTCTTATATAACCTCTATCTAACAACTCTTGTAGTTTCATATTGAATTCCATCAATTATGGGGTACTCATTCTGTATGGGACTCTAGAGATTGGTATTACTCCTGGCACTAAGTCAATTAAGAAATCAATTTCTCTTTTAGGGGGTAGATCACGAATTTCTTTTAGAAACACATATTTGAATTCTCGAATGACTGGTAATTTATCTAAAATATCATCTTCGGGTTTCTTTCCCAATTCTTCCACGTGCACAGAATACACTTGGCAACCTTTTCTTGCAGTTATTTTCAATTGAAGTGCTGAAATTTGTCTCATATATGGGTTTGGGTTTTCCTTTCAGTATTACAGGTTTTCCCTAACCATTTATGCAGTATATTGTTTTATCTAAACAATTCAACATAGCTTTCTATTTTTATAACCAGTCCATTCCTACCAACACATCATAGGACCCTAAAGGTAGAATGTTCAAATTTAGTTCAGTTTTGTACCCATTTAGATTTATAGCTGTCTAGGGTAGTTTAGGAGTCACTTTCCTTTTTGTCTGGGTAGCTAACTGAACAAACCATGACAGCTGAAATTTCTTTGAGTTTAACTTGCATTTTTCTACCAATTGAGGACTTATATAACTTAAATATGCACCTGGATCTATCAAAATAGAAATAGGATTTTCAGAAATCATACCTTCTATTTCGACCATAGTGAACTGGTGTTTATCTTGACGATCCTCCAAGGCAACACCGATTTTGGGGATGTTTCTTGCCACATCATTTACAATAGTTTCCTCTCTCATCACTTGTATGGTCTGAATTTTTCTGTGTGGACAGTCTCTCAGTAGATGAGGTTCTCCACAACCCCAACACTTTAGAGGTTCTCTCATCTTAATAGTTCATTCTCTCTTATTGTTTCCATCAATTTGTTTGGACCCTGTTTGTGATTGGGATGGGTGATTTTATCCATTTTTGGTGAGCTTATTCCTTTGGTGATTTCTACCAAAGTTCTTTAAGTATGTTGGCTTTGTTCTTGTCCCACTAGATTCACCATTTTATTTGTTTTTCCAGTTCTTTTCTTGTTCATTTCTGCCTTTGAACTGTTGGTAACATAGTCTCTCCTTGAGCACCACTTCATCCATCATCTTGGGATTATCAAATTCTATCTTATCCTTGTATATAGTAGGTAGGAAGATTAAAAAATGTTGTACATCTGTCTTCTCTTCCCTTATATAAGATACATAGCGAAGCAGGTTGGTGAATTTGGTTACAAAATCATCAATGGTAAATTGTCCCAACCTAAGCTCATGAAACTCTTTGGCTTTATCATCATAAAAGCATTCATTCAAATATCTATCTCTAAATTTGATTTGGAAAACCTTCCAAGTGACAGTTTTCTCATCTATGACATGAACCATCTTGGTTTCTTCCCACCACAATGTGGCCTTTCCTTGTAATTGATAGATAGCCAGCCTAGCTCTCAAGTTACTTTCATATTCATAAACCTAAAATTACTTTATCATATTTAGAAGCCAAGCTTCTGCATCTTCATCCTTCTCTCCATCATAGGAGGGAGGCTCGATTTTTCAGAATTCACCTTGTAATTCCTTATTCCTCCTAGACTATTGTCTAGAGGCATCATCTTCCTCAGGTTCTTCTAAGTGATTTATAGTTCCCCTTCTCTTTCTTCTAGAACCTTCACCTTCATTACTATTTCGGGAGGTAAATTCTCTTATGAACCTATCTTACTCTTTACTAGCTAAAGGTAGTCTTTCATTGTGGTTTTTCAGTTGCATCATTTCTCTTTGCATTCAATGCATTATAGCCAACAATGGAGCATTTGGATCTGCTGGATTTTCTCCACCACCCAGATCCACATGCAGCTCATCCCCTTCCCTCATGGTTTGCAGTTGTATGTTTCAGCACTGTTTCACTGTACATAAAATTAAACATTAGTGAAAAATAAATAAAATAACAATTTATAGTAACATAGTTTTTTTCTCTGGTGTGAGCACACATTATGGCCCAATGTTTTAAAATGGGCTCTGATACCATTTGTAACACCTCCAATTTTGACAAAAAAAAGAAATCATTTAATTATAGCACTCTCACTAACTTTTTCTTATGGTCGTAATATCATTCGTCGCATTTTGACAAAATTCCATAACGCACAATTGACTGAGATGCATCATATCAATGTTTACTCATGTGCTTGTTATGACAATATTACATTTGTAAAACATCAATGAAGATTTTGTTACTTTAGAGAGACTCCCCTTTCTTATTTAACATGGAATCTAGCATCTTAATAATCACTTGCCCTTCCTAATCTTAATATAAGGTTACCATTTAATCATAGAAATCAAAACTCTTCTTAGTTTAATTCCCTTAAACCTTATATCATTCACTTAGCCTTTATGAAAATCCATTATGTTAACTTTCATTTGTCCATGTACAATTCTAAGAGAATTGATTAATTTAGTAATATATCAATGTATGGTTAACCTTAGAATTTACACATCTATATTATCCCACCTTTAAATGTATATTCGTTCACATTACATGGACCATGCTAAAATCTATTTATACATGTGTACATAACGTATGTGTTTTAACTATGGATACCCTTAACATGAATAATATGGTTTGACCAACCACTTGTTAAATTATTAGACACATATTCCAGAGTTTAATTAAGGTGTTTTTCCGTTTTAACCCTATCTATTATCCCTGAATATCTCTATGTGAATTCAATATGGAAAAAGGACAGAATTACTATGGAGTATATCTATGTCATTTTTCTATTTCGATGATAAACCCTACATGTCAAAACATATAGTTAATAATCCCTCCTGGAATACTCCACGTCATCCCTAACCAATCCCATAACCCTTCTGTCATTAAACTAAGTAGATATGTTTTAAATGGACCGTATACTAATTTCAACCAACAGTGCACTCCACATATTTCTCAGGATTTCCTAATATTAAATTCTGAGTACTATTTCATGTGGTTCTTGGATTCTACCCTTCCATCGTCAGTATTGTATGGTAACCATCTAGATTGATGATGCATGGATGGTGTAGATCCATTATGAGTTAGGGTTTTGAATCAGAATAAAATATTTTGGTTTTTGTTGTGAGTGTTCATTTCTGAGTTCATTGTGAGCTACTGGAACTCATCTCCATACTCTTCATTTCCTTGATGGCTTTGAAAATAATTTTTCCCAACCCATGAGCTGAATCCATGGCGTACACCGAGATTTTTTCGCATTGGTTGCAGGTAAGATATTTGCAATAAAATTCTTTCCAACATTTCATTTTCATGTTTTATTTCGAGTGGAATACTCTATTGGCCATTCGAATTGATGTTGGTCACTCTCCGGTGTAGGACTAGAGTAGCAACGTTGTGATCATTCTCTTTTTTGGACAAGTTGCTGACAACAATATTCAACCATCAGCCATTTTAGGTAGTCTTGGCCAGACGTCTCGTTTAAATTACAAATATTAGGACTTATCAGGGTTTCCTGTTTTATCCAATTTATTTATCTAATAGTTGATGATAATTAACTGTGAGAAGTTAACTTTGTACCTCTTTAAATTATTCACCACATCTTTAATTTTCTTTGTGGGTTCTTGCATCTTTTACTCTTAGAGTTTATTACTGCGATTATGAAATCACTGGTCTTGTACTTCACTTGTGAACAAATTCTATGAATTAATAGGAGTGGAAGTCTTTCATAGACTTCATCGAACAACATTTACTCTAAATTCCTAAGGGTGAAAAACACTAATTGTTTTTTCAATGGAGTATGTTTCATTTTCCTGTTTATTCATAAACCCTCCTCACATTAATAAAGTCTCATTGTGTGCAATTTAAAACTCAGATATTCAAGCCAGAATGTCTCCAACACATTCTTCGTTGATCATCCAAGGACTTGGTACCATTACAGGTAAATTGTTGGTCCTCTTTCTTTCATTTGAAGTTGTCTTTTTAATTTACCATTATGGTTTTCTCCCCATCTTATTAGCTTGCTTTCTAGTTACCCAGAAAGGTTGACCATTTCTATTGACGAGTTTTGATTTTTTTAACTTCATACTCGAAGTTATTGGTTCACTTTACTTCTCATGTATAGAAAATATCAATTTCCTCTCATTTTTTAATCCCTCATCTAATTCGGCTTTTTTTAATTTTATACTCTCAGTGAAAATGTCCTTCAATATGATGGTTCTGTATAGAACAACTATATTCACTTATGTAAAAAAGGTACATATATAAGTATTATTCATGCTCTGTGTTTCTATCGCAATGACCTCATTTATGGTAATTAAATTTTTCATCTACAATGCAAATTGTTCTAAAACTAATTCTTTCTCTTTTCTGACTACAGGAAAAAAGTTGTTGTGCAGGTCCATAAGGTAATTAACTTATTTCTTCTACACTTAATTTCTAATTCCTTTATTTATGGTTGTGTTTACCATACTTAAACCGAGTTTAACTTTCTATCTAGTCTCTCGCATGTACATATATATGTCACCTAATGTTGGGATTGATATGTTTGAAATATTTTCATTGATGGTAAAAGAGCAAAAAGGAGGAGCACCAAGACAAGGGAGCAGATCAGATTCAGATGGAATTCTCTGTAAAGATTCAAAGGAATTCAGAGAATTCTGGTTTGTTTTCTTGAGATCGGGAAGTGTTAATTTATTTATGTTTATTGAGTTATGCAACAGAAAGGAGGGTTTTATCCCTTTGAAAATTCATTGATTTATGGTTTTCTATGTAGCATCGAGAGTTATTAACCTCTATAATAAGGGTTCGGGAGAAAATTAGAACTCTAGTTCATTGGTTGAGAGCGCAGTGATAATCAGTTTCTGTTTATTGAGTTATGCAATGAAAAGGAGGTTTTCATGAGAAATTGAAGTTAAATGAAGAAATGGTGAAAATCTACGGTTGAACACGATTTAAAACAAAGTTTGCATGTTAAGTGGTTTTTAAGAAAACCGGACACTATTGTCGCACATCCTTTGAGTTGTGGGCGGTTTTTCCCATTTTGAATGCGATCGAATGATATTACGACATGTCATGAGTGCAATACCACCCATTTCGCGTCGCTTTTGGGTGATAAAGTTCCGGGTTGTTTGAATGCGATTGTTGTCTAATTAGATCTGTGGAAGATTCGATGGAGTTCGCGTTGAAAGCTGTGTGGGAGTTAAAATAAGCCCGATAGTTAAAAAGGGGGTGCCTCCGCAGTTGACCCGTCCATCAGGCGTTGACCGGAGATCGATGGTTGTCATTCACTGCAGTAGCACAAGCCAAATGATGATTCCATACCAAGGAGTGCCTCCACAGTACCATGAACTGGGACTCACTTTCCTAAAGCCCAAAAGTATGGTTTATTTGGGGTTTAAACCATAGAGTTGAAAATCATAAGCGGAGATGATATCATGCTAAGCGCTTGAAGTGTTAATTGGAAGTGCTAGCAGCAACGAGGACCATAGATCTGGACAGATCAACGGTGATGAATGCTTCGGAGGAAAATTTCACAAACACAGTGGTCATAGAAAATGCGAAGTGCGATATGATGATGTGGCGATGACGTGGCAAGTGATGTGGTAGCTGACGTGGACCTAACCCCACAAATCACAAATAAAGAAAGATGACATGGCAGTGACTTGGCAGTGATGTGGGAAGTGATGTGGCAAGTGACGTGGCAGCTGACGTGGACCTGACCCCACAAATTGTAAATAAAGCAAGATGACGTGGCAGCGATGTGGTGATGACGTGATGATGACGTGGCAAGGTGACATGGCACGATGACATGGAGATGACGTGGACCTGGCCCGCATATCGCAAATCGCAAGATCGGAGGGGTGAAGATTGTAAAAGCAAATAATCGATGCGAAGAGACACATGGCATCACAGCGCTACATCGTGCATGGGCGATGCAAAGTCCATCGCATACCACGAAGTGGTGAGACAATGCTATTCGATCGCATATCGCATATCGCACATGATATGGGTTTGCACAGTATGAAAAATGATATTGCGATATTCAATATTGCGATGAGATGGATAGATGCGATGTGAAGTAGCGATAAAGTCAAGTGTGACCCGATCGCATATCGCTCATCACAAGCTCAGGACAAAGCGTGATAAAGGAGCCAGATGCGATGCAGCTTAGAACCATTATTTAAAGAGATTTTAAGTCCAGGTGTAAGTTATTTTCCTTTATAAATCACATCGGAAAGAAAAGGAGCCATATAGCAAAGAATGTTTGAAACACCAAAGTGCGATAAAGCGATAATACAGTCTGGTGGGACCCTTCGCACATTGTGTAGAAATTAGCTGAATAAATCACTTATTCAATGGAGATTAACCCGATTACACATCAATTTCGAATTTCATGCATAACACATAATCTCATCTACAATTAATTGTCACATGCGGAAATAATAGAAGCAATCTCACATCAATTCAATCACACATTAACTCAGTATGTATGGGGAAAGCCTATAGCTGAAAACCCCGCAACTATTGTGTATATTATAATGGAGAAATCATGTAACCAAACAAGTACAATACTCCTCACAAGTACTCAGTACTTTCTCATAAAGTCACACACAATCTGACTCAGTTTTGAACAAGTCACTGGTTCAAAACTCCCCGCCAATTGCCTTGCCTCTATTGCGCAATCATGGCTTGTATATGAAGAGATCCAAGGTTCGAATCCCCTTGGCTTGACTGCGCAATTGTCATGGACAATTCCTCCAAGTGTAATGCAAATCCCATGCAAAACTGATCCTCCAACTGATAGCTATACTCACCCTTTCATCTACCTCTTCCACCGGTCTCCACTGAACTGATCATGCACTGTAGTGAACTGATGTGTTCTTGAGTTGACTAATGAGTTACTAATTAGTGAATTAAATAATATTTAATTCACTCCACTCATAACTAATTGATTAGCTAGTTAAACTAATCTCAACTAGTTCAACTAAGATAAACAGAACACAACTCCACTATCTGTCCCATTAACTCCTCCAAAACTTCTGCCACTGAAGTCCAACTGAAGTCAACCATGCAAGATGCCATCAAACCCTAGGAACCACGTGATTCCTCTGTCAGTTGCATGAGCCACCTCCATGACTCGAACCGAAGTGCTCCAAGAGAGTAAACTGCTGTTTATAGTCAAAATATTATTAAGGGTAAATAATATTTGACTTCCATATTTTTAGGAGAGGCAGTCTAAAAATAGCCCGTGACCTAAAAATATGAGTCTCATCTATTTTTACCAACATGTCGCATGCTTCAAGAATCTCCAACTAGAATCCCCGAATCATGCTCCGTATGTCTAAAAATAGACATAGTCTAAAAATAGACTTTGCGCCAGAATTTGCCTGCGGGCCCACTTAGTGAAGGCGACTTCATTTCACTAAGCTCCATCATCTTGCTGCGTTCTCAACACTCCCTCTCAGCAAGATATGGATTATCTGCAACCCCTATCCTGCCTCTGTGGAATTCGAACTTGCTCCTGGTGAGCGCCTTCGTCAGGATGTCGGCATCCTGATCCTCCGTTGGAACATATGAAAGCATCATGATTCTCCGCTGAACACAATCTCTGATATGATGGTACCTGATGTCGATATGTTTGGACCTATCATGAAATACTGGATTAGCCGAGAGCTTGATGCAGCTCTGGTTATCACAGTAGATCACTGTAGGCTCCAAATGCAACCTGAACAAACATGCGAGGATCTTCCTCATCCAAATAGCCTCACATGCAGCCAAGCTTGCTGCCATGTACTCGGCCTCTGCTGAACTGAGTGCCATGGATCTCTGCTTCCTGCTGTACCAGGAAACTGTTGTCGACCCAATGTTGAAAACTCCTCCAGAAGTGCTCTTCCGGTCCGTTGGGCTCCCTGCCCAATCTGCATCAGTGAAACCAGAAAGTTTCACTCCATCCTCCTGTCTGTACCATAGACCATATCCCGATGTGCCTCTGATATAGCGCAATACATGCTTGCCCGCCTTCAAAAAGAGCTTGGTAGGCTTAACCATAGCTTGCGAAAGCTGGTTAACTGCATAGCATATATCGGGTCGTGTATTGACCAGATACATAAGCGACCCCACCAACTGTCGATAGACAGTGGCATCCACTACCTCCGCTGAAGTAGCATCCTCCTTCCTCCAACCACCAGAAAGAGGAGTGTCAACAGGCTTGCAGCCTTGCATGTTGAACCTCTCCAGAATCTCCCGGGTATACTTTCCCTGAGAAACAAACAGTCCTCCATTGTGCTACCAAATCTCCAATCCCAGGAAATAATGAAGGATGCCCAAGTCCTTCATCTCAAACTCTCGTGCAAGATCCTCCTTGCATGAAAGTATCAACCGCTCATCACCCGTCAAAATCAGATCATCTACATACAGTATGATGATCAACAGCTTCCCCTCCACCACAATCTGGTACAGGTTAGGATCCGCCTCACTCTTGGAGAATCCAAGCCCGGTGAAGTAGCTGTCTATCCGAGTGCACCAAGCACGAGGTGCTTGCTTCAGCCCGTACAGTGCTCTCTTGAGTCGGCACACATGCGACTCACTGCTGAAGATCTCAAAACCTTCAGGCTGCTCTATGTACACCTCCTCCTCAATAACTCCATTGAGGAACGCAGTCTTCACATCCATCCGATGAATGTGCCACCCCATCTGCGCTGAGAGAGCAAGGATCGTCCGTATGGAAGAGTACCTTGCGACAGGTGCAAAAGTCTCCTCATAGTCAATCCCCTCGATCTGTGAGAAGCCACGGGCGACAAATCTCGCCTTGTACTTCTCCACACTCCCATCAGCTGCCTGCTTCACCTTGTAGATCCATCACGAACCCACCACTGATTTCCCAACCGGTCTTGGGACAATCTCCCATGCACTGTTCCTGACGATCGAATCATATTCTTCGATCCTGGAATCAACCCATGCGGGTTCCTCCACAGCTTCCTCAAAAGAGGATGGCTACGTCACAACACATTGACTCACAAGAGCCATGTATCCAGTGTACCGATCCGGTGACTGTCTCTATCTGCGCTGTGCTATAGGTGGTCCTACAACCTTCTCTGCATCCCGAGCCAGTCGCTCAGCTTCTGTAGTGCGCATGCGCCCTCTGATGGTTGGCGCTGCCTGGGTGGTTTCTTCCACCTCCTGAACCTCCTCTTGTGGCTGATCCACATCCGGAAGCTTCTCCTTAGGAACTAACAACTCCTCATCTGCATGCAAGTGTAGCTCCCTCTCAAGCGAACACTACATGGCTTTCTCCTCCTGAAATTTTATATCCCGTCGCACAACAGTCTTTCGACTGTCTGACAAATACACCCGGTAGTTGTGAGGTGTATCATTGTACCCCACAAATATTCCAACCTCAGCAGTTGGATCCAGCTTCCTTCTCGCATCCTTCGTCACATGCATGTAGACAGGAGAACCAAAAATCCGCAAATGGGAAATATCATGCCTCTTGCCAGAATAAGCCTCCTCTGGTGTACTCATGCCAAGAACCTTGTGAGGACAACGGTTCTGCACATACACTGCTGTATTTCATGCCTCAGCCCATAAGTGAAGGGGTAGGCCCTGATCATGCAACATCGCCCGTGCAGCACCCACGATCGTTCTGTTCTTCCGCTCAGCCACCCCGTTCTGCTGTGGGTTATGGGGTGCGATGAGCTTTCTCCGAATCCCTTCTGCGCTGCAGAACTCCTTGAATTCAGCCGAGATGAATTCACCACCGTTATCACTCCTTAGAGCAATCACCTTCTTCTCCAACTCCTTCTCGACCAGTGCTTTAAACTCACAGAACTTCGCGAATGTATCGCTCTTCTTCTGCATGAAGAAGATCCAGCACTTTCGAGAGAAATCATCAAAAAAGATCACATAATACTTGTGCTTTGCTGTCGAAGCAACTGAGAAAGGACCACACACGTCTGTGTGAACTCTCTCAAGGATGGTCGTGGCGCGACTATCCTTCTTGTGAAAGGTGGCTTTCACATACTTCCCTAAAGTACACCCCTTGCACTGATCTGACTGCGCAAGAGTGCCCTTAGGAAGTCCAGTAGAAATCTACTGCAGAATCTTCAAAGCTCCATGGTGAAGGTGGCCCAATCTCCTGTGCCACAGTTCGCCCTCATCATCCCGGCGCACCACTTCTCCCGCCTTGCATGCCATAGCTGCGCAGTCATCTACCTGCAATTGATAAAGGTTCTGAGTTCTAACCCCTATCTTCCGGGTCTCTCCAGTAGTCTTACTGCGCAGGAAGGCTTTTCCTTCGCTGAAGACCACATCATATCCCTTATCCTCCAACATCGCTACTGAAATCAAGTTCTTCTTCAATCCGGGTACATGCATGACATCCTTTAGTACAAAGGGTTTACCAGACTCCCTCTGAAAGGATACGGTACCGATACCAGTCGCACTGTATCTACCATCATCGCCCATCTTGATGTGCACACCCAAATCTTTGTTCTCCAGATCTGAGAACAACTTCCGATCTTCCGTCATGTGAAATGACGCACCGCTGTCCAAGAACCACACCGATCCCATCACACTTGAAACCAAGCATGCAATCAGTGAAAATTCAAGCTCGAACTGTGAAGCCAAAGCTTCTCCATCTGCAGATCTTCCCGCTTGCTTGTTCTTCTTCTTCTTTGGACAATTGGTAGCATAATGTTCGTGATCATGGCAGTGAAAACACTTCACTTTCGCCATATCCTGCTTCTTGCCCTTTGCACCAGACTGAGAAGTTTTCTTTCCCTTCCCCTTCTTTGCTTTGGACACCAAAGCACAGTTTTCTTCATCAGCTCCCTTTGATGAAGATCCATCTCAAGTAGTCCTCCTTATCTCCTCCTGCATGAGATCCGCCCAAAGGCGCTCCCATCCCGGCAGCTTCTCCCGACCATTGACACTATCTTGATATGAGTGCCAAGCCTTCGAAAGACCAAGGAGAGCCAGGTCGACCATGTCCTCGTCTTCGACAATCACCCCCACACTTCCCAGCTCATCTCTGCATTGAGTGAACTTCATGAGGTATTTGGCGATACTGTCGCCTTTCTCCATCTTGATGTTCCTGAGCTTATCTTTGAGCGCCAGCTTCCTTTGGTCGCTCTTACTCTGGAATAGATCCGTCAAAGCTTTCCACATTAAATATGGAGTAGCCTTTCCATGCAGTCTGGATACAATATGATCCTTGACGCCCTCCAACAGGATCCTTCGACACTTCGCCATCTTCTTTTGCCATGCATCGACTTCAGCAGGATCAGTGGGATTTTGGACATCCATATCTACGAACTCCTTCAGACCATTATCTTCTAATACTACTTCCATGCGATCCTTCCATGCAACATAATTCGAACTGCCTTCAAGAGCATATTCGAGTCACAAACCGTTGAAAGACATTTTCAACACCGGCACCAAGAAAACAAAGCTGCTGTCAAATTCGAATTCCAAACTCCAAGCTCTATCGCTTCCGATCTACACTTGAGAACAAATTATTTCCAAATCAGAGATTGACTGCAAGGGGCTTTTACCAGACCTTTTGTAGTGTACCTATGGGGGGATAATATATGGTACAGAGGGAGGTACCCAAGGGAATAATATGATATATTAATATAAGAATGATAAATAAATGGGCCATAGTTAATAAATAAAGTGGTTAATAAATGAAGATCTGAAGGAATAAAGTGATAAGCCCATTGTATTGGATGTATGGTATTGAGAGACCCATGGTAACTACTCATGGTATTACATGTATGAAACCTATATAGAGGTTAGAGACTCTCCATTGAGAGATGTCAAGGATTATTGTATTGGCAAGCATATGGCTTGTGGAGTTATCTCCTTCCTTAAGGAGTGAATGTATGGTGTTGCCCTACCTTAAGGGTTTTGATATTAATGAAGATCTGAAGTTTTGTCTTCTATGGTGTTATTTCTTGGGCAGATTTTATATTTCTATATATTTTCTTATCAGATCTACTACAAGTGGTATCGGAGCACTTTCTTGGGCAGAGTTTGGAGATTTGTTTTTTCATTTTTTTGCAGGAAATTTTTGGGCGGCGAGTTTGTAGAGAAGATCTGGAAAATTTGGTGAAAAATTTTCAAAAATAAATATCAGATCTGGATTCCTTATTGAAAAATACCCAATTTCAAAAAAAAAATCAGTCGAATCGGAGTCCGGATGAGGGTGATATCGCTGATTTAAATTCAGCTATGTTGCAGAAATGTTTCTGACGGCAATTTCTGTACGGCGGCTCTCCTGACGTTTTAGTATATTCTGGTGCAAAATTTCAGACAACCAATTACAGATCTGAGCTCCCCTTGAAAAATCACCCGATTTCAAAAAAAAAATCAGTCGAATCGGAGTCCGGATGAGGGAGTTATCACTGATTTAAAATCAGCCATTTTTCAGTAATTTTGTGACGCCGGGGCAGTTGCAGCGCAAATCTGTGTTTCCAGAGTGCCTGGATCGGGATTTCAGCAACATGTTTAGATGCAGAATGGCTATTCCATTTTCAAAAACAGGTTATATTAAGGATTCTGAGTTATATTGAACGAGTAATGTCCATTTTAAATTTTTGCCAAAGTAAGTGATTTTCTTCAAAACCCTTACTTTATTTTATGGATTCTCGCAAGATGAAGTTTACAGGAAAAGATGATGGTCCTACTATTGAAGATTTTTTACAATATCACAAGGATCGCTACCGACAATTTTGGATAGGCTCCATAGGGCTTGATATGAAAAATGAGGCAGATAAATGGTGGACCTCACTTGATAGCTCAGTGAGGAAACTTCCCGAGAAAAAACTTGAAAAAGTCCTTTTGGACAAGTGGTCTAAAGCCGGAAAGAAGGATAGCAAGAGCCATAAAGACTTATTTTCTACTAATATTTCCATATTACGGGTTCATGGAAGTATTCAGAAAGAGAACATCATAGTGTCTATCATTCCTAGTTGCAAGCATAATTGTATCAATGTGAATTTGGCTAAAAAATTGCAAGTTCCAGCAAAGCATATTGAAAAGACACAGGTTGATAATGAAGATGTTCAAATTTATAAAGATTTGAAGATTTCTATGGATAAATATGTGTTGCATTCTGATTTTTATGCTTCAGATATGGATGTTGTGGATGTTGTTTTGGGACACCCTTGGATGGAATCCATTGGTACTGTCAATTTTAATGTGCAAAAGAAATTCATGAAACTCTGGTATAAAAAGAAGAAAATTACATTGCACGATATTTGCATTAGGAACCATGCAGAGACTGGGGAGGCAGAAGCACAAATATCCAACGAGACAGACACATCAGATGATGAGCC
Source organism: Pinus albicaulis (assembly GCA_034641835.2). NCBI lineage: Eukaryota > Viridiplantae > Streptophyta > Pinopsida > Pinales > Pinaceae > Pinus > Pinus albicaulis. The sequence continues at coordinate 981,753,538 of CM076573.1, read as the reverse complement.
TTTGATGGTAGACAGCCAAACACAGACATCAAAGCAAGTACCAACAAAAGAACCAGATACATCAAATGATGAGCCTTTGATGGTAGACAGCGAAACACAGACATCAAAGCAAGTACCAATAAAAGAACCAGACACCACTCCATCACCAATAATGGAGGAATTATTGAAAGATGTTACATCAGTTAAAGCTTCAACATATCACCACCCGCATCACCCAGCAAGACAACAACCAGCAAAGTGGCAACGAATTAGCAACAAGGACAACAACCCTTGGATGACACATAGAGAGGTGCGACGATCCACTGACAACACATCAACACAGAAGAACCACCAGAACCCGCTTCTATCTCAAGCGAGCGAGGCACCGACTAGATCGAGTGTTCACATTTCTCTTGGATGGCTGGATGCACGTGAATGGTATCAATGGAATACTCTTTTGAGTAGATCTTATTATTTGTGTTCTTCTCATGTTTCGGGGACGAAACATGTTTAAGGGGGATGTAATGTAGTGTACCTATGGGGGGATAATATATGGTACAGAGGGAGGTACCCAAGGGAATAATATGATATATTAATATAAGAATGATAAATAAATGGGCCATAGTTAATAAATAAAGTGGTTAACCCACATTATGTAAGGGACCACATGTAGAGAGGGAATAAAGTGATAAGCCCATTGTATTGGATGTATGGTATTGAGAGACCCATGGTAACTACTCATGGTATTACATGTATGAAACCTCTATAGAGGTTAGAGACTCTGAGGTTAGAGACTCTCCATTGAGAGATGTCAAGGATTATTGTATTGACAAGCATATGGCTTGTGGAGTGATCTCCTTCCTTAAGGAGTGAATGTATGGTGTTGCCCTACCTTAAGGGTTTTGATATTAATGAAGATCTGAAGTTTTCTCTTCTATGGTGTTATTTCTTGGGCATATTTTCCATTTCTAGATATTTTCTTATCGCATCTACTACACCTTTCACTTTCCGAAGAAAGATGAGTCCTGAGGCTTCCCCGGCCCATAAAGCATCATTCCAGGAAATAAGCTTGTATATCACCGTAATAGATCTCTTGTACAATTAATCTTGCTCCGATACTCACAGAAATTAATGAATAAATCACTATTCAATGGAGATTAACCTATTACACATCAATTTCGAATTGCATGCATAACACATAATCTCATCTACAATTAATTGTCACATGAATAATAGAAGCAATCTCACATCAAATCATCATACACATTAACACAGTATGTATGGGGAAAGCTTATAGCTGAAAACCCCGCAGCTATTATGTATATTATAATGGAGAAATCAAGTAACAAACTCAGTACAATACTCCTCACAAGTACTCAGTACTTTCTCATAAAGTTACCCACAATCTAGCTCAGTTTTGAACAGGTTACTGGTTCAAAACTCACCGCCAATTGCCTTGCCTCTACTGCGCAATCCAGGCCTGTCTATATAGAGATCCAAGGTTCGAATCTCCTTAGATTGACTGGACAATTGTCATGGACAAATCCTCCAAGTGTGGTGCAAATCTCATGCACAACTGATGTCGCCACTGATAGCTAACTCCACCCTTTCATCTACCTCTTTCACTGGTCTCCACTGAACTGATCATGCACTATAGTGAACTGATGTGTTCTTGAGTTGAATAATGAGTTATTAATTAATGAATTAAATAATATTTAATTCACTCCACTCATAACTAATTGATTAGCTAGTTAAACTAATCTCAACTAGTTCAACTAAAATAAACAGAACACAACTCCACTATCTGCCTCTGCACACCTCAAAAACTTCTCGCTAATCAAGAGAGTCCAACTCAAGTCAACCAATGAAAGATACCATCAAACCCTAGAGGCAACGTGATTCCTCTCAGCTACTGCATGAGCCACCTCCAGCACTCTGAATCAAGTGCTCCAAGAGAGAACTGTTGTTTATAGTCTAGAAGGCTTAATGTGGCAATAATATGACTTCCATATTTATTGGAGAGTGCGCTCTAAAATATTTTAGACCTTGTAACAGTGAGTCTCATCTATTTTTACCACAGTGTCAGATGCTTCCAGAATTCCAACCTGAATCCCCGAATCATGCTCAGAGTGTTCAGCATTAGATATAGTCTAAAAATAGACTTTGCGCCAGAATTTGCCTGCGGGCCCACTTAGTGAAGGCGACTTCATTTCACTAAGCTCCATCATCTTGCTGCATTCTCAACACATTGCATGTCAGGAGATCATATGGACAAAGGCACATGGGATATTTGAATCATCGAAGTGCGATAAAGAGAGCCGACGCGATAAAGAACAAATTCGAAGCCTAAAGCATTTCAAGTCCGGCAGTATGTGGATTTTCTTTTGTAAATTGTTTCGGAGAGAAAAAGGAGGACTATAACGGAAAACAAAAAGGAAAGTATGAACGTGGGTAGAAAGGCTCGGGTAAGGACCCAACACAAAGAAAAAGGCAGAACCAAGTGTTTATAAGAGCAGTGAATGCTGAACGCTATGGGCACGAGAAAAAGAGGCAGAGTCGAGAAAATAAGAATATAGTGGCACTGTTGAAAACAAACATCTAGGTCAAGTTAGGCCAAAATGACAGTTATGCAGAACTGTGTTGAATATAATAGCAGGAACCGAAACGACTCTGACAGCAGCAGAAAAGACAAATGCACAACGAGCAAAGAGATGAAAAGACTGAGTGAAATATTTTTGATGTAACTGTAAATGCAAATGTATTAATTATTTTTATTGTATGTGATGCAAAGGCAAGTTTCCGTAGGAAAAGAAAAACTCCACTGTAATACATTTTTTTATATTATTCTGAAAGTGCTAGACAAGAAAATGAGAAGGGGGAAGGCAAAGAGTCATACCTGTTCATTTTTAATTCCCTATGGAATGCAAACAGTTATGAGGAGATCCCTATAAATAATGTTACCAGCATATGCATACTGAGGTTGAGAGAATGAAGAAATGAGTGAGACAGTGTAAGAAGAAGAAGGTGCAGAGAGAGGAGTTGTGAAGATCCAGAGATGATATAAAGAAAATTTGAAGGCTAGAAGGACAGCAATAAAGAAGGAGAAAAACAGAGTTGATATCCAGGTAAATTAGCATATGACTTTATTGTACAGTGACGAAGTTGGTGCTTCCATGTCAAGTTGTAGCTTGATAGAAGTCCAGTTGTAGCTGGCTGAGGTAGGAGCCTCCTGTAGGTTGTATCCTACAGAAAATAGATGGGAGTTGGAGCTTCCTTGCAAGTTGTAGCTTGCAGAATTGAGGTAGTAGCCTCCTATAGGTTGGAGCCTACATAAAATCAGTGGTGAGAAGGAGTTGGAGCTTGCCTTTGCATCACAACAATAATAAGATGTGGTTTTCTCCCTTATGGATTTCCACTTATATCTGTTGTCTATGTGCATGATGATTATGTGTTTATATTCGGTACTTAATCTGCTTAATACATGTTTCTCACTTTTAAGATTTATGTTCCATTGTATATTAAGTTGATCATGAAATGAAGATGTAAATAAGTGTAAAAGAAATTTTTACAAGACCATGACTGCATTAAACTTATTCACCCCCCCCCCCCCCTCTCAGTTTAACCAAGGGTTCAACAATTGGTATCAGAGCAAGTTCCTTCTATATCAGTTTAACAACTGGAAGGAGATCCTAGGTCCCCAAGATGGCTGGTCTAGAAGGATGCTCAACAAATAAAGCCCCTTTGTTCACTGGTACAAATTATTCCTTCTAAAAAATTAGAATGAGGACAGACATAATGTCTCTAGGAATAGAATTTTGGGCTACTTTGGAATTGGATATGCCCCAAAGGAGTCTGACTCAGAGAAAGATGCCAAACTAGATTTTTTAGCTAATGAAAAAACCATGAATGCTCTCTTGAGTGGTTTGTCTGAGGCAGAATTTATCAAATTAATGCACAACAAGACTGCCAAAGAAATATGGGATAAATTAGAAAGTGTCCATGAGGGAGATAAAAAGGTGAAGGCTACCAAGCTGCAAGTCTATAGAGCTCAATTTGAAAATATGAAAATGAATGAAGAAGAAGACATTGCCAGCTTATTCTTAAGGGTTTCAGAAATTTTGAATAACATGAAAGCTCTAGGAGAAGCCATTAGAGAATGTGTAATTGTTCAAAAGATATTGAGATCTTTACCATGCAGGTTTAACCCGAAGGTTTCTGTCATAGAAGAAACAGCTGATTGGGAAACATTGACAATGAACCAATTACTTGGAAACTTAACAGCCTATGAGATGAGACTTCCACAGAGGAAGTCAAACGTGAGCGAGGCAGCCTTTAAGACAGAGAAGAGAAAAGAATAAAAAGAAGATACATGCTCCTACTCTGATGAAGAAGAGGCCAAATTTGTTAGAAGATTGGATAGAGGCTCAGGCAAGTATAAAGGTAAAATTCCATTTAAATGCTTTAACTGTGGAAGAGTTGGGCACTATGCATCTAAGTTTCCTCTTAAGAAAACAAAGAATCAGACTCAAGAGACAGAAAACCAAAACAAGGAACTGGCATAAAGGGAAGAGATTCAATAGAATATTATTTTATGCTCAGTAAGATAGCAATGCATTTGAAAACTCAGATGAATCTTCTAATGAAGAAGGAACCTTTGAATTTGTGTTGATGGCCAAGGAAGAGCCAGAAGGATTCCTTCTAGAAGATGAGGAAGAAGGTGAGGTAGATCTTGAGGGGGAGCTAAGAAGTGCCCTAGAGGAAATTGACAGACTTAAACTCAAGTGCAGAAAACAAAAAGACATTCTCCTCAAATGTGTAAAAGAGGTACCAAATTAAGAAGACCTCATTTAATTGAAAGTAGAACTTGAAGAAGCTAAGAAGGTGGAAGACATTCTACTAAAGCAAATTAAAAATAGACATCAGAAGCAAGATAAATTAGAAGAAGAAGTGGTATGGCTGAGAAAGAAACTAGAAAGTGCCCAAAGGAGACTATCAATGAACACTCCTCGAATGACAACCACTAAACAATTGGACAAGATACTTAATTCTCAAAGGTATCCTCTCATAAAGTTTGGGATAGGATATGAAGGAGAAACCTGTAAGTCTAAGGTAGAAGATAACAAGAATATCATTTTTGTAAAAGTTGTAAAGGATAATGAAGCAGCTCAAAAAGGAACCACAGAAGAAAAATCCAGCAAGAACTTGATGTATGATGAAACAAAAAGAAACAAGAAGCAACATCAAGAGAAAAAGAATGAAATGAAGAAACAGTTAGCTGAAAAAGGCTCTTACAATCCTGAATATGAATTGAATAAATTCGGAAGCTATCAAAAGAGATTCTTTCCTCCTATGATAAATATCACTTGTTTTTTCTGCCACAAATTGGGACATATTGCTGCATACTGTCAGACGAAGATAATCGAGTTCAATCAGCAAAGGATGCAGATATTGAAAAGGCTACCTCAAGCAAACAAATGGAGAGGACAACCCTTCACCAGGTATGCTAATCGTTTCCATGGGTATTGTTTTTATTGTAAGGGGTTTGGCCATAAAGCCATATAGTGTAGAATGTATGGACAAAGACTGATGTTCAAAACCCCAAGGAGATTCATGAACAATGGAGAGTTCACTCTTACACATAATCCATTTAACCATATAATAAAATGCTTTGTATGCCATAAAATTGGACACATGTCTTCCAAATTTCCTCTAAAAGAATGTGGTCCATCTTCTCAGAAAAGGTGTCAAACAAATAGCAGTCTGCAGTGGAAAAAGAAGGTGAATAAGTGTGACCTGGCTCTAATAGCCCAAGATCAGAAAATCCAATTGTATTTGGACAGTGGATGCTGAAAACATATGACTCGAGATAGAAGAAATTTTGTAACCTTTGATGAAAAGAAATATGGAAATGTAACATTTGGCAATGATAAAGCAGGGAAAATAAAAGGAAAAAGCTCAGTCAATCTGAATAATGGAAGGGGAAAGGCTCAAGATGTACTATTTGTGGATGGAATAAAATCCAATCTGCTATGTGTTAGTCAAATGTGTGATAAAGGCTGTGAGGTCCTTTTCAGAGCCCAAGATTGTGAGGTAAGATCAAGCACCATAGGAAAGACCTTGATCAAAGGTGTTAGAACAGAAAGTAATGTCTATATAGTAGAAGAAGAGAATGAAGCATGCCACATAAGCAAACTTGATGTATCATGGTTATGGCATAGAAGACTGGGACACCTAAACTTTGACCACATCATTAGTCTGAGCAAGAAGAATGCAGTCATAGATATGCCAGCAATAATGAAGCCTTCAAATACCATATGTAAATATTTCCAATTGCAAAAACAGACCTGCACATCTTTCAAGACCAAAGATGAACTATCAACAAGTAGGCCACTTTAGCTTGTACACATGGACCTGTGTGGTCCTTCAAGAACTAAATCACCAAGCGGAGAAGCTTATTTCATGCTGATAATAGATGATTTTTCCACAATGACGTGGGTGGAATTTCTCAAATATAAATCTGAAGAAATTGAGAAATTCAAGATATTCAAGGCATTGGCAGAAAATCAAACAGGATGCAAGATAAAATGCATCAGATTAGATAGAGGAGGTGAATTCACAGACTATGATTTTGCAAACCTATGCAATGAAAATGGGATAAAACAATAGTTTACAATTGCAGGTGCACCTCAACATAATGGAGTGGCAGAAAGACAAAATAGGTCAGTACAACAGATTGCAAGAGCCATGATGCAAGAAAGTAACATTCCCCAAACCTATTGGGCAGAAGCAGTACACACAACTGTTCATATTCGCAACAAAGCTCATCTAAGACCAAATGGTGATAAGACTCCTTACAAATTATGGAATGGTAAACCAGCATCAATCAAGCACTTTAGAGTATTTGGAAGCAAGTGTTTCATAAAAAATAATGATGAAAAACTTGGGAAATTTGACGTAAGAGCTGATGAAGGAATATTTTTAGGATATGCATCCAAGAGTAAGGGTTACAGGTGTTACAAAAAAATACTACACAAAATTGTGGAAAGCATTGATGCAATATTTGATGAAGACCTTCCAAACGGAACAAGAAGCACAAGATACAACAATCCTCCAGACAATCATGAAGATGAGAAACAAGACAATGATGAACTAAGAAAAACAACAAAAGATACTGAATTAAACTCAAAAGGTCCCTCGAGACACACTCAAAAGAACCATCCAGAAGATCAAATCATTGCGGACAAGAGTGTGGGAGTCTAGACAAGAAGACAGTTTGCTAAATAGACAAAAGAAGTATACCTAGCCATGCTATCTCAAATAGAGCCAAAGAAGTTTGAAGAAGCCAGCAAAGACAAAAACTGGGTAAATGCTATGAATGAAGAACTAGACCAAATTAAGAAGAACAATACCTGGGAATTAATTCTAGGACCCACTGGGAAAAATGTCATTGGCACAAAATGGATATTCAAGAATAAGATGAATGAACAAGGGCAGGTAATCAGAAATAAATCCAGACTTGTATGCAAAGGATATTCACAAACTAAAGGTCTTTATTATGATGAAACCTTTGCCCCTGTAGCCAAAATGGAAGCAATCAGAATTTTTTTTGCCTTTGCATGCTATCACTATTTTAAGGTATATCAAAAGGATGTGAAGTCTGCCTTCCTGAATGGAGATCTAGAGGAAGAAGTCTACATGGAACAACCTGAAGGATTCTCATTAACAGATAAACATAACTATGTGTGCAGATTAAAGAAAGCCATATATGGCCTGAAACAAGCTCCTCGTGCACGGTATTCAAGGCTAGACAAATACTTGCAAAAACAAGGGTTCAAGAAAGGAGGAGTAGACAAAAATTTGTACATAAAGGCTAATGATAATGAACTCTTGATTGTATTAGTGTATGTAGATGACATAATGTTTGGTAGCAACAAAGATGAGTTAGCAAAAGGATTTGCTAAAGAAATGAAATCATAATTTGAGATGTCTATGATTGGAGATCTCACCTTCTATTTGGGACTTCAAATTCAACAAAAGAACACAGGAATATTCATTTCGCAAGAAAAATACTTAAAAGAAATGTTGAAAAGATTTCAAATGGAAGACTACAAACCTGTGTCAACCCATTATCACTGGATGAAAACTATGTGCTAATGATGGATCAACAGATGTAGATCAAAAAATTTATAGATCCATGATAGGAAGTTTGTTATATCTAACAGCTTCTAGACCAGACATTATGTTGGCAGTAGGACTTGTGGAAAGATATCAAGCAGCACCAAAACAAAATCATTTACTTGCAATCAAGAGAATATTTATATATATTCAAGGAACTTCACATTATGGCCTATGGTATCCAAAAGGAAAAAAAATTCACATTGACAGCATACACAGATGCAAATTGGGCCAGCTGTGTGGATGAGAGGAAAAGCACAAGTGGAGGGGCATTCTATTTGGGAAAAATTCTAGTGGCATGGCTAAGCAAGAAGTAAACTTCTATCTCTCTATCTATAACAGAAGAAGAATTCATAGCAGCAGAAGCATGTTGCACACAAGTAATGTGGATGAAACAAAATCTCCAAGACATGAGGGTAAGCATTGATGAACCTATTTCTATAAAATGTGACAATACAAGTGCAATAAGTATATCAAAAAATCATGTACTTCATTCAAAAACAAAGCACATCCCAATAAAGTACCACTTCCTCAGAGAACAAGTAGTAGAGAAATTAGTGAAGTTGGAATATGCAACTACTAAGGAACAAACAGTAGACATATTCACAAAACCTCTTGCTAAAGAACCATTCGAATATCTAAGAGACAAACTAGGAGTAGTGTTTGCAGATGTTACTCTCTGATATGGTTAAAAAAAAGGAACAAACGAAAAAAACAAAAAAATATAACAAGGGCTGCATACAAGAAACAGGATCAGTGCAGAAGATAATTGATAGTCAATATCAGACAAGAAAGCATCACTCCAGGGGGAGATTAGTCAATAAATTGTAATAAAAGAGCTAGAACAATGGATAAGTGCATGGAATAGGTCCTCAAGATCACAGGAAATGAAAAGATGGAAACTACATTGGGAAAAGTGCAACCCTTTGCCATCGATGTCAAATGTGGAGGAAAAGAAAGCAAAAGAAGAAAGGGCCTTCTAAAAGGCAAGTAGAGGAAGTCCTGGAGGAAGCATTGGAGTATTGCCATCAATACCAAAGGGGGAGACTATGGAAATATTGTCATTGATGGCAAAGGAGCACAAAGGAGCAGCACCAAGACAAGGGAGCAGATCAGATTCAGATGGAATTTTGTGTAAAGATTCGGAGGAATTTAGAGAATTCTGGTTCGTTTTCTTGAGATCGTTTAGTGTTAATTTATTTATGGTTATTGAGTTACGCAGCAGAAATGAGGATTTTATCCCTTTGAAAATTCATTGATTTATGGTTTTCTGTGTAGCATCGAGAGTTATTAACCTCTGTAATAAGGGTTCAGAGAAAATTAGAACTCTGTTTCATTGGCTGAGAGCGCAGCGATAATCAGTCTATGTTTGAGTTATGCAATGAAAAGGAGGTTTTCATGAGAAATTGAAGTTAAATGAAGAAATGGTGAAAATCTGCGGTTGAACGCGATTTAAAACAAAGTTTGCAAGTTAAGCGATTCTCAAGAAAACCGGACACTGTTGTCGCATAGCCTTTGAGTTGTGGGTGGTTTTTCCCATTTTGAATGCGATCGAATGATATTACGACACGTCACAAGTGCAATACCAACCATTTCGCGTCGCTTTTGGGTGATAAAATTCTGGGGTCAATTGAACACGATTGTTGTCCGATTAGATCTATGGAATATCCAACGAAGTTTGCGTTGAAAGCTATGTGGGAGTTAAAATAAGCCCGATAGTTAAAAAGGGGGTGCCTCCGTAGTTGACCCGCCCATTGGGCATTGACCGCAGATTGAAAGTTGTCATTCACTGCGGTAGCACAAGCCAGATGATGATTTCGTACCAACGAGTGCCTCCACAGTACCGTGAACTGGGACCCGCTTTCCTAAAGCCCAAAAGTATGGTTTATTTGGGGTTTAAACCATAGAGTTGAAAATCATAAGCAGAGATGATATTATGCTAAGCGCTTGAAGTGTTAATCGGAAGTGCCAGCAGTAACGAGGACCCTAGATCTGGACAGATCAACAGTGATGATCGCTTCAGAGGAAAATCACACAAACATAGTGGTCATGGAAAATGATAAGTGTGATATGATGAAGTGGTGATGATGTGGCAAGTGACATGGCAGTTGACGTGGACCTAACCCCACAAATCGCAAATAAAGCAAGATGACATGGTAGTGACGTGGCGATGACGTGACAATGACATGGCAGCTAACGTGGACCTGGCCCCACAAATCGTAAATAAAGCAAGATGATGTGGTAGTGACATGGCGATGACATGAGATGACGTGGAAAGGTGACGTGGCACGATGATATGGAGATGACGTGGACCTGGCCTGCATATCGCAAATCGCAAGATCGAAGGGGTGAAAATCGTAAGAGCAAATAAGCGATGCGATGTGCCGATGAAAAGAGACACGTGGCGGCACAGCGCTACATCGCGCATCGGTGATGCGAATTCCATAGCATACCGGGAAGTGGCGAGGTGATGTGATGCGAGGAATGCGATGCGATCGCATATCGCATATCGCACATGAAATGGTTTTGCACGGTATAAAAAATGATATTGTGATAGCCTATATTGCAATGAGATGGATAGATGCGATGTGAAGTAGCGATAAAGTCAAGTGAGACCCAATCGCATATCGCTCATCGCAAGCTCAGGACAAAGCACGATAAAGGAGCCGGATGCGATGCAGCTTAGAACCATTATTTAAGGATATTTCAAGTTTGGGTGTAAGTGATTTTCCTTTGTAAATCACAACGGAAAGAAAAGGAGCCATATAGCAAAGAATTTTTGAAACACCGAAGTGCGATAAAGCGATAATACAGCCTGGTGGGACCCTTCGCACATCGCATATTGGGAGATCATATGGACAAAGGCACATGGGATATTTGAATCGTTGAAGTGCGATAAAGAGAGAAGAAGCGATAAAGAACAAAGCTGAAGCCTAAAGCATTTCAAGTTTGGCAGTATGTGGATTTTCTTTTGTAAATCGTTTCGGAGAGAAAAATGAGGACTATAATGGAAAACAAAAAGGAAAGTATGAATGCGGGTAGAAATGCTCGGGTAAGGACCCGACACAAAGAAAACAGCAGAAACGAGTGTTTAGAAGAGTGGTGAATGCTGAATGTTGTGGGCACGAGAAAAAGAGGCAGAGTCGAGAAAAGAAGAATATAGTGGCGTTGTTGAAAACAAACATCTGGGTCAAGTTACGCCAAAATAACAGTTATGAAAAACTGTGTTGAATATAATAGCAGGAACTGAAACGAATCTGACAGCAGCAGAAAAGACAAATGCACAACGAGCAAAGAGATGAAAAGATTGAGTTAAATATTTTTATATAACTGTAAATGCAAATGCATTAATTATTTTTATTATATGTGATGCAAAGGCAAGTCTCCATAGGCAAAGCAAAACTCCACTGTAATGCATTCTGTTATATTATTCTGAAAGTGCTAGATAAGAAAATGAGAACGGGGAAGGTAAAGAGTCATAGCTGTTCATTTCGAATTCCCTGTGGAATGCAAACAGATATGAGGAGATCCCTATAAATAATGTTACTAGCATATGCATATAGAGGTTGAGAGAATGAAGAAATGAGTGAGATAGTGTAAGAAGAAGAAGGAGCAGCGAGAGGAGTTGTGAAGATCCAGAGATGATATAAAGCAAATTTGAAGGCTGGAAGGACAACAGTAAAGAAGGAGAAAAACAGAGTTGATATCCAGGTAAATCAGCATATGATTTTATTGTACAGTGAGGATGTTGGTGCTTCCATGTCAAGTTGTAGCTTGATATAAGTCCAGTTGTAGCTAGCTGAGGTAGGAGCCTCCTATAGGTTGTAGCCTGCAGAAAATAGATGGGAGTTGGAGCTTCCTTGCAAGTCGTAGCTTGCAGAATTGAGGTAGTATCCTCCTGTAGGTTGGAGCCTATAGAAAATCAGTGGTGAGAGGGAGTTGGAGCTTACCTTTGCATCACAACAATAATAAGATGTGGTTTTCTCCCTTATGGGTTTCCACTTATATCTGTTGTCTATGTGCATAATGATTATGTGTTGATATTATGTACTTAATCTTCTTAATACATGTTTCTCACTTTTAAGATTGTTGTTCCATTGTATATTAAGTTGATCATGAAATGAAGATGTAAATAAGTGAAAGAAAGTTTTACAAGACCATGACTGCATTAAACTTATTACCCCCCCCCCTCTCAGTTTAACCAAGGGTTCAACATGATATACGCCCTCTTTACCATTCAATAGTAAGGAGTTGTCGATTTTTTTATTATACAGGTTGGTCCATGTCCCCATTGGTTTCCTCATATGCAACTATGCATAGATTTTCCAAAAGACTTAATAGTATTATATAGAGGAATATTGCTCCCTAGATGTAATATTTTGTTAGAATCATATTTTACTTAAATTGTTAAATCCTATGGACTGAACGCTTAAAAGATATGGCTATATGGTTTTAGCATTCTTTCTTGTATGAATAATTTCCATATGAGATATACTCTTTTGCTTTCAATTTAAAATATTGTGTTTATTCCATGTCTAGTACTTTCATTTCTAGTTATTTTTCACTTAGAGTTCAGTAGTATGAATACACCCTGAAAATATACATATGTATTTCTTGGTTCATGGTTTATCCTTCTCAACTAGACTTACAGCATAGGATCTAAGTTACTACATTGTATATTCATTAATCTTTCATGCAAACTTATTTCTGTTGGGAAAAATACTGAGAGGGGGGGGTGAATCAGTATTTACTGCATATTCAAAACTTTTTAATTTTTCATTCCTTAAAACCCATACGCTACTTTGCTGAAGCCAAGTAGCGTATACACGCGGATATCCTTCATAAAACTCGCGTATACACCGAGATCTAATTATGCCATTAGTTCTTCACTTATATCATTCCATCATTCATTCATTAGATGTTCTATAAACAGTAAACATTTGCAGTAAGAACAGAATAAACCATCACACAAAGCATCACACATGAAAACCAGGATTTTTAGGTGGAAACCCAAGTCGGGAGAAAACCACCGCTGCAGTTGCTCAGCCTTCAATATTTTATTATAGAGAAAACATATTACAACATATGTGCTGGCGCAGACTTGACCAGCACGCAGGCACCCACATGCGCTCGTTTACCAGCCTCTCCTGGAAGGGAGCTACGACCCCCCGATCTCGTTTACCAGCCTCACCTGGAAGGGAGCTACAACCCCCTGACTGAAGGCTACAACCTTCAGCACCACCTTGGACCACGTTTCATCAATTTTCACACTGGATCCAACAACTTCAATAGAACAACACTTGCAGGCCACATTTCATCATATTTTCACACTGGACCCTTTCCATACTTTTAATTTCAATCATACATCACCAACAGATACATATCAACATAGATCAGATAGCAGAAACACAGCGGAACAGATATTTCATACCCCTTGCTTCAGCAAACCCTAGTTTGCATACGCGCTTTCCCTTCACTGATGTCGCGTATATACGCGCTTCCGTCCACACAAACAAGCGTATACCTCAGTACATATTTCATTGCGCATACGCGCTTTCTCTTCACTGAAGCTGCGTATATACGCGCTTCCTTCGCGGCGAAGTAGCGTATAGATCTTCAATCATTATAGAGTAGCATACTTCTTCAGATCAGACATTCAGCTCAGATTCAACCCTTTACTTCAGACAGATATTCGCCTAGATGTTCGCCTCATCACAGATCTAGGCCTTCCATAAACAGATCTAGCAAATACAAGTACATTTCAGATCTAGAAGTCCCGCTTCATCATTTCTTCATAAGTGCATCATAGATTCAGATCTATCAACAAACTTTTACCCTTTCCATACAGATGTACTTCACAGAGAAGTATTCATTCAAGTTCAGACATCTTGCTCCCACACTCATGTTTTGCACAATGAATTTCTTCTCCTTATATAGGTTTATCCTTTTTCAATACCATGAGCCCCTTTTTCAATACCATGGGCCAAAGCAATACCATGAGCCCAAAACTACCCGGACGGGGTCAATTAGGCGGATCATTACCCAATACAATGGGTCAATACCATGGTGGTTACCCTTGGTTTTGCACTTTTTGAGCGCTTTAGCCCATACGCGACTTGGCACGTTCTTTTCCGCGTGCATACGCGACTTCACCTAGGAATATCCGCGTATACATAGAGACATACTCTTTTCATCATTCTTTGAGCTCATTCTAAATTCCTTTCTTCATTGCCTTCTGTACACACTGTAGATACATCAGATTTCCTTCATCAAGGACATATTCTATCAAGCACAACTTCATCAAGTGGGTTGCCTTTCAAGGACAACACTCAGCATCATATTGTCAACAAACATCATATCACATCAGATTTACATCATTTACCAAGTCCATCAAGCCAAGGATAACTTCATCAGGTGGATTGCCATCAAGGACAACACATGTCAACAGTCAAATGTCTTCATCTTCATTCAGTGGGTTGCCATCAAGGACAACATCCTGCATCATATTTCCAACAATCTCCCCCTTTGGACTTGATGGCAACCACGATGGTGTTTGGTTACCATAACAGATAGGTACATTAAGAATACAATGACACCAAGTCACTCTCCCCATTTTTACCATGTCACTCTCTCCATTTTTGCCATCATTCAAACACCATGTCACTCTCCCCCTTTGACATCAAGGGCAAAGGGCACATCATTATCTTCATTCAAACACCATGTCACTCTCCCCCTTTGACATCAAGGGCAAAGGACAAAACCAGCAGATCAAACCAACACACTCTCCCCCTTTTCTCCTCATGTAGAAGAAGCGTTCTGCAGATCTGATGTATACTGAAGTGACCAAGCTCCCCCGGAGTTCATGCTGAATCTTCAAACATATTTTTCAATGAAGTACATGACTCTATGAACTTCCTATCACCAAAGACTCATACTTACATCAAATATCCAACCAAGTGGATTTACATATGAGAATCAAGTACCCAACCAAGTGGGTTTACACATTTCAACTCAGCTACCCAACCAAGTGGGTTTACAAAATTTGACTCAGCTACCCAACCAAGTGGGTTTACAAATTGACAAGTCCTTACATGACTGAATATTACAATTTTACAACATGGGTCTCAACCAGACCTTTTCATCAAAGTACAAAAATGAATTTTCATAATTAATACCAAAAAGACCTCAAGAGAGATCATATATCAGAACCACCATAATGCCAGCAATGCATTATACTCAGCAAAACTAATGCTCCCCCTGAATCTGTGCAACCAAGCAATCTTTCCAAAAGACTAAGGCTCCCCCTTAGTTTGTGCATCCTGAAAGCTTCCACCAACAAATCATCAAGGCATCTTCATCAAAACAGAATTATGAGAACTGGAACACCACCAGAGATCCCAAACAGTATCAGAGATACCAAACAGCATTGCAGCTGTGCTGAAGAGAGCTGAACCAACCAAAAATTGTCATCAATCAGTCATACGTGGTTTTCTTTGCAGGAACTCGCGTATATACGCGACTGTGTTTCAGGAAACCCGCGTATCCCAAGACATCTTCTAAATTTCAACCAGATCTGATTCTCTGTGAGGCAAATACAGTGTTCAGCTTCTTTCTGAGACATTTGAATGCTTCCCTGGACTACAGATAGATAGAACGATGTAGTTGTTTCTTCAAGCGTCATCCAACGGTTGTGGCATCAGTACAATAGTAACCAAGCCTTCAGATTCTTTGCAGCATCAATACAATCTTTCCAAGAGAAATTGTCACACCAGAACAGCATCTGCAGATATGTGTCAAGAAATCATCCATGTGGTCCAAAATCACCATGATCTTCAAGATTAAACATGAAGTAACATATGTAGGCAAAATATCTCAACCATAGTAACAAACTCTACATGATCTCCTTTTATTTCTGAATCCATCGACATCCATCTCATCCATGTGTGAACACAAAAGATACTTATCAAGAACTGTGGCCATAATCTCATCATAATAATCCATGTACCAAGTCATCATCATCATTTGAGCATGAGTATCATAACAACCAAAGAATAAGCAATCATATTGCCAACAATGCAATCATCAACAATCTCTGCATGATCAGTCCTCATCTCTGAGTTATAAGACTTTCATCTCAACAACGAATGCTCTTCATCATAAAGCAACTAGGCTTCATCCATAGTCTTCAACACAAGGCATCAAGTATCATATCATCAGCATGAATATAGCCATAATAATGCTAACAGTACAATCATCAGCAGTCAGACTGATGCTCCCCCTGAACCTCTGCTCCAGATCTTTAGCTATCAGATAAATTCTCTTATCATCAATGCATACGCGACTGTGTCAGCTGGAACTCGCGTGTATACGTGACTTTGTTTCATAGAAACCGCGTATAGAAAGTGAAATATAGAAAATTTCACACCTTCATCTCCTCCTGAGAATTTACCTTATGTTCCTGTCTTTTCTTCACACCAGATGATCTGTTAGAAATACATATAACCAGAATAATCTATTCAACCATGAGAGACATCATACATTGCTCCCCTTGTGACGATACATTACTAGATCTCATAATGTATCTCACATCATTCCCTACCAATTAGAGAAGTAAGCTTCCAAGGTTAAATATGATGCAGTGTTGTCCTTGATGGCAACCCACTAAATGAAGATGAAGACATGCGACTGTTGACATGTGTTGTCCTTGATGGCAATCCAACTGATGAAGTTATTCTTGACTTGATGGACTTGGTAAATGATGTAAATCTGATGTGATATGTTGTTGAGTGTTGTCCTTGAAAGGCAACCCACTTGATGAAGATGATGAAAACTTCTTGATGAAGTTGTGCTTAAGAGAATGTGTTCCTGATAAAGAAAATATGATGTTTCTACATTATGTACAGAAGGCTATGAAGAAAGGATTTCAGAATGTACTCAAAGTATGATGAAAAAGAGTATGTCTCTTGGTATACGCGGATTGGCCTAAGGGAAGTCGCGTATGCACGCGGAAAAGAACGTGCCAAGTCGCGTATGGGCTAAAGCGCTCAAAAAGTGCAAAACTAAGGGTAACCACCATGGTACTGACCCATTGTATTGGGTAATGATCCGCCTAATTGACCCCGTCCAGGTAGTTTTGGGCTTATGGTATTGTTTTGGTCCATGGTATTGAAAAAGGGGCTCATGGTATTGAAAAGGGATAAAACTATATAAAGAGAAGAAATTCATTGTGCAAATCATGAGTGTGGAGCAAGATGTCTGAGCTGGAATGAATACTTCTCTCTGAAGTATATCTGAATGGAAAGGGTTACACTTGAATGATAGATCTGAATGTATGATGCACCAATGATGAAGAAGGGGATCTAGATCTGAATTACTCTTGTATTTGCTAGATCTGATTATGGAAGGCTTAGATCTGTGATGAGGCGAGCATCTAGGCGAACATCTGTCTGAAGCAAAAAGGTAGATCCGAACTAAATATCTGACCATGAAGTATGCTGCTCAGAATGATTGAAGATTCATATTGGCTTGCTGAGGAAGGCGCGTCCATACGCGCGTTCGCCGAAGAGGAAGCTGCTGCATGCGCAATGAAATATATAACGAGGTATACGCCTCGGTTTGTGTGTGGACGGAGCACAGACACACACACACATCGCTAGGCTGGTGCTGCCAGAGAACTAGGGTTTGTCACAAGGGCAAAGGAAATATCTGAACTCACTGCATCGTGTTTCTATAATTGGATCTGTGTTGATATGTATCTGTTGATGATGTATGGTTGTGCTAAAAAGTATGGAAAGGGTCCAGTATGAAAATATGATGAAATGTGGCCTGCAAGTGGTGTTCTATTGAAGTTGTTGGATCCAGTGTGAAAATTGATTGATGAAACGTGGTCCAAGGTGGTGCTGAGGGTTGTAGCCTTCAGTCAGGGGGTTGTAGCTCCCTTCCAGGTGAGGCTGGTAAACGAGATCGTGGGGTCGTAGCTCCCTTCCAGGAGAGGCTGGTAAACGAGTCAGGGGGTTGGAGCTCCCTTCCAGGAGAGGCTGGTAAACGAGCGCAGGTGGGTGCCTGCGTGCTGGTCAAGTCTGCGCCAGCACATATGTTGTAAGATGTTTTTCTCTATAATAAAATATTGAAGGCTGAGCAACTGCAGCGGTGGTTTTCTCCCGACTTGGGTTTCCACCTAAAAATCCTGGTGTTCATGTGTGATGCTTTGTGTGATGATTTATTCTGTTCTTACTGCACATGTTTACTTCTTATTGAATATCTGATGAATAAATGAAGGAATGATTTAAGTGAAGAGTTAATGACATAAATAGATATCTGTGTATACAGGAGTTTCGTAAAAGGTATCCGCGTATATACGCAAGTCTTGTTCAGGAAAGTAGCGTATGCGTTTTAGAAACAAGAAAAAGTGAAAGTTTTGAATATGCAGTAAATACTGATTCACCCCCCCCCCCCCTCTCAGTATTTTTCCCAACAATTGGTTTCAGAGCAGGTCCTTCTGCAGAAGCTTGATCGCTTGAAGGAGATCCGTCGCAATGGGAAGTATACATACAAAAGCCTTGCTGAATTTTGGTGCAAAAGTATGGGCTCTCATGAAAGAGTGTGAAAAAGAAAAGGGTACCTGTGTGGATTCTCTAGAAGACAATAATCTTCTTGAAGAAAACATTCAAATCAAAGTAAGCCTAGAAGAAAAGAACATAATCATTGAGACTTTTAAAAATCAGCTTGAAGCAAGAGAAAAACGAATGGAGGATCTAGAATGTGAAGTAGTAAGTCTAAGGAAGGATAATGAGAAATTGAATTCTCTCAATCTCAGATTTGCTAAAAGTTCAGAAACCTTGGATGAGATCATCAAGGTACAACGGTCTCCCTTTATAAAAACAGGTCTTGGATATACTGGGGAATCTTCTCAGACATCAGCACCAAATTCTCTAAAAGCAGCCACTGCTGGTTCTCTACATTCAGCCACTCAGCAAGGGAACAAAGGATCTTTACAGGTAAAGCAAGATCACCTCAATTCAAGAAACACTAACAAGGAGATCTTTCAAAATGGCTACAACCAACAGGTAAAATCTGATAGAAGATTTCATGATCACAGAAATTTCTACTTCAATGGTCAATGTTTTACATGTCACAACTTTGGTCATAAAGTTGTTCAATGTGTTGCATATAAAACCATCATGACCAGAGAAGCAAGAAAGATAAGGATGAATGATGAACCAAAGAAGAACACCTATAACAATTTTTCTCCTCTTCAAAATGAAGTTGAATGTACTTATTGCAATAACTTTGGTCATGAAGAATCTGAATGCAGGAGCAAGGTCCAGCCAAAATATCATGTTCCCTCAAGCTCTAAAGTGTGGAAAAAGAAAGAATTACCAGTTGAAAATTGTGGGATAGCGTTATTTGCAGAGGGTGAAGAGAATCAATGGTATATTGATAGCGGGTGTTCAAGACACATGACAGGTGACAAAAGCAAACTTCATACTAATAATGCTCTAGAGAAGGAAAAGAAAGTTACTTTTGGAAATGATACTCCTGCTGTTATTAAAGGAAAAGGGTCAGTATTTCTAAAAGAAAAGGTGAAGGCTAAAGATGTCATGTATGTGGATGGGTTAAGGCATAACCTACTGAGTGTTAGTCAAATGTGTGATCAAGGAGCAGAAGTGGTCTTCAGTTCCAAAGAATGTGTGGTTCGTGATCTTGATACAGGTAAAATCATTATAAAAGGAAAAAGAAATCCAAGCACCCTGTATGTACTCAACGGCATAGAACAATGTTACTTAAGCAAATCTTCAGAAAATTGGCTATGGCATCGAAGACTGGGACATCTGAGTTTTTCTCAAATCAACAAAGCAAGCAAACTTCAAGCTGTTCGTGATCTTCCCAAGATCAATCTTCCAGAAAGTACCATATGCAAATCTTGTCAATTTGGTAAGCAGACCAGAGTCCGATTTAATGCCAAAGAAGGTTCATCAAGTAAGCCTCTTGAACTCATTCATACGGACATCTGTGGACCTATGAGGAAAAAGTCATTACGTGGGGAAGAATACTATATCCTATTTATTGATGACTACTCCAGAATGTGTGAGATCGCGTTTATTAAACACAAAGATGAAGCCTTTGAAAAATTTCAGAAGTACAAAGCACTGGTAGAAAATGAATTTGATTCAAAAATCAAGTGTCTTAGATCTGATCGAGGAGGAGAATATTCATCAAATGAATTCTTTGAATTTTGTGAACAACATGGCATTAAAAGACAGTTCTCTGTAGCAGGCACTCCACAACAAAATGGTGTAGCAGAAAGAATGAATAGAACAATTGTTCAAATGGCCAGAGCTATGCTTGCTAACTCTAATGTTCCTAACATGTTCTGGAGTGAAGCAGCACGTGCAGCAGTTAACATTCTCAACAAGGCTCATGTTCGGGTGAACAGTGATAAAACTCCATATGAAATCTGGTATGGCAAATCTCCCACTGTAAAGCATTTTAAAGTTTTTGGAAGTAGATGCTTTATCAAAAATAATGATGAAAAACTTGGCAAGTTTGACCCTAGATCAGATGAAGGGATACTTCTTGGCTACTCATCTTCAAGCAAAGCATTCACATGTTACAATAAGAGGCTTCAAAAGGTTGTTGAATGTATTGATGTTGTTATTGACGAGTCTCCTGCAGCTCCTAAAGAAGAAAAACAAACAACAGAAGAAGATGATGATGACATATGGCCTTCTACATCAGATGGAAATGATATAGACAGTGAATCAAATGAAGAACCCGAAAATGATTTATCTGAAAAGGCTCCATCCAGATATGTTCAAAAGAATCATCCTGAATCTCAAATTTTGGGAGACAAGGAATCAGGTGTACGAACAAGGAGAACTCTTGCGGGATCTTCTAGTAATTTGGCACTTCTATCCACAATTGAACCACACAATGTCAATGAAGCTAGCAAATATGAATGCTGGAATAATGCCATGGATGAAGAAATTGAGCAAATTGAAAAGAATGACACTTGGGATTTGGTACCAAGACCTCATGATAAAAATGTCATTGGAACTAAATGGATCTTCAATAACAAGTTAAATGAGAATGGGGATGTTGTAAGAAACAAAGCTAGACTGGTTTGCAAAGGGTATACTCAACAAGAAGGTATAGACTTTGAAGAAACTTTTGCTCCCGTAGCTAGACTTGAAGCCATAAGAATGTTTCTTGCTTTCTCAAGCTATCAACGAATCAAAGTTTATCAAATGGATGTTAAGTCTGCTTTTCTTAATGGTGATCTAGAAGAAGAAGTATATATAGAACACCCGGAAGGATTCATTTTGGGAAATGATGCAAATCTTGTTTGTAGACTTAAAAAGGCTCTGTATGGACTCAAACAAGCTCCAAGGGCTTGGTATTATCGCCTTGACAAATATCTTCATCAACAAGGATTTTCAAAGGGGTCTGCTGATAGCAACTTATACACAAAAGTTGAAAATGATAAACTATTGATTGTGGTTGTATATGTTGATGATATCATTTTTGGGAGTAACGAAGAATCTATGAGTCAAAAATTTTCTTCTGTCATGCAGCAAGAATTTGAAATGTCTTTACTTGGGGAACTAACATTCTTTCTTGGCTTGCAAGTGCATCAATCTGCAGATGGTATATTTCTATCACAAGCAAAATATCTTGAGCAAATTCTGAAGAAGTATGGCATGGAAGAATGCAAACCTGTAAGTACACCAATGATAACCGGATGCAGTCTCAGTTCTAATGATGATTCTCCCACTGAGAATCAACCAGAATACAGATCGATGATTGGAAGTCTACTTTATCTCACTGGGACCAGACCAGACATTATGCATGCTGTTGGGATTGTTGGACGATTCCAAGCTAATCCAAAAGAGTCTCACCTTCAGGCTGTCAAAAGGATATTCAAATATCTACAAGGAACTCAAGACTTTGGTCTATGGTATCCAAGGGATGCTGATCTTACTCTTCATGCTTACACTGATGCAGATTGGGCTGGAAGTGTTGATGATCGGAAAAGCACTAGTGGTGGTGCATTTTACATGGGGCCCCGGTTAGTATCTTGGTTCAGCAAGAAGCAAAATTCTATTGCCTTATCAACAGCTGAAGCAGAGTATGTAGCTGCTGCATCTTGTTGCACTCAACTCCTATGGATGATACAAACCTTGCAAGATTTTCAAATCAAATGTGCAACTCCTATCTCCATTATGTGTGATAATACAAGTGCCATCAGTATCTCAAAGAATCCTGTTATGCATTCGAAAACCAAGCACATTCCCATCAAATATCATTTCCTACGTAAACAAGTGCTTGAGCAAAAAGTGAAGTTGGAGTATGTTACCTCCAAAGAACAAGCTGCTGATATCTTTACCAAACCTCTGCCCAGGGAAGCGTTCGAGTATCTAAGACAGAAGCTGGGAGTGTTCTCTGCCAGTCAAAAGAAAAAATCTGCATAAATTTTAGAAGATGGCTTGGGATACACGGGTTTCATGAAACACAGTCGCGTATGTACGCGAGTTCCTGCACATAAAACCGCGTATGTTTGGAATTATGACAATTTTTGGTTGGTTCAGCTCTCTTCAACACAGCTACAATGCTGTTTGGTATCTCTGATACTGTTTGGTATCTCTGGTGGTGTTCCAGTTCTCATAATTTTGTTTCTAATGTTTTGATGAAGATGCCTTGATGATTTGTTGGTGGAAGTTTTCAGGATGCACAAACTAAGGGGGAGCCTTAGTCATTTTGGAGAGATTTCTTGGTTGCACAGATTCAGGGGGAGCATTAGCTTTGCTGAGTATAATGCAGTGGTTATGATATTTGATCTCTCTTGAGGTCTTTTTGGTATTGATTATGAAAAGTCATATTTGTATTTTGATTAAAAGGTCTGGTTGAGACCCATGATGTAAAATTGTAATATTCAGTCATGTAAGGACTTGTCAAGTTGTAAACCCACTTGGTTGGGTACCTGAGTCATGTTTGTAAACCCACTTGGTTGGGTAGCTGAGTCAAATGTGTAAACCCACTTGGTTGGGTACTTGAGTCTCATATGGAAATCCACTTGGTTGGATATTTGATGTAAGTATGAGTCATTGGTGATAGGAACTTCATAGAGTCATGTACTTCATTGACAAATATGTTTGAAGATTCAGCATGAACTCGGGGGGAGCTTGGCCACTTCAGCACATATCAGATCTGCAGAATATTTCTTCCACATGAGGAGAAAAGGAGAAGAGTGTTGGTTTTTGATCCGCCCTTTGCCCTTGATGTCAAAGGGGGAGAGTGACATGGTGTTTGAATAAAGAGAAGATAATGATGTGACATATTTGGGAGAGTGACATGATATTTATCTGCTGTGGTAACCAAACACCATCGTGGTTGCCATCAAGTCCAAAGGGGGAGATTGTTGGAAATATGATGCAGAGTGTTGTCCTTGATGGCAACCCACCGAATGAAGATGAAGACATGCGACTGTTGACATGTGTTGTCCTTGATGGCAAACCACCTGATGAAGTTATGCTTGACTTGATGGACTTGGTAAATGATGTAAATCTGATGTGATATGTTGTTGAGTGTTGTCCTTGAAAGGCAACCCACTTGATGAAGATGATGAAAACTTACTTGATGAAGTTGTGCTTAAGAGAATGTGTTCCTGATGAAGAAAATATGATATTTCTACAGTATGTACAGAAGGCTATGAAGAAAGGATTTCAGAATGTACTCAAAGTATGATGAAAAAGAGTATGTCTCTTGGTATACGCGGATTGGCCTAGGGGAAGTCGCGTATGCACGCGGAAAAGAACGTGCCAAGTCGCGTATGGGCTAAAGTGCTCAAAAAGTGCAAAAATAAGGGTAACCACCATGGTACTGACCCATTGTATTGGGTAATGATCTGCCTAATTGACTCCGTCCAGGTAGTTTTGGGCTTATGGTATTGTTTTGGTCCATGGTATTAAAAAAGGGGCTCATGGTATTGAAAAAGGATAAACCTATATAAGGAGAAGAAATTCATTGTGCAAATTATGAGTGTGGAGCAAGATGTCTGAGCTGGAATGAATACTTCTCTCTGAAGTATATCTGAATGGAAAGGGTTACACTTGAATGATAGATCTGAATGTATGATGCACCAATGATGAAGAAGGGGATCTAGATCTGAATTACTCTTGTATTTGCTAGATCTGATTATGGAAGGCTTAGATCTGTGATGAGGCGAGCATCTAGGCGAACATCTGTCTGAAGCAAAAGGGTAGATCTGAACTGAATATCTGATCCGATGAAGTATGCTGCTCTGTAATGATTGAAGATCTATACGCTACTTCGCCGCGGAGGAAGCGCGTATATACGCGGCTTCAGCGAAGAGAAAGCGCGTATGCGCAATAAAATATACACTGAGGTATACGCTGGTTTGTGTGACGAAATGTCGTAATTCTCCGCAACACTCGCGGAATGGTGCGCGTATGCAAACTAGGGTTTGTCAAGCAAGGCGGGAACATCCGATCCGTCTCTATCAAGCCCGCCATCCGATCTGTGTTGATAAGTATCCGTTGGTGATGTATGTTTGTGCTTAAAAGTATGGAAAGGGTCCAGTCTGAAAATATGATGAAATGTGGCCTGCAAGTGTTGTTCTATTGAAGTTGTTGGATCCAGTGTGAAAATTGATGAAACGTGGTCCAAGGTGGTGCTGAGGGTTGTAGCCTTCAGTCAGGGGGTTGTAGCTCCCTTCCAGGAGAGGCCGGTAAACGAGATCAGGGGGTCGTAGCTCCCTTCCAAGAGAGGCTGGTAAACGAGTCAGGGGGTTGGAGCTCCCTTCCAGGAGAGGTCGGTAAACGAGCGCAGGTGGGTGCCTGCGTGCTGGTAGGAGTCTGCACCAGCACATATGTTGTAATATGTTTTCTCTATAATAAAATATTGAAGGTTGAGCAACTGCAGCGGTGGTTTTCTCCCGACTTGGGTTTCCACCTAAAATCCTGGTGTTCATGTGTGATGTTTTGTGTGATGATTTATTCTGTTCTTACTGCACATGTTTACTGCTTATTGAATATCTGATGAATAAATGAAGGAATGATTTAAGTGAAGAATTAATGACATAAATAGATATCTGTGTATACGCGAGTTTAGTAAAGGGTATCCGCGTATATACACAAGTCTGGTTCATGAAAGTAGCGTATGCGTTTTAGAAGCAAGAAAAGTGAAAGTTTTGGATATGCAGTAAATACTGATTCACCCCCCCCCTCTCAGTATTTTTCCCAACATCCGTGGGGTTTCTGATGACCCATAAGAGAGTCTGAATTCCCTACGTTTCTAATCGGTCCTCCTTATTTTTCCAAATTTGCTTGAGCTTTCCACCTGTGTGCTGAAAATTGTCCACTTTCCCAAATCTGTTCATCCTGCATTATTTTTCTACATGTCCATACTTGTTACAAGCATAACATCTCATGTGGCCAGAGAAATAAACATAAGAATCATAATGAGTATTTCTATTCTTCCTCCTTTTACAATCAGCTGCTTTATGTCCATACTTGTTACATGAAAAACAATATCCCTTGAAGAAACTAGAGTACCTTTCTGAGTAGAACCTGTTTGTTTGTGGCTGAAATGATCTGCTCCTGCAATTTGCTGCAACATGCCCATAATTATGACATTTAAAACATTCAACGTTCTTGAATGAATTCCTTTGAGAATTCATGATTGTTGGTTGATCTTTTGTCTCTTTCAACACTTCAGGTTTTGTATTGACATTCTCTGAATTTTTAGCACTTCCTTGTGAGCTAGATTCTCCTTTAACAGTTTCATGGAAACCAAGACCAAGTTTGATACCAGGAGACCTTTGATTACTCAGAATATTGTCCAAAATATTAGTACTATCGTGAAACCTTAAAAGTTTAACCTTTTCTTCTAATTTACCTTTGAGAATGTTTACCTCAACCTCCAAGGCTTGACATTGCTTTGTCATGCTTTCTTCTTTTCTTCTTCCATCTTCAACTTGATCCTTTAGATTTAGGATCTCTTCTTTCAGCCAATTTTCGTTTTCTTCACATGTTTGTTCCAGCTCTTCATTCTTCTTATTTGATTTTTCCAGATCTTCTTTGAGAGAGATAATTTCTGCTTCAAGGCCTTCCTTTTCAAAGGATTGTAGAAGTTCCTCATTTTCCTTACTTGATGCTTCTAGCTCTGCTTGTAGAAAGATGATAGCAGCTTCAAGTCCTTCATTCTTCTTGCTTGATTTTTCAAGATCCGCTTCTAGATCTTTAATTCGATTGGATGCATAAGTATGAAACCTTTGATACTTGTCCACCTGTCCACTCAACATTTCTATTTGATCTTTCATTTGTGAGATCATCTCTTTGTAGATGGTTTCTTGCTTATTGTATGAACTTTGTAGTTCTTCAACTTTAATCTTGAGAGCTTCTTCTAGATCCACAAATTTACTTTCACTATCTTTACTATTGTTTGCACAAAGAAGAGTATTACAAGTGGCCTTCTCCTTTTTCTTCTTTGCCATGAGTGCTTGTAGATCTTCGTCAGAATCCGTTTCATCTTCTTCAATTTTTGCTATACATGATTTCTGAGGTATCTCCTTTCCTCGAGTAACCTTCTTCTTTTGCTTCTTAGCCATGAGCACTTTTAGATCTTGGTCAGAATCTTCTTCATCTTCACTAGATACTTCATCATCATCTTCTTTTGCATAATAACTCTTTCTCTTTTCAAATTGTTTCCCTTTACCATGTTTTTCTCTATAAGGACATTTAGCAACATAGTGACCAACTTTTCCACACTCAAAACATTTGAAGGGAAGCTTACCTTTGAACCTTCCAGTACCTAGTTGGAGCTTTCTCACGAAATTCGCTTCTTCTTCATCGGATATATAGCTAGATTCTTTGACAACTTCCTTTTCCTTTCCTTTTGTAGATGCCTTAAAAGCAGCTTCTCTTATTTGAGAAGGACCTCCTTGTCTCATTTCAAAAGCATTCAGAGTACCATGTAATTGAACAATAGTAAGCGTTTGCAGATCTTTCCTTTCTTCAATAGCTGAAACTTTAGAGTCAAATTTTGAAGTCAAAGATCTTAAGACTTTTTCCACCAGAGTAGTATCGGTTATGGTTTCACCCAAACTTCTCATACGATTTACAATATCATCTAGACGTAAAAAGAAACTTGCAATACTCTCATCACTATGCATCCTTAAATTTTCATATTCAATTCTGAGAGTTTGGAGTTTTGCACTTTTTACCTTTGTATCTCCTTCATAGCTCAGAATGATTTTGTCCCATATTTCTTTTGCCGAATTTAGCTGCATCACTTTAGCAAATTTTGGTTCGTACATGCTTCCTAGCAAGACATTTACCGCTTTTGGCATTGGTTTCATACTTCTTCCTTTCTCGCCGCATCGTAGGAATACTCTGCGGTATTGATAACCTTCTTCCAATATCAGCTCATACATCTCCACCAAGACTTCGTTAGATATGCTGTACGTATCTTCCGAATATCGATTGCTTCCATTGAATAGAGGTGGCTTTATAGACATTACTCCTTCGACTTCCCATTGCGACGATCTCCTTGCGATCAAGCCGTACGCGGGACCTCCCTTCCGATACCAATTGTTGGGAAAATACCGAGAGGGGGGTGAATCAACATTTACTGCATATTCAAAACTTTTACTTTTTCATTCCTTTAAAACCCATATGCTACTTTGCTGAAGCCAACTAGCGTATACACGCGGATATCCTTCATACAAATCGCGTATACACAGAGATCTAATTGTGCCATTAGTTCTTCACTTATATTATTCCATCTTCATTCATTAGATGTTATATAAACAGTAAACATGTGTAGTAAGAATAGAACAAAGCATCACACAAAGCATCACACATGAACACCAGGATTTTTAGGTGGAAACCCAAGTCGGGAGAAAACCACCGCTGCAGTTGCT
Source organism: Pinus albicaulis (assembly GCA_034641835.2). Classification (NCBI taxonomy): domain Eukaryota; kingdom Viridiplantae; phylum Streptophyta; class Pinopsida; order Pinales; family Pinaceae; genus Pinus; species Pinus albicaulis. The sequence continues at coordinate 981,725,442 of CM076573.1, read as the reverse complement.
CAGCCTTCAATATTTTATTATAGAGAAAACATCTTACAACATATGTGTCATAGACTTGACCAAACATCTGTGCACCGCACCGTGCTCGTCACGCCTCTCCCCGGAGGGAGCTACGACCTCCGATCTCGTTTACCCCTCACCTCGGAAGGGAGCTACAACCCCCTGACTGAAGGCTACAACCTTCAGCACCACCTTGGACCACGTTTCATCAATTTTCACACTGGATCCAACAACTTCAATAGAACAACAGTTGCAGGCCACATTTCATCATATTTTCACACTGGACCCTTTCCATACTTTTAAGTTCAATCATACATCACCAACAGATACATATCAACACATATCAGATAGCAGAAACACAGCAGAACAGATCAGATATTTCATACCCCTTGCTTCAGCAAACCGTAGTTTGCATACGCGCTTTCCCTTCACTGATGTCGCGTATATACGCGCTTCCGTCCACACAAACAAGCGTATACCTCAGTACATATTTCATTGCGCATACGCGCTTTCACTTCATCGAAGCCGCGTACATACGCGCTTCCTCCGCGGAAAATTAGCGTATAGATCTTCAATCATTACAGAGCAGCATACTTCCTCAGATCAGATATTCAGTTCAGATTTACCCTTTTGCTTCAGACAGATGTTCGCCTAGATGTTCGCCTCATCACAGATCTAAGCCTTCCATAATCAGATCTAGCAAATACAAGAGCAATTCAGATCTAGATCCCCTTCTTCATCATTGGTGCATCATACATTCAGATTTATCATTCAAGTGTAACCCTTTCCATTCAGATCTACTTCAGAGAGAAGTATTCATTCAAGCTCGGACATCTTGCACCCACACACATGATTTGCACAATGAATTTCATCTCTTTATATAGGTTTATCCTTTTTCAATACCATGAGCCCCTTTCAATACCAAGGGCCAAAGCAATACCATGAGCCCAAACTACTGACGTGCCCAACAGTTGATCATTACCCAAGCAATTGGCCAATACCGCGGTGGTTACCCTCGGGTTTTGCACTCCTTGAGCGCTTTTCCCAGTACGCCACTTTATGTCATGGCCGACTTCACCTAGGAATATCCGCTTATACAAAGAGCATACTCTTTCATCATCTTTGAGCACATTTCGAATTCCTTTCTTTCATTGCCTTCTGTATTACTAATCGTAGAAAACACTACATTTTCTTCATCGTGAACATATTCTATCAAGCACAACTTCATCAAAGCAAGTTGTCATCATCTTCATCAAGTGGGTTACCAAGGACAACACTCAGCATCATATTGTCAACAAACATCAGATTTACATCATTTACCAAGTCCATCAAGTCAAGAATAACTTCATCAGGTGGATTGCCATCAAGGACAACACATGTCAACAGTCAAATGCCTTCATCTTCATTCAGTGGGTTGCCATCAAGGACAACATCCTGCATCATATTTCCAACAATTTCTACTTAGAAAGTATTTCATAAAATAAAGTGCAGCTTAATAGAAATAATACTAGAACATATGAAATATCAATTTCCTAAGAGTTACCTAACCTCAGATCTAAGCCTTACGCTGGGTTTACAAATTCTGAGAGTTGGTTCTCTACATATTTATGTCTGTACAACAATACAGAACAAACTATTTTTATTATAGTTAATTATGTTCAATGTATAGGCCTTCCAATTTTATTTCTAAATTACATTAATTCTAAGGCATAGACTCATATTTAGATTTCATAATTTTACATATATATATCTATACTATTCTACTTCTTCAGTAACTCATAACAGAACCAAGTTTCAATTTAAAAGTGAAATTAACTGGTGCATACCACTTAAGGTAGACTAGGTTCCACCCAACGTTTGAGCTCTTTCTCCACATATTTCCCCCAAGAAGATACCAATTTCTCTAGCAATAGACAACCTCTTGTCTATCCTGAATCTGCTTATTTAAGCATTCTTTCCCTTCAATTTGTTTCCCTTAACTGTGTCTAGTTAAATCAAGATGTTTCTTTCCTGTGTGCCTAGGCTTTCCTTTTGTTTCTTCCACAAAAGTACTTAAAGCTAGCTTTTCTTCTTTCTAGCTTTATTCCACCTCTTCCGAGTAATTTCCTCTTTACTAGGGTATCTTCTTAGATTTTTATCTCCAATCTAATATTAGTATTTAATTTATTTTCTCCAAAGATTTTTGGAAGACTGGGAAAGCCTTATAAACCTTATCCATCCTCATGGATTTGGTTTCCAGATCTCTAATCATAATCTAGTCTTTGCACAATTAATTTCCATTTTATTTTATTAACTTAAAATAATAAAATAAATCCACGCCATTGTTTTCCATTGGAGTCCACTGTACCAATTTCAAATTGTTTAAATGTGTAATAAAAGCATATAAATTTGGGACATTACATGTATAAGAAGATGAGGTACCAAATATACTCAAAGATTGTCATGATGAACCATGTGGAGGCCATTTTTCTGAAAAAAGAACTTCTTATAAAATCCTTCTCTTAGGATATTATTGGTCTTCCCTTTTCAAGGATTCCAAATAATATGTTAAGAGATCTGACAGTTTCTATAGCATGGGGAAACATATTCTTTCAAGTGAAATGCCAGTGCTACCTCAAGTACTCATTGAACTTTTTGAGAAGTGGGCTTTGGATTTTTTTGGTCCAATTAATCCACTTTCCAAACAAAAGAGATATATTCTAGTATGTACCAATTATGTTACTAAATGGGTAGAAGCTAAAGCATTTTCATTTTCTACTGAGAATGTTGTAGTTTCATTTCTTTTTTAGGATATCTTCACTCTTTTTGGTGTCCCAATGGAAATGGTAACAGATCAAGGAACAAAATTCACATCCATAGTAGTACAGAAGCTGGTGGAAGAATATAAAATCAAGAACTAGAAGTCCACTCCATACCATCCCCAAACAAATGGGCAAGTTGACTCTACAAACAAGATGATTGAAACCATTCTCACCAAGACTGTACACTTTCACAGAAGGGACTAGGCAGAAAAGATTCCATAAGCTTTATGGGCCTACAAAACTACATGGAGGAGCACTACAGGACGTACTCCATACGAAATTGTTTATGGAAAGTAAGTCTTATTTCCAATAGAGTTACAGATCCATACTTATAAAACAGCATTCAAGTTGGGACTTGACTTATCAGTAGCACAAAAGCAAAGTATGGGACAACTCAATGAGCTTGATGAGATAAGGCAAGATAATATCCAGAAGACTAGCTTAGTTCAGAAACAAAGAGCTAGATGGCATGAAAAATACATCAAGGAAGGAAAATTTCATCCATGAGACTAGGCACTACTCTTCAACTCAAAATTCAATAGTTTTCAAGGGAAGTTCCAAACTCACTGCCTTGGACCCTATGAGATCGAAGAAGTTTTTGAAAATGGAGTAGTAAGAATCAAGAATATTGATGAAGAGAAAAATCCTCTATTAGTAAATGGACACTGACTTAAGATCTATCAAAAGCCAATGACAAGAGAGGAATTTGTGAATATTTTCCAAAAAAACTCTGATTTAAATTTGGTTGAGAAAAATTCTTCTTCTCAACCTTAAAAGTTTATTTTCTTTCTCTAAAAAAATAAAAATAAAAATAAAATAATAATAAATTTTGTATAAAAATGAAAACCGACAATTTGTTGGCATATTTTATATATAAAATTCAAGGTGAAAACCAAAATTATTTTGGCACCTTAAATTTTTTGTTACCCATTTTTATAAAAAAATCCATTCTTCTAACATCCCTTTATTAAAAGAATAAGTAAGCTACAAAATTGATGATGTTCTATATCTTTGACATATTTATGCAGCTTTGACATTTTTTGTAGCCAAATTGACAGGATCATTTTATGACCCATAAAGGAAGAAGTGATTGACTACTTATGATACAGAGCACCTGCAAGATGACAACTAAAGGTTAGCAAGAAAATAAATCAAATATATGTAATAATTTAATTTAAAAGTAGGGGTCAACATATTACATGTATTAATTATACTAACATAACATTACCAAACAAATTGAAATCATTATTGTGAAAGGTGATAGTGTCATGAAAAATCCCTTATAATTTTCCATTTCTGTTTCACCATCATAACACGATTCAAGGTCTCGATTCATTGATTTGATCATTGCCTCAATCATAATTATAAATGCCTAATGGATGATTCACTCGCTTACACCATCATATCATACTTTCATACCCTCTCATTTTTCCATCACCATCTGCCTTTTTTATCCAAAGAAAATCCTACCAAGCTCACTGCCCCGTTAAGAAAAACAATTCTGAAGGCGAAGCATCTTACAACCATGGGTGTGATTATCCGAACAGATCCAACATGGAATAAATTCTTGAAAGGATATCCACAAGCAATAGAATTATTATAGAAAGAATAGTGGCTAGAATTCATGGAAAAAATTGATAGTTTCCACAAGGAAGCCACCAAAACTTTTGCAAGGGCTTTTGATGGCATAGAAGTGGAAATTGGAGATATTAAATTCACAGTGACATAATCTCTAATTGTAAAATCCACCAGATTGCCTCGTATAGGAGAGAAATGGCTCAAGAACAGAGGAATCAAAGGAGATGAATGGAGGGTTTCCTTGAAGAAACCAAGCACGGATATTATTTTCTTTGGGAAAGGCATCCTAAGCTCTATACTAAAAATTAAGTGGAGGAATTTTCTCTTAATCATCCAAAAAAATTTTACTTGTGAAGGTCGATTCGGATGTGTGTTTTCCTATCATATAAGACTTTTGATGAATTTTCTTGAAGAACATGAAATGAACCTTCCATATTTCTTGTTGAATAGTCTTAAAAAGATGTCAAGGATTGTTCAAAAGATAATTCAGTTGATATAAAACACAATGTATCACCATGGGCTAGTTAAAACACTTGTTGAATTCCATCTTCAAAATATAGAGGATACATGGGAACCTTTCTAGTGATAAATAATTTTGAAGAAGAGACAAATGAACAGCCAAGTAGTAGCGGAACTCGAAGAAAAGGAAGGTTGAGACATCATTGGAACAAGAACCACAACAACAGCAATATTTGTTAGAATATGGCATACCAATGGCAGAAATTTTAAAGAAAATAAATACAAAAGATGTTGGAAGAAATAAAGCCAACAACAAAATAGAGATTTCACCTCAGAAAGAAATGCCTAAAACTCCAAAAACCCTTGTCACGGGAGTAAGGAGAAGTGTCAAGCTAAAAATAGTGAAATAATTACCCTCAAAATATGTAGAACACGTTGATTTGGAGGCAGAAGAAAATTTAGTAAAATCTCCAAAAGCGTCACCACCTGCCCACATTTCACCTCCTCAGAGTCCAGGACAAACTTTAGGTATTGATCCCATACAGAAAGAGATTTATGATTGCATAGAATCATTGGAGAAAAGAGAAGCAGCCCATAGAGGAGTTCCAAATCAAGAAGAAGAGAAGGACCAATTTAATGAACCACAAGAACCTCCAGTTCTCGACATCCTCATAAATGAAATATTTGAACTGGAGACAGTAAACAGGTTTATTAAAGGTGAAAATCAATCTCTGAAAGCTCAAAATGAAGTTCAAATTTCCAAGAGTGATAACCTCCTTCTACATTTAAGTATATGGTACAAAAAGAACAAGAAATTGAAGGAAGAGAACAAGGCCATGAAGAGAAAAATCATCAATATGAAGTACAAATTCCTTATGAAGAAACCAAGGATGGAAGTAACACGAAAGAGGGTGAAAAATATAAAGTTAGATGTACTGGCAGAAGTTTCCAACGATATGCAGTAACTTAACAGAGATGATTAAAAATTTTGTTTGTATGAGGACATACAAAACCTTCAGTATGGGGGAATGTAGAGTCCCATAATTGTTTTGTTTTGACACCCTTTTGCATCCATATTTTCCTTCTTTTCCCATCACTATCAACCTAATAAAGGCATAAATCACATGATTTTGACAACGTAAAACACTTACGTGTCATATTTTTCATATTTTCTAATATGCCCTATTTTTTTGTTAAATATTACATTCGGCTATAGAATTAACACAATTTTGCAGCTATTCCACAGATCTGCAACTACCTTCATTGATAACAGGGTTCCGGTGTGCCAACTGAGAAAAGCAGTATATGGGTAGATAGAGGATGATCCCTTCATGGATCTCATCTAGATTATCTGAACCAATTCATCAAGGAGATCACACAGTTACAAAATCAAGGGTGGAAGTCAACACGTAGCAATGCTCAGAAACAAAGTCTGAGAATGTCATCACTTTGTCAATTTTCTTCCCTAGTATAAAATTGACAAGGTAGCGATATTTGTTTAAGTTTCTAACTTGTATAAGGATTCTAAAGAGACCTATAGGCATAGAGCTTGCATACTGTTAAATGCACTCTATGAAAACATGGAAATTCTGTGTATTCAGGGTGCTCCAACTTTTATTTTCCTAGGTATTTTATTTGAAGACTTTTATCTTAATTGGAAGCTAGTTTTCCATCCATTGATGCATTGTTAGTGTTAGACAAACCTAGTGCGTTTCAGAGGGCCCCTGCATGCATATCAGGTCATTTTCTTTTAGATTTTATTTTAATTCAAACACATTATCATTTCATAGTTGGAATCTGGTTAATGCTTTGATTTCATTTTCAAGTTCGATTAAATATTTCAATACTTTGTTTTTTCTTATTTTGCAGATTAATTTTCTTAAATTATTTCTTTCCATATTTTATATAGCTCAGTTCATTTCCTTTTTGTTTACATCCCAGGTTAAAATTTGCAGTAGATAAAAGCTCTGTTTTTCATATCATTTTGGTTTAAGTTTCAGTTAGTTTTCAATTCTCATGCTTTCATAAAAGTAGGACTTGTACAATATTTCATGATTTCATAATTTAGAGTTATTTCTCTATTTGTTGTAGCATAAAAATCTCAGAAACAACTTGATAAAAACACACTAGAAATTTATCTAACATATCTTTTGAAAGGAATTATCTGACAAACCATTTTTAACGACTAAATTCAATTGAAATTAACTATAGGAATAGCATTTAACATAGATAATAGATTGCTCTAAATCTCACTCGTCCATAGGAATTTAACACTAATCAAAATATTCAAAAATTAACAAAACTCAAAATTTAATCCTCACTCTAATGCCAAAGACTTCTATCACATACAGTGCACTTTCACTTTACTAACTTTGGTCGATAATTTATGCTTTCAATTTAAGAGCATTAAATTGACTAAACATTAATCCCTTGAGTTTATCCCTTGGGTTTAATATTAATCCCTTTGGTTTTTTGTATTATCCCTTAGGTTTGTTATTCCCTTCACTTTATAATATTAATTCGTTGGGTTTATTAATCTATGGGTTCATTTTCCTAGTGTGTAATATTATTCATAAGGTTTATAATATCAATCCATTGGTTTAATATAAATCCCTTAGGTTTATAATCATGGTAAACCATGGTCCAACATATTATTTTCACAAATATTTTCAACCATGGTCCAACATCACAATTTGTCAAATATTGTCTCGATGTGAAAATAAATAATGTTGAACCATGATCGACCATGGGATAAATTTTGTTTGTGACAAACATCGTCTCAGTATGATAATGAATGATGGTCAACCATGGTCAACCACATTTCTTTTAGGGTTTATAATATTTATCTTGTTGAAAATGGCACCATGAAAGGATTTCAATTTAATTTTCCCTTGAATTAAATTAGAATAAAATTGTAATTCCACATCACAAGATAAATTGTACAAGTTAACTAAGTTAGTAGGACTTAATTGGTTCAATTAATTTTAGTTGAGAGTCTAAAATAAGTCATGTACAGTGTCTCCTACAAAATTGGAGCCCTGGCTGAGTTTGTTTTGAGTTGTAGTTAATTAACTCGATTTACCCGAGTTAAAATCAGTTTAACTAGTCCTTACTCATGGAGGAACTAGTGAGAGGTAAAAGAGTGGAACATGGACTTGAACCACATCTAGTGATAAATTAGATAACTAATAATTCACTCATAAATAACTCATGCATGTCAGTTCTGAGAAATACCCAATTGAGATTGGAGTTCAAGGGCATTGTACTATCAGTTGTATAATCATCGGAAATGTACGGGTGGTGCATGCATTCATATGAAATCCCCTAACGGATTGCGCAATATGGACTGGTAATTTCCCTAATTAATAGGAACTAATTACCCAAGGAAACATTGCAAGGCAATAGGGATCCTGGAGAGAAGAAAATTGGTTAAGTATTGAACCAAGCTTGTCTAGGAATCAGAGAGACAAATAAAGATAGTGGAGAGGTTTATGAGCTTGAATAAAAGAATTTTAATATTCTCATATTTTGTGACTTATGAAATATACATATAGTTGTGTTTTTAGTTGTGGCTTTCCCTAAGAAATACTTGTGTATTGTGTGATTGAAATTATTTATCTTTCATGTTTGTGATTTCACTATCTAAATTGCTCTTCTCAATTGGAATAGTAGATTCAAGTATATTTTTTTATCATATTACAATTATCAGTTGAATTTATATGGATTTTCTACATGTTATCATTCCATAATTTCCAAGGTTGTGGAAGAAACCACAAAGGTTACCACAAATTTCTTTGGAGTTTAGGATCTAGCCTTCCTAAACTCAAAGAGGGATCTCTCTGTGAAATTAGCACTGCTGTGAATGATGATATAAATGAAAAACATTTCCAGAGGGGGGGGGGTGAATCAGTATTTAGGACTTTATCAAGCGTTTTACTTTTTCACTCTCTAAAACCCATACTCTACTTTTCTGAAGCCAACTAGCGTATACACGCGGATATGCTTCATAAAACTCGCGTATACACAGAGATCTAATTAGGCCATTAATTCTTCACTTATATCATTCCATCATTCATTCATTAGATGTTTAATAAACAGTAAACATGTGCAGTAAGAACAGAATAAACCATCACACATAAGCATCACACATGAACACCGGGATTTTAGGTGGAAACCCAAGTCGGGAGAAAACCACCACTGCAGTTTCTCAGCCTTCAATATTTTATTATAGAGAAAACATCTTGCTTACATGTCTTTGAGCGCGGTCACACGACTGTCCTAGAACCCACTGCGGCTCGTTCTTTGACCTCTCCTGGAAGGGAGCTACGACCCCCTGACTCGTTTACCAGCCTCTCCTGGAAGGGAGCTACGACCCCCCGATCTCGTTTACCGGCCTCACCTGGAAGGGAGCTACAACCCACGGCCAAGGCTACGACCCTCGGCACCTCTATGGACCACGTTTCATCAATTTTTCTACTTTGGATCCAAACAATTTCAATGAAACTGTACGGAGCCTCGTTTCATCATATTTTCAGACTGGACCCACTCCACACATTTAAGCTCAATCATACAACCAAACTGATACAGACAACTTAGAACTGTAGAATACAGATAGCAGTAACACAGCAGAACAGATCAGACATTTTATACTTCAGACTTCAGCAAACCCGCGCTTTCCTTTCACTGATCCCGCGTATATACGCACCTTCTACCATACAAACCCGCGTATACTTTTGTACATATTACAGAGCTAATTTCACTACGCATACGCGCTTTCTCTTCAGCGAAGCCACGTATATACGCCCTTCTTCTGCGGAAAACTAGTGTATGTTTCTTCAGACATTAAGGTCATTGCAATTCTTCAGAACAGACACATCACACAGATTTTACCCTTTACTTCATATAGATGTTTGCCTCATCTCAGATGTAATCATTCCATAAACAGATCTAGCAAGTACAAATATATTTCAGATCTAGATACCCTTGTTCATCATTTTCTTCATAGGTGCTTCATGCATTCAGATCTATCATTCAACTGTAACCCTTTCCATTCAGATATACTTCAGAGAGAAGTATTCATTCAAGCTCAGACATCTTGCACCCACACTCATGATATGCACAATGAATTTCTTCTCTTTATATAGGTTTACCCTTTTTCAATACCATGAGCCAAAACCACATTACTTCCGATGGTATTCCTGGACAGGGTCATTTAGACAAATCATTACCTAATACAATGGGTCAATACCATGGTGGTTACCCCTGGTTTTGCACTTTATGAGCGCTTTTTCCCATACGCGACTTGGCACGTTATTACCCGCGTGCATACGCGACTTCATCTAGACAAAACCGCGTATTCCTTGAGACATACTCTTTTCATCATAGATCTAGCGCATAATGAAATACTTTCTTCATTTCCTTTTGTACTCACTGTAGATACATCAGAATTACATCATTTAACAAGTTTATCAAGACATATTCTATCAAGCATAACTTCATCAGATGGATTGCCATCAGGGACAACACATGCCAACAATCTCATGTCTTAATCTTCATTAAGTGGGTTGCCATCAAGGACAACACTCTGCATCATATTTCCAACAATCTCCCCCTTTGGACTTGATGGCAACCACGATGGTGTTTGATCACCACAACAGATAGGTACATTAAGAATACAATGACACCATGTCACTCTCTCCATTCTTTGACACCATTCTTTCTCTTCATTCAAACACCATGTCACTCTCCCCCTTTGACATCAAGGGCAAAGGGCGGATCACAACCAACACACTCTCCCCCTTTCTCCTCATGTAGAAGAAGCGTTCTGCAGATCTGATGTATACGGAAGTGATCAAGCTCCCCCTGAGTTCATGTTGAATCTTCAAACATATTTTTCACTGAAGTACATGACTGTATGAACTTCCTATCACCAAAGACTCATACTTACATCAAATATCCAACCAAGTGGATTTACATATGAGACTCAAGTACCCAACCAAGTGGGTTTACACATTTCAATTCAACTACCCAACCAAGTGGGTTTACAAATTTGACTCAGATACCCAACCAAGTGGGTTTACAAATTTTGACAAGTCCTTACATGACTGAATATTACAAATTTACATCATAGGTCTCAATCATGACCATTTCATCAAATTACAAAAATGACTTTTCATGACCAATACCAAAAAGACCTCAAGAAAGAGATCACATTTTAGAATCATCATAATGCTAACAATGCATTATACTCAACAAGGCTAGGGCTCCCTCCTGAAAATGTGCATCCAAACATCCTTTCCATATGACTAAGGCTCCCCCTTAGTTTATGCATCCTGAACATTTTCAACCAATCATCAAGGCATCTTTATCAAAACATCAGAGATCGAAACAATATTATAAGAACTGGAACACCACCAGAGATACCAGAGATACGAAACAGTACTGCAGCTATGCTGAAGAAAGATGACCCCAAACAGAAATTTGTCAGCAATCAGACATACGCGGTTTTATGTGTATGAACTCGCATATATACGCGACTGTGTCTCAGGAAATCCGTGTATTCAATACCATCTTCTATATTTTAACCAGATCTGATCCTCTGTGAGGCAAAGACAGTGTTCAGCTTCTTTCTGAGATAATTGAATGCTTCCCTGGAATACAGATAGATAGAACAGTGTAGTTGTGTCTTCAAGCATCATCCAACGGTTGTAGCATAAGCACATTAGTAATCAAGCCTTCAGATTCTTTGCAGCATCAAAACATTCTTTCCAAGAGAAATTAGCATACCAAAACAACATCTTCAAGTATGTGTCAAGCAATCATCCATGTGGTCCAATATCACCATGATATTTAAGATTTAACATGAAGTAACATATGTAGGGATAAGATCTCAACCATAGTAACAAACTCTACATGATCTATTCTTATTTCTGAATCAAACGACTTCCAATTCATCCATGTGTGAGCACAAAAGATAATTTTCAAAAAACAGGGCTCAAAATTTCATCATAATAAACCATGTACCAGGTCATCATCATTTGAGCATAAGTATTACAATAATCAAAGAATAAGTATTCATAGTGCCAACAATGCAATCATTAGTATTCAACCTGCTGCTCCCCCTGAACCAGTGCTCCTCCTTAATTTGTGGAACCTGAACACCTTCATCAGCAAGTCATCAGCAACAATCTCTATATGATCTGTCCTTATCTTTGAAATATAAGACTTTCATCTCAGCAATGAATACTCTTCATCAAAAAGCAAACAGGACTCATCCATAATCTTCATCATAAGAAACCAAGTATCATATCATCATTATTTAGAACTGAGAAACTAAGTTGATACTGAGTCAATAATACAGTTATTAACAGTGAGACTGATGCTCCCCCTGAACCTTTGCTCCAGATCTTCAACTATCATATAAATTCTCTTATCATCAATGCATACGCGACTGTGTCTGCTGGAACTCGCGTGTATATGCGAATTTTGTTCATCGAACCCGCGTATGGAAAGTGAAGCATAGAAATTTTTCACATTCCTTCATCTCCCCCTGAACTTGTACCTCCTGTACCTGTCTTTTCCACATCAGATGCGCTATCAGAAATAAAAATAACCAGAGTAATCAAATCAACCATGAGAGTCATCATACATTGCTCCCCCTTTGACGATACATTACTAAATCTCATAATGTATCCCACATCATTCATGCAGCCAATAAGAGAAGTAAGCTTCAGAAGCGGATGACTGCAGTAGGGTCAGAATTCCCTACGTTTCTGATTGGTCCTCCTTCTTTTTCCAAATTTGCTTGAACTTCCTAACTGTGTGCTGAAAATTTTCCACTTTCTCAGATCTGTTCAACCTGCATTCCTTTTCTACATGTCCATACTTGTTACAAGAATAACATCTCATGTGTCCAGAGAAATAAGCATAAGAATCATAATGAGTATTTCTAATCTTCCTCCTTTTGCAATCAGCTACTTTATGTCCATACTTGTTACATGAAAAACAATATCCCTTGAAGAAACCAGAGTACCTTTCTATGTAGGAACTGTTTGTTTGAGGCTGAAATGATCTGCTCCTGCAATTTGCTGCAATATGCCCATAATTATGACATTTAAAGCATTCAACATTATTGATTGATTTCCTTTGAGATTTCATCGTCGTTGGTTGACCTTATGTCTCTTTCAACACTTCAGGTTTTGCATTGACATCCTTTGAATTTTTAGCACTTCCTTGTGAACTAGATTCTCCTTTAACAGTTTCATGGAAACCAAGACCAAGTTTGATAGCAGGAGACCTTTGATTACTCAGAATATTGTCCAAAATATTAGTACTATCTTGAAACCTCAAAAGTTTAACTTTTTCTTCTAATTTTCCTTTGAGAATGTTTACCTCAACCTCCAAGGCTTGACATTGGTTCGTCATGCTTTCTTCTTTCCTTCTCCAATCTTCTACTTGATCATTCAGATTTAGAATCTCTTCTTTCAACCAATTTTCGTTTTCTTCACAAGTTTGTTGCAGCTCTTCATTCTTCTTATTTGATTTTTCCAGATCTTCTTTGAGAGAGATGATTTCTTCTTCAAGTCCTTCCTTTTCAAATGACAGAGGTTCTTTATTCTTCTTATTTGATGCTTTGAGATTTACTTTCAGAGATATGTTTTCTGCTTCAAGTCCTGCATTCTTCTTATTTGATTTATCCAGGTCTTCCTTGAGGGAGATAATTTCTGCTTCTAGTCTTTCAATTCGATTGGATGCATAAGTATGAAACCTTCGATACTTGTCCACCTGTCCATTTAGCATTTCTATTTGTTCATTCATTTGAGAGATCATCTCTCTGTAGATAGATTCTTGCTTATTAGATGAACTTTATAGTTCTTCAACTTTAATCTTGAGAGCTTCTTCTAGATCCATAACTTTACTTTCACTATCTATACCATTGCTTGCACAAAGAAGATTATCACAAGGACCCCAATCACTACCTGAATCATCTTCTTCAATTTCTGCTATACATGTTTTCTGAGATATTTCCTTGCTTCGAGTAGCCTTCTTCTTTTGCTTCTTTGCCATGAGCACTTTCAGATCATGGTCAGAATCTTCTTCATCTTCACTGGACACTTCATCATCATCTTATTTTGCATAATAACTCTTTCTCTTTTCAAATTGTTTCCCTTTACCATGTTTTTCTCTATAAGGACATTTAGCAGCATAGTGACCAACTTTTCCACACTCAAAACATTTGAAGGGAAGCTTACCTTTGAATCTTCCGGTACCTAGTTGGAGCTTTCTCACAAAATTCGCTTCTTCTTCTTCAGATATATAGCTGGATTCTTTGACAACTTCCTTTTCTTTTCCTCTTGCAGATACCTTAAAAGTAGCTTCTTTGATTTGAGACGGACCTCCTTGTCTCATTTCAAAAGCAGTCAGAATACCATGTAATTGAACAATAGTAAGAGTTTGCAGATCTTGCCTTTCTTCAATAGCTGAAACTTTAGAGTCAAATTTTGAAGTCAAAGATCTTAAGACTTTTTCCACCAGAGTAGTATCGGCTATGGTTTCACCCAAATTTCTCATTCGATTTACAATATCATCTAGACGAAGAAAGAAACTGGCAATACTTTCATCACTATGCATCCTTAAATTTTCATATTCAATTCTAAGAGTTTGGAGTTTTGCACTTTTTACCTTTGTATCTCCTTCATAGCTCAGAATGATTTTTTCCCATATTTCTTTTGCTGAATGTAGCTGCATTACTTTAGCAAATTCTGATTCAGACATGCTTCCTAACAAGACATTCACAGCTTTGGCATTAATTTCATACTTCTTCCTTTCTGCTGCATCAGTAGGAATACTTGCTGGGTATTGATAACCTTCTTCCACGATTGCCCATACATCTGCACCAAGACTTTGCAGATATGCTTTTTTTCGTACCTTCCAGAATATCAGATTGCTTCCATTGAATAGAGGTGGCTTTATAGACATCACTCCTTCTTGACTTCCCATTGCGACGGATCTCCTTCAAGCGATCAAGCTTCTGCAGAAGGACCACCCTCTGATACCAATTGTTGGGAAAAATACTGAGAGGGAGGGGGGTGAATCAGTATTTACAGCATATTCAAAACTTTTACTTTTTCTTGCTTCTAAAACCCATGCGCTACTTTTCTGAAACAGACTCGCGTATATACGCGGATACCTTTAATGAAACTCGCGTATACACAGATATCTACTTATGTCATTAGTTCTTCACTTAAATCATTCCATCAATCAATCATCAGATGTTTAATAAACAGTAAACATGTGCAGTAAGAACAGAATAAGCCATCACACAAAGCATCACACATGAACACCGGGATTTTTAGGTGGAAACCCAAATCGGGAGAAAACCACCGCTGCAGTTGCTCAGCCTTCAATATTTTATTATAGAGAAAACATCTTACAACACTGTCTGTGTGACTCCCTGCAAACCCGGGCACACCCTACTACGCTTGTTTACCGACCTCTGGAAGAGAGCTCCAACCCCCGACGTTTACCTGACCCCTCCTCCTCTGCGGAGAGAACTCAGCCCCCACTGATCTCGTTTCGACCTCACGGAAGAACTGCACACGGTCCGAAGGCTACGACCTCGGCCACCTCTATGGACCACGTTTCATCAATTTTCACACTGGATCCAAACAATTTCAATAGAGCACAACTTGCAGGCCTCGTTTCATCATATTTTCAGACTGGACCCACTCCACACATTTAAGCTCAATCATACAACCAAACTGATACAGACAACTTAGAACTGTAGAATACAGACAGCAGTAACACAGCAGAATAGATCAGACATTTTATACTTCAGACTTCAGCAAACCCGCGCTTTCCTTTCACTGATCCCACGTATATACGCGCCTTCTACCATACAAACCCGCGTATACTTTGGTACATATTACAGAGCTAATTTCACTGTGCATACGCACTTTCTCTTCAGCGAAGCCCCGTATATACGCGCTTCTTCTGCGGCAAACTAGCGTATGTTTATTCAGACATTAAGGTCATTGCAATTCTTCAGAACAGACACATCACACAGATTTTACCCTTTACTTCATACAGATGTTCACCTCATCTCAGATGTAATCATTCCATAAACAGATCTAGCAAGTACAAATATATTTCAGATCTAGATACCCTTGTTCATCATTTTCTTCATAGGTGCTTCATGCATTCAGATCTATCATTCAACTGTAACCCTTTCCATTCATATATACTTCAGAGAGAAGTATTCATTCAAGCTCAGACATCTTTTACTCATGATATACCTGATAAATTGTAACATATGAGTTTACCCTTTTTCAATACCATGAGCCAAAACCACATTACTTCCGATGGTATTCCTGGACGGGGTCATTTAGACGAATCATTACCCAATACAATGGGTCAATACCATGGTGGTTACTCCTGGTTTTTCACTTTATGAGCGCTTTTTCCCATACGCGACTTGGCACGTTATTACCCGCGTGCATACGCGACTTCATCTAGACAAAACCGTGTATTCCTTGAGACATACTCTTTTCATCATAGATCTAGCACATACTGAAATCTTTTCTTCATTTCCTTCTGTACTCACTGTAGATACATCAGACTTACATCATTTAACAAGTTTATCAAGACATATTCTATCAAGCATAACTTCATCAGATGGATTGCCATCAGGGACAACACATGCCAACAATCTCATGTCTTAATCTTCATTAAGTGGGTTTCCATCAAGGACAACACTCTGCATCATATTGCCAACAATTAGGCTAGCTATGAATGTTGAATTGTTTTTGATTGTTTGAGATTTTTTTAAATTTGTTTGGTTAATTAAATGCCTAAACTTCTATTGGGCTATGGATTCTATAACTCAACATGGACATGACTCATATTTTCAAAGTATTTTTCAGAGCGAGAGGTAGTTGAACTAACTGGATCCTTCAGATTTAAATGAAGTTTAATAGAAGAAATGAAATAGGTTCAATTAAGAAAAAGAGTAGTTAAGAACTCATTAACTTAATATCATAGGAGAACATGTAAATTATCCACAGCAAGAATCAACATGTATCTTTCAAAAAAAATTCTTCATCAACATTCTATAAAATAATTCGGATTTAAGAACACATAAGTATGGGAAAAAATATATAAACACATAGACAGTGAGAGAATCACTTCACAAAATATTCTAACACATGAGTCATGTGAAATGGTCCTTTTTTTATTGATCATCCCATCAAATGGAAAAGTACAATAGCTTCTAGAATGCAAAAATCAACCCTAAATACTTCGAAATATGTAGTATTTATACAATTAATTACAGAAGTCCTGTCATCACTAATCATAATATATTTTTGGCAAATCTAAAACAATTTATATCTCTCATTACAAACTAGTAGGGCAAGTTAAAATTGTTCGAAATTTGGCCTCGATTTGAAGGAAGTTGTTGTTGATCTGTCACTTTGATCTTTATTGTGTTGTTGATCCTTTCACTTAAGATAGATTTACTCACTTAATACAGTAACTCACATAAGTTATCCCACCTTTCTTCATTCAGAATATAAACTTAGTCACCCTCTTGTAGATCTCATATACTTCAGTGTACTTGGAAAAAGTAGGCTTGATGACAAAAATGTGATTTACCTCATTCTATATTGTTAAATCATTCTCGAGTGCCTCAAGAAAGGATTTTCCTGTTATGTTTCCCTTTATACCTGCAAACTTGGAGATATCCTTGGCCACATCTTTAAATTTCTTGTTTTAGTCCTCCTAAGTGATCAATTTATCATTTATCACAAATAAACTAGGCAGTACCTTTTTTTCATCACTTCAAACCTGTACACCAATCTCCATCCCCTTGACATTTTTCTTCCAACTGTAGGACGAGGTTCTTTTTGGTCAAAACCTTCTTGACCTCAAGTATTTTTTTAGTTCTATCTTCAATTCCCACTTCCTCCAGCTCATATTTATTTTTATAATTTAGAAGTCTGATAATATCAGTGGCCTCAGTGGGCTTATCACCCAACTTTTCTTTGATGTCTTCAATGGCTAATATACCTTTCTGTATCAACTCATTTTTTTCAAAACTGATTTTTATAGAAGGCCAAATTTCATTCGTTGAGTTAAGGATGTATGTCCACGTGTTCTCTTTTTCTTGGGCCAAGGTTTGGCCCATGGTTGTCTCTTTTCCCATTTTTTTTATCCTTTCCATTAATATTTGGGACCTTTGTTCCTTAGCCATGTGTGAGGCCTCACTTATGTTCTTATGCTCTTCTAAGTCCTTTATCTATCCCTACAACCTCTTCATTTCTTCATTTTGTATTGACATATGTTCCACTTCTTTTATAAGTTTTCCTGTAGCATCTATGGGTTGGGCTAGAGGTGTTGTTTATTTAGAAGTACCTATAGTTGGTATTTCTTTTAGGGGAATTGTATCAAAACTAACCATATCCCAACTATGAATTTTGTTCATTTTCTTTGATTAAGTTATCCATATTTGTCTCCATATTTCTAATTTGTGTGTTCTGCTCCATGATCAACTTCAGCATGTCTTCTTTATGGCTCTCTGACTCTTCTATTTCTTTTTTCTATGGGTCCTTGGTTGTTGACATCTTTAGTTTCTTTCTAAGTGCTACCATATCATCATTTTTCTTCTTGATCAACTCTTTGACTTCTTTGACATTCTCTGGATCATACCCCATCTTTATGACTAGTTCTTCTAAAGATTTTATTCTGGTATCTTTTATCAGAGATGAAATATTTTCAATATTCAGCTGAGGTTGAACATTAGTAAGTGACACCTGCAACCTACAAGCATTCATTGAAGTGTTATTCAAAGTATAAAATATCATTTCTCATGTTTTCTTATGCATCTCTATCTGATCAATGGGATTACTGTCCATTGTATCAACTTCAAAGGAGGTTTATTTTAGTCATCAGTTGTCTTTGGGTGTGTAATATGAGCTTGTAAGAATGCCATTTCCATTATTCGCTTCTTTGTAGCAAAGGATGCTAGAATCATTCTTTCAGTTCTAGCATCTTTTTTCCAAAATTGAGTGTAAGTGTTGCCTTTAAGGATCTCATTCTTGAGCTTTATCTTTGTGTATTTCTAAAAAATACTTTTCTCTTTATCTCCATGAATTAGCCCAAATTTTTTGGTTGGGTCATGATATTATTCTGACACTAATGATGTTGTTGGGGACTCGGTGAATTTCCTACCTGATTGTGCAGAAAAAATTGGATCTTTGCTTACTATGTTGCCTTGTTGTTCTACCTCTTTTTCCAAATCTATCTTAGGACTCATTTTAGCTCTATTTCTGTAGATTATTTTAAATATGTTTGTTGAGCTCTTCATGCAACTAAAGGGGGTCCTTCCTCTCTTTGTATCTTCCCTGTATTCTCTTAAGGAGTAGGATTCTGTGAAGTAGAGGTGGACATGAGTTTCCCCTCTGCTTCCTATAAGGTGTTCTCTACCCATTCCAATGGATTCATGTACCTTTCAATATCTAGCCTCTGTGTGTGCACATAAGCAGTGGTTTTTTGTTCCACCCTTAGCTTGGAGACTAGGCCAGATGATTCATAAGACCATGTGAATCTCAAAGTGAAATTCATTTGTTTCAGGAGCTTATCTGCTTCTTCACCAGCTGCCTTCTTGTTCCAAATAAATGGACCAAATTTTGTCTTTATTCTAAACTCAGACCTTTTTTTGGCTGAAATGAAATGTATCTCATCAACATTAATCATTTATCTTATGTATTCTAGAGAATATACTCTAATTCAGAGGTATTTAGGTAGTTTATATGGTGGAAGCTCACACCCATACACTCGTATCTTTGTGTAGTTATGATATAGGTACCAATATCCTATTTTGTCTTGCTGAGTTAGGTGAAATTTTTTCTTAATCTCATCACTACTTGTTGGCTTTGCATTGATGGTCAATAGACTTATGTTTGGATGAATGAACTAATCTATGTAATCTTTGAAGGTGTACTCATCTCAATCTTTCCTCACCGAAGAAGTCTAGAAAATCACTAGTTGCGGGTTTCCTTCTTCCTCTAACTTCTGCAGTGAGCATGGGAACATGTCTGCCTGATAATATATGAACATGTAAGAAATTATTGAGGCATACTTGAACATGTCTTCTGTTGGTAACTTTAGTAATTGTTCATGTATGTTGTCTCAATAAATTGACTAAAATTAAACACCACGGAGGGTTTCTGATTAGTATAGAATATTGACAGAAAAACTATGATAGCCACATATATCCATTCATCAGAATAATATCCTAACAAACATGAAAAAATAGAAATAATTTGTTTTCCTTGTTCAGGAAACATGGATGCAGCACAAGGCGGATTCTTCTTCGGTAATTGGGAATTTTTAGGTAGAAATATTTCAAAACTTTTGTCCCTCTTGGAGAAATCTAATTCTTAGTATATTTCATTCAAAGCTTCTACTGAAAAAGGGGTGCTAGATTCTATCGTCATCTGATTTATTGTTTCAGGGGTGATGGTGAACAAAAATTCCCCACTTGGGACCAAAATAGCTCTATGATTGGGAAAATAGCAAGCATGTCACTTTCCAATGAAATCAAGTAAATGATAGGTCTTACGAAAAATATAGAAGCGTAAATTGGACTCCGAGAGTCCAATTTCAACAGTTTGATCAATAAAAATGTCCTCAAACAAGGAGTATAATTAGAAGAGAACAAATTCACATTGGGTGCCTGTGATTTTATAATCCCTATCTGCAAGTGGAATATGGTCAAGATCGACTACGGGAGGGAGCACCTGGATTGATTGGATTATCATTATTTTTCTTCTTTCGAGGAATTTTAACTATTAAAATTGTAAGAAAGGGGAAAATGACATTGGGAGATTACCAAGGAATTACTGACAGTCAGCTATAGGTGGAAACAATGTATTTTCGTATGATTGACTGGCTTCTTTATCGACTGTGGAAGCTTACTCTGTCAGCACAATTTCAAAAATAATATAAAGTGAATAATTTGTGAGAACATGGAGTTAAAATGGTGCACAAAGGGGGTTTTATGGTAATGTAATAGTCCCGTTAGAGGCATGGGGTCGTTATTTAATTCAAACAGTTACCCCAAGAATTATTGAATGCATAACGGACATGGTCAGGTGTCAGGATAGGAGTGGAGGGGAACACGTGGGAAGCGTTGGCGGGAAAAGACGGAGGGTTGGCAGTTTTTGGAGGGGGTTCGAGGTGGTCAGTGGTTTTTGAGGTGGGGCATGTGAAATATCATAGAGGTGACATGTAAGTGTGGGACCGGCTGGGAGGAAACCACTTTCTAGACACCACCCCCCCCCCCTCGCGCTGATAAATCTGGGATAGGCAGGGGGGCTGAGAAAATTTTTCGTCCATTGATCTGATGAGGTGATGATCAAGCCATCAATTGGAGCGTGAAAATTAACCATACGTCAAAATCCTTTCTTTCACTTACAGATAGTATACATGGGCCCACCACTTAGGATAAAAAACGTTTTCATTGTAACCTTTGCATAAAAATCATAATGATCCCAAACTTAGGATAAAAGCGAATTGATGAGCCTAAACCTAGGATAAGATCCCTTTATGTAAAATCGACCCATTTCTTATCATTTGACCCATTTTTAACTTAATTTTTTCCTAATATAAGACTAAATTTGACCAGTCAAAGGGTGCATTTAGATGTGAAGCCCTTTGTTTTATTTTCTTTGAGGGTAAAAACACCTAATCTAATAATATATGTTCATTTTTTATTGATCCATCTTAAACAATTGGATCAACTCATTCATCTACCTAACTAGCATTAGCCAATATTATACGGTTTGGCTAACTTGTCCTCTAATATAATTAACAGAAATAGAAACTTGTTTATCATGATTACAATGTATGGTATAAACAATGACTCAGGGTTGTGGCATTTTAAGAAAACTTAACACAACATTCAATTTATTCCTAAAGAACCAAACTCTCTATCAAGTAGTGACATTTAAATTTGCATCACTTTTAGTTCTACTTTTTGTTTTTGATGGGATTTTCATCTTTATTTTTATTCTTTCATTTTTTTTTCTTTATTATATTTTTTCTTTTCAAGTAACCTCTTTTCATTTTTTCTTTATTTTTTATTTATATATTTTGTTTGGAAACCATTTGCAACATGCAATATTATTTACAATTTCATATGAGTAAGAGAAAATATTCAATCACCTTGTTATCCTATAAATTATAGAACCCTAACACTACATATATTTGGGTTTATATACCTTGCGTTTATAATAATAATCCCTTGTGTTTATTTTTATTCCCTTGGGTTATAACACTATGGTGTCTTAGAATTAATCCCTTGGGTTTATCAGTCTAAGGGTTCATATTCCTAGGGTATAATATTACTTGTAAGCTTTTTAATATTAATCTTAGGATTTAATATAATTCCCTTGGGTTTATAATAATGGTCAACCACGTGAAACCATGTGCCAATGTCATATTGTGACAAATATTGTCTCACTATGAAAATGAACAATGATCAAATGTCACATTGTGACAAATATTGTCTCAATATGAAAATCAGTAATGGTCAAATGTTGCATTGTGACAAAGATTATCTCAATATGAAAATAAACCATGGTATGGTAAACCATGTTTATTTTAGGCTTTATAATATTTATCTTAGGGTTTATATACCTTGGGTTCATTATATTTATCCCTTGTTGTTAATATTATTGCCTTAGATTTTTTGTATTGATCCATTGGGGTTATAATATAATTCCCTTAGGCATAATATTAGTCATAGGGTTTATAATATTAATATTTGGGTTTAATATAAATCCATTGGGTCTATAATCATGGTGAACCATGGTCCAACATCATATTGTGACAAATATTTTCTCAATATGAAAATCAACCATGGTCCAACATCGCATTGTGACAAAAATTGTCTCAATATAAAAATAAAGCATCGTCAACCATGATTGATTTAGGGTTTATAATATTTATCTCATATTTTATATACCTTGATTTTATAATATTTATCCCTTGGGTTTAATATTATTCCCTTGGGTTTCTAATAGATTGGGTTTTTAGTATAAATCCCTTTCAATTATTATTTCCTTGGGTTTGTATTATCAATCCCCTAGGTTTATAACATCAATCCCTTGGCTAGATTTTTCGTCTTGAACCATGAAAAAATATTTTTAGGCTTACAATGCTCGACCTTCTTGATCTACTTAATTATCTGACATCCTTTGCTACGCTCAAATCTGCTAAATCACATAGGCCCATGAGTGGTACCTCGCCTGGGCAAGGGGGACCTTCCTCATATAAAGATGTCACAATTCAGATGCCTTTTGTCCAGGGTTCTAGACAAGGGGCTTGTAACCCCTCCTCCTCCACAATGACCTCAAAAAAATCTGGTGATGGGGGCATAGTGGCAAGCCAGAGGTAAGAATTGTTCCGCTCGAAAGTATAGAATAACCCTAAGTTTCTTATCCTAAATAATCGACTAGAAAAGTATAGAAAATACATGAAGGATCACATGATGATCTAAAAATTCATAATCATATGGCCTAGAGAAAAATACATCCTCCAATGGATCTAGAATAAATGGGATCCTTGGGGTTATATTGAATTGAGACTGCAAGAAAAAGGCTTCTTCATGATAATCTTTGAAAATTTCAAAGAAAAATAATATATTTTTGAAAATGACCACTACTTCATGAGGAGTACAACCCTCTTCCTCTAATATTTGGAGGAATTCTACAACCTCATTAAGGTGGAATTTTAGGTAGCACCGGTATGGGTTCATTTGTACTCCCTCTTGGATGATTTTTGAGAGCCGGAAATTCTAGAAGGAATAAGAAACTCAATCGGGCAGTTTGTGAAAGTCTCTGAGATAAGAAAGCAATGAAGACACACAGCCTATGCTCTCATATGTGTGTACATGAATATGTCAAAAACCTTTCCCAAATCTATATATCTGGTCTACCATGACTCTAACTAGACTCAAACTTTGGATTATGAGCATGTTCCCTTAAAATGTCGCCACTACAATGAATACGTCCACTTTCACCTGAATTTCGCACTCTCTCTAGATGAGGAAGCCCCCCAAGGATCTTATCATAGAGGCGAGGAAGGATTTCAGTAAGTGGGAGGTTGGCGCACACATCCCACTTGAACCAACGTAGGCCCCTTAGAGGCTAGATCTCAACCACTCCCACCAGAACCATCACAACCAGCTTTGACACCTAAATCTGGGAGACAAGCGCAACCATTTTTCCATCCTAGAAGTTTAAGATCTAAGATAGGAGCACCCCATCAAGATTCTAGACCTCTCTTAAACACCACTCCAAGCAATGGAGTTGGATAAATTCACCCCTTCACAAGGTGATAAAGTGATAGCCAAAATGAAAACGTCGAAATCAAATGGGAATGACTGCATATTAAAGGAGACCTTAACCCAGATAAGTAAAGTTCTAAATATGGTGGTGAAGCACAACCGATTAGTACCTGATGAAAATTAAATGTTGGATATCTTCAATTTTTGGTCAAAATCATACATCAAAGATATTCCAACCAATCAGCTACACCACTTCAACAACATCTTCAATCAATGGATCGAAAAATCTGGAAAACTAGAAATGGACCTCAAAACCCCAACGAAATAAGGAGGCCCCCTTGCCATCACCTATCCAGATCCGGAAGGAGCCAAAAAAGGAAATAAATGATTAAATGACTAATGAGCTAATAAGAAAACTAGACGAACTCTTGTCAAACTCAGGCAAGATGGGGCAACATACATAGTATTTACCTAGATCTATCCCTCATTCTCGGTGAATATCATATCATGGAATATGCACGGCTTAAAAAACAAAGGGAATCCCTAAACTCTTAAGGATAATATTTTTAGGTATAAGCTAGATATAGTTATGCTATAAGAAAAAATGTTGACTATAGGAAAAATAAAAGAGGCCAACCACTCTTGTTGGAGGCAGAGTGAAGTCATGAAAATATATGCCATAGGATCGGCAGGGCGAATCACTGTCCTATGGATCTCAATCAATACTATTTTCAAAGACCGAACTCGGACTCTTTATTCCCTAACAGGTATATTCAGACTTATAGGCTCTAATGTTTGGATCAGATTAACGGCGGTCTATGGACTGACGACCCCCCCACACCCCCCCAGAGAAGGAGGCGTTCCTATAGAATCGTCAAGCTCTCAGTATGACTACATCTGATCCCGAATGGATCATTAGATGAGACTTTATTTTCATTCAAACCCTAGAGGAAAAAAGACGAGGATTCAGAAGACAGGAATCTACCTCTCAAGCATTAAATGATCTGTTAGAGGAGCTTTGGTTGGAGGGTATTAGTATTAAAACAGGGCTCCACACTTGGAACAACTGATGAGGAGGTTGGCACAATATAGTCTTCCATTTGGATAGACTCCAGTTATCATAGAACCTAATCTTGAAGGATCTAACCATGGAGGTATACATTTCATTTCATGGGTTCATATCGTTGGCCCATATGCCTCAATATATCATTGTCTCCACCCCCTAAGATCAGGCCCTTCTGATTCGAGAGATTTTGGTTAAGACACCTAAGTTTCTTCAACAGGATTGATGACTAGTGGAAGCAGCTTGAAGTGGATCTTGGAACCCACATGCAGGTATTCTAGTGGAGACTCAAGGCCCTTAAGATGAAAATCAAAACTTGGAACCACGAAGAGTTTGGAGACATATTTGCAAAAAAACGGAGGTTAGAGGATCGGATGGAGGTTGTTCAAAGGAAAATTGTATGTCAGGACGTACATAGGAACTATTTTTAGAATAAGGTTGATTGATCATAGAACTAGAAGAGCGGAGGCTCCAGGAAGAAATTCTATGGTGAAATAAATCCAGATTCTAATGGCTTAGAGAATGGGAACGAAACTCTAAGTTATTTCACCTATCTTTGTTAATTCACAGACATAACAACCACATTACCACCCTAAACTATGAAGAAGGTAATATATTAGAACGACATGAAGATATGGAAATAGTGTTAATCTCCTCTTTTTTCTCCTTACTAATAGAAGAAGGGCATGACCAGTGAGAGGATATATCCAAGAAAATTTTCTGTGTGCCACGATGTATCACATCAAAGAAGAATGTGACACTACTCTACTTGGTTTCCAGAGATGAGGTGGAAGTGATAAACAATAGCATGTCGTCAAATAAGGCATTGAGACCAGATGGATTTATAGATAACTTCTTCAAGGCATGGTGGTTGATCCTAGGGATGGATATTGTAGAGCTAGTGGAGGAGTCCCTGAGGCTCAAGCAGTTTTAGTTAGGAATCAATACAACCTTTATTACTTTGATACCAAAAATTAAACAAGTTTACACTCCAAGCGGCTTTCAACCCATTTCCCTCTGCAGCGTAATCTATAATATCCTTCCTTCTATTATTGTTTGCCACTTGAAACCCATCCTCCACTAGATCATAAACCTGGATTAGTATGGGTTTGTGGAAGGGAGGTAGATCCTGGATGGAGTTGTCACCACTAATGAATTTTCAATTCATTGAAGACCTATAAAAAATGAGGGATTTTTCTCAAACTAGACCTCTCAAAAGAAAATGACAGACTTTGTTGTTGCTATCTTCTAGAAATCCTTCAAGTGTTTGGATTTATTTAGGAATGAGTGATATGGATTAGATCGTTAATTACGATGCCCTTCTTTTGTATCCTAGTTAACGGCTCACCCTCTTCTACCTTTCTTCCTTCCAAGGGTCTTCATTAGGGGGGCCTACTATCGCCTTTACTCTTTATCATTGTGGATGAGGGTATCAGACGCCTAATCAATGTAACTAGAGGCATCAACACACTGCATGTCCTCCGCTTGCCAGGAACCTCTATCAACATAACTCATCAACAATTTGTAAACAAAAATATTTTGTATTGCGAATCAACTCTCAAAGCAACCTTGCAAATCAATGGCATTCTGGGAAAATTCCAAGTAGCTTTAGGTATGCTCCTGAATAAAGAAAAATGAAATACTTATTTTTTTCATACTCCTCGTCTGATCCAAGCCTTACTGGCCAAGGTTCTTATTTTTTCTATTGGATTCTTACCCTCAAAATACCTGGGGGTCCCCCTCCTGCCTAACCCTCTTTGCATTTCCTCATGGAAATAACTTTGTGTCAAAATTCTAAAAAATATGTCAAATTGTACCTTTCAAGTTTTGAATATGGCAAGATAGGAAACCCTCTTGAAATATGTACTCCAAATGATTCTGATGTACAAAATTTTAGCTCTCCTAACCCCAAAAGGCATCTATAGAGATCTGAAAGCAATTTTCAGAAATGTTTTATGGAAAGGTACAACTATGGAGAGGAAATGGCCATTGGTCGCGTGGGATAAGCTCTTCCTTCATAAGTATCTAGGTGGGTTGGGTCTTAGAGATATGGAGGACTTGAATTTTTCTCTAGGCACTAAGCTATGGTGGAGATGGTTGTAAGGCAGAGAGGAACAATGGAAACACATCTGGTCGCAGAAGTATGGGCTAGGATCTACTCAAGGAGAGTTCCTACGGAATCCCCCCCACTCTTCATTCTGCAATTTGGAAAATTTCTAACCACAATAGTCACATTATTTGGGATCACATCTTTTGTGAAATACATAACAAACATTTGAAACTCCTTTGGGAGGACTCTTGGTAGAAAAATCCCACCTAGGTCAATATCCTTAGTTACAGGCGATTCATGATAAGACTACGGGACCACAATCTTGGTCAGGTAGCCGATTACTAGAAAATATTATAAGAAGACAATGGTTTGCGATGTTGGAAAATGGCACAATATTGGCCTATCCTCAGTAGCACAGAACAATGGGATCCTCTCTACAATCAACTCACTCAACAAATAATTAGAAAATCTCGGCACCTGAACTAACTCAGATGGGGGTAAATTACAACGCTAAATTTCTCCCTTCATGAAGCATACCTGATCAAGAAGATGGCCTTCAATCTCCCTAGATATAAGATATGGCAACAAATCCAGAGTGTTAGAGTTTGGCCCAAAATGTCCCACTTCTTATGGCTCGTGGGTCACAAAAATATCCTCACATGGGAAAAATTTTTGAAGCAAGGATACAAGGGGCCCTCCAAATGTGCTTTGTGCTTAACCTCGTTGAAACAATGTAGCACCTCCCATAGGATAGGTTTTTAGAAAAATAAGTGTGGCAGAAGATAGATGATCTCTATGATCCTAAGGACAACTACAAGGAAGACATTTGGGACACCATCGAGGAGCGGTGAAAGGAATTTGGGTTGAGAATATTGGTGGATGGTGGTGACATTCGTTGACCCTTGGGACCCTAGGACTTCTACAAAGACTAGTAGAATATGCATTCATGTTGAGCCATTTATAACTTGTGGTGGAGCGCAGGAAGGAGGGGAATGGGAAGTGGGGGTTAACCTCTGCAATTCTAAGGTGAATTGATTTATATTGTCTTTAGAAGGGATGATATTTTAATTGCACATTCACAGGCATTGGTTGACTGCGGGCTTGAGATGAGAGAGGTGGGGAGTTCTATTGATGGCAGTCCTCACCAAGATGGCAGTTAAAAGTTGGGGGATTTCCCTATGGCCTCTAGCAAAAGGTGCTTCGCCCATATCTAATGGGGTGTAGGTAGTTGGCATGTCTTGCAAGTGGTGCTTCTTCGCCCTCTCTTCAGCCTCCGGGATGGTAGATAATTTTGTGCTTCTTGTTGTGATTGTGTTTGGGCGTGAGGAATTTACTCGCCCAAGCCAGTTTTGGAGTGCGACGACTATTGAGATGCCTCTTCAAAGTGGAAGGCCACGTTGAGGAGTTGGAAATACAAGGCAGCTTGAGAAACCAAAGCGGGAGGAAGGAGAATCATCTAGCTTATGTGATAGCTCTAAGACTAAAGAGGTTTTTGTTGGCTCTCCTAGTTGCGTGGTCGCCCCAGATACAATGGAATATATATCAAAAATTAAATTTTAAATATGAATCAATTCATAATAAATATCAAAACTTATGCAAAATTTGTGTGTCCATAATGCAATGTCCAATGTTCACCCATATTTAGGGATCATAAGCTTGCATAATTTTAAAGCTTAAGGTCCCTAAATATGTATGAAGTGTTCATCCAAATCATTGAACATTGTAGTTTCTCCACACATAGTGTAACACCCATTTTAATTTATTTATGTTGTTTTAAATATATACATTTGATTATTAAGTAAATAGGGATTAACGAGTATGTGAATTAGTTGATTAACAAGAATTTTTTTCATTTTTTTTTAATAAAGAATTACATTATGGTTTTGTTTCCATAACTAATGGGTAAAATTTTCCAACATTCCAGAGTAGTTGGAATAAAAAAATTATTAACATTTACCTTCTCCTCTAAGGATAAAAGGGAAATCCTAGAGAAGGGAAGTGGTTCTGTGAAAGGAGAATAGTACAACAAGTTGGGATATAAGGTGAGAGTGGTCCAGAGCTAGTCAATAACCACTAGAACTCTAAAACCTGACACTGGAGAAGATACTGGAAAAAATAGAATTTAATATTGCTCTGGTGAGGAGCACGGGGGAACTGAGGACATTATCGCCTCTCTCATGGTTGGGTGGTTACCATTAGTTGTGGTTAAATCTAAGATAAGTATCACAATCTCAAAATAGAGTAGAAATAATATATTTTTAAATGTTATACATGTTAGAAATTTTTATCTTAATAAAGCTGATATTGTTACTACAGTAGAACTGCAACCAATCATTCAAACAAGACTACAAATAGTCCATTTATTGTAAGATTGAAACTATGTATTTCAATAAGATTATGGTTGTTATTATAGTAGGACAAAAACTGTATATTTTAATAAGATGGCAACTATGCATTTATAGTAAGACTGCAATTATTATATCAGTAAGTTTGTAACCATTATTTCTAGTAAGGTAATGACTGCATATTTCTATTACGCTCCATGATGTCTACTTACTTAGCATACCATGCATAGATGAACTCTACAAGAACATAGTATCAGTGTGAAATTTAAAATAGATCAAAACTAACTCTGTTAGAAGTAGTGAGTAGAGAGGAAAACCCTTCAGAACACTAGTGTTGTTGTGGAGAGATAGAGGAGAGACAGACAATTCTGGGAAGGGTCCCAGAGTAAATAGCCTGTCATAAGTGAAACTAGGAAACTTCACGGACTAAGGAATTGATAGCACCATTATACTATTTGGAAAGGATGGTCCGGTCATATGCAATAATTATGCAATAATTATATTTGGATTGTTGTGTAATATCTACTAAACTTTAAAAATAAACACATATAATAACATCAAGAAAATAGAATAGCAGAAAACTCAATTAATGTAGGGGACCGCTAAACAACAGAACATATATAGCATGAATTATATAAAACTGTGGATGATGAAATGGACACATATAGGAAACTGAGAATGTACCATGCAAGTGAAATGAGACCGAAACCCCAATGGGTATATGAATAACCATAAATTGTATTAAATATAGAATTATAGTAAAAGGAAAAACTACTTTGTACAGAGTATTATAAATATGAATCCTAACTGTAACCAGAACTGCATCATGTAGGATATATTATATCTTAGAGCGAGAAGATTGTTCTGAAATTTGGAGGATATCTAGAGGAAATTCTTGAATAAGACATAAATTGTTGAAATAAATTAAGGGCTCACTATCACACACAATTACAAGCCCTGTTCCATCCTTTTAAAAAAATATTGATACAAATAACATCAAATTCTTTGAGGGTTAAGTTACAACAACAGGAGGTCAGAGCCTTAAAGACCCTCATAATAATTTGATGGAAAACACAATTACAAACTAAAACTAAATCCTAGAGTGAGGAATCCAAGTATGGACTAAGCTTCCAATTAAACTCGAAAATAATTTTTCCTTCGAAAGTTCCAGAAATACCTGGTCACAACGAGACCCAAGTACACAGAAGCCGAGGGATGGAATTAGTAGTAGTTTGTAACATGTTTACTGGAAATTAGAGTGACATTATTACCTGCAAAAGACAAATCGAAGTTAGAATATGGAGATATGTATGAGGTGAGAACCAGTGAAGGGAAAATGTAAGAACCGGTTGGGATTTAACTCTCAGAAAACATTAAAAAAAAAAAAAAAAAAAAAACTCTTACCTGAATAATGAACCCTCTGGTCAACCATGAAGACTTGAGACAAGTTTTCAATAACAAGGTGAGAAAGTTAACTAGAGTAAAAATCAAACCCTCGGTAGCATTAGCTAATAAAAGAAATGTAGTAAGCATGATTTTACGTGTTTCGGACGTACCGTCACTGCAGTATCCACCCCATGATCAAATAAACGGTGAAAACTTGCAATTAAACCTCCATATAACCTTGGAGACTCACGAATGTAAATCCATATGAAAGGAAAAATAATGGAAATTATGGTTCCTGTTACACAATAGCCAGTCGTAAGTATATTATGGGAGATTTAAACTCTATAAAATTTAAATTTCTTGTTTATTGCAGCAAGGACAATCACATGAAAGGAAAGAGAAGTATGGATGTGTTAGCTTCAATCTTGATGCTGAAGAAAAAAGAAAACACCTCGAAAATAAAAGTTGTAGAGCACTTGTGGAGCCAAAGCGGTGGCAAATAGAGAAAGTGTTTAGGGTTTGGGGGTAAGGGTAATACACTAACCGTCCCAACCTAGAATTCAACCTTATATCCTTACCTCAATCCACAGTGAGGATTAATTCAGGTGTTGAGCAATTAATATGACAGTAGTATCAATAATTTGAATATTAACTGTGTCGTAGGTGCCTGAGTGAAATGACCGAGCAAGCAATTTGAAGCAAGTTCCATTCAAATCATAGTTTAATATTCCACACTTGACCATAGTCTATATAACTTGTGTCTCCAATGCTAAAATAGCAGGGACTTTAATGTGAAATCTCGAGGAGTTAGAAGTTAAATCCACATAACACTAAGGTAATTAATGGTGTGACCTGTGTGAAATATATGTATATCATGATTTAATTTCAATAAAAAAAAAAAAATTATTGTTGTAATGGGAATATGTTACAGGTGGTATCACAACAGGGTTTACACGTTGGGACCTAGATGGGAAAAATAAATAACAATGAGTGTGTGTAAAATTGTGCACAGAGACCAGAAGAAGAGAAGGGAATGGTTGACAGGACATCATGCGAAGAGGGTTTGTATATCAAGCACCCATAGCTACAGGGGAAGCTCTCCCCTATTCTAACCTAGATATGGACCCAGAAATGTGGGTGCAACTAAGTGTGGATCGACATCATCAAACTAGAAGACTACTTGAGGAACAACAACGTCAGGCCAGCAGACTTTTGGATATGGTGCAACAGTTGCAGAAAGAAATGGTTCAAGTAAGAAGCAATAATGAAAGGTTAATGCGGGAATAGGAGAGGATTCTTAAAATCCTCTCAGATAAGTAGAATGATCGTGCAACATAGGCTAGTTTAGAGAGGGGCACCCATGAAGAGGGTGAGAAGCAACATTAAGTTAATGACAATCTGGAAGGAATTCATACCCAACGAAGTAACAGAAGTAGAACTTACAACGAAGTGGAGTCTAGAAATTTTTCAGATCAACACGAGACGAAAAAACAAAAAGTAGAGTTGTAAGGTGAATTCTGGAAAATTAAACCTCCTACATTCAATGGAGAGACTGAAGAAGTGGCGGAAGCATGGATAATTAACATGAAAAAATATTTTCAATTTTATGAATATAGCAGCAAGCTCAAAGATCTCTTGGATATATACCAATTGTGGAAAAAAGCCGCATTATGGTGGGAGGAAGTTAAAAATGTGCGGGGAATCAAGGACCATAATGTGACTTAGGATGAGTTCCAGTAGTATTTTAAAGAAAAATATCTAACAGATCATTTTTATGATGAAAAATCTCGAGAATTCCATGATTTTAGGTTGGGAAAACTCTCTATGGAAGAGTTCATAACAAAATGTACCTCCTTACTAAGGTATGTACCATATCTAAGAGATGAAAAAAAAAGTACAACAATTCTTGAGTAGCCTACCTACTCACATGAAGGAGAGGATCGCATTTTTGAATCCAAAGACTATGGATGAGGTGATTCGAAAAGTACGAATGTGCTATAAACAGTCCAAGGTACAAGGATATGCTCATTGGAGTTGGCCGCCAAAGAAAGGGCAGAAAGGTACTTCAAATTTTAAGGGTAGCAGACCAGGAAACTATAAAAATGCTGCAAGAAACCTAGCAAATAGACAATATGGGAAAAACGAGTAAAATCCCAAATGGCCAACAAAAGAACGGCCTACTGAAGCATCCATCAGACCAGGCCATGGGAAAATCCAGAAACCATCGTTGTAATGATGGGGATGCGGTGAGACACATTACTATATGAACTTTCCTCACCGTGGGAGAAACGAAATTGTAGCTACTCTGCAAGAGGCATCCATAGTGGGATATGTTGCACAAAATATACCAAGGATCAAGTTGCACTAGAAGATCGGTAAGAAGATTACCATCCGACCATGTTAGAACTAGAAGGTAGGTTATATCCCTAAACTATTTCTATTTTGGTTTATCATCGTGCCACTTTAAGTTATATAAATCCCCAGATAGTTAAAACATGTAATTTTCAAATCTAGAAATCTAAAAGTCCCTGTCTTGTACAATTGGCCACTGGGGCAAAGAGAAGAGTTAATGCTAAAGTCTCAAATTGTTCCCTAGAGATAGGAAACCAGCATATAAATGTTGAGTTGAATATTTTACCCATGGGTTCCTACGATATATTTCTAGGAATGGACTGGTTAGAAGGGCACTTTTCACTGGTAGATTGAAAAGAGAAAATCATTCATTTTAAGGTTGAATATGGTACTCACCAAGAGTTACAAGGAATTAAGAAACCATCTAGCTAAATCCATTGGAAAATGGTTTCAAATTTATGTTATTTAAGTAAGATTCGCCAAATCTAATGACAAGACCCCTATGTTGGAAAATATACCGATAGTCTAAAATTTTATGGATGTGTTTCTGGAAAGCATACCCAGACTACCTCCAAAGCAGGATATCGATTTCAACATCAAAATAATGCTTGGGGCAGCACCGATGTCATGAATACCATACTGAATGAGTGTACTTCAGTTGACTAAGTTGAAAATGTAGCTACATGAGTTGTTAGATGAGGGATACATCTATCCCGGTGTGTCTCCTTAGGGGCATCGGTATTTTTCATGAGAAACAAGGATGGTATGATGCAAATGTGTATGGACTACAGGGATCTTAAAAAATTTACTATTAAAAATAAGTACACACTACCAAGAATAGATGATCTCTTTGATCAAGTAAAGGGGTCAACTGTATTCTCAAAGATAGATCTAAGATATGGATATCAGTAGATTCAGATAAAAGACAAGGATATATATAAAACATCCTTTTGTACCCGATATGGGCATCATAAGTTCATAGTTTTACCGTTTGGATTAACAAATGCACTAGAAAATTTCATGAGTTTGATGCATGGCATCTTTCATCTATTTTTGGATAAATTTGTTCTAATATTCATTGATGATATATTAATTTACTCAAAAACCATGGAAGAACATAAGGAACATTAACGATTGGTACTAAAAACGTTGAGGGATCATCAACTTTATGCCAAATTCAGTAAGTGTGATTTCTAAAAAGAACAACTCGAGTATTTAGGCTATGTAATTTCTGGTGAAGGTATATCAGTAGATCTTGAGAAAATAAAGAATATTATGGAATGGATGGTACCCAAAAACATAGCACACATACGTTCTTTTATGGGATTTTTTGTCTATTACCAGTGTTTTATTGAGGGTTTCTCTAAAATTTATTTTTCTATTACCTCCTTGCAGTGAAAAGGGTGAATGTTTAAGTGGACTAGCGAATGCCAAACTAACATTGAACGATTAAAGAAACTATTGACTACAACTCCCATGTTGAAGGTAGTTGATCCAAAGAAGGAGTTTAAGGTCTACACCGATGCTTACAAGGAAGGGGTGGGAGCACTATTGTCACAGGACAGAAAATTCGTTGCATATGAATCTAGAAAGCTGAAAGATCATGAGTAGCGATATTTTTATTATGATCTAGAGTTGATTGCAGTAGTGCACACACTCAAATTATGGAGGCACTACCTGTTGGGAAAAAAAATTGTATTGAAAACATACCACAACAACCTGACTATATATTTTAAGCAAGCTTACTTGAATTCTCGCCAAGCAAGGTGGAATGCATTTCTGAGTGAATTTGATTTTAAAATTCAGCACGTTAAAGGTAAGGAAAACCATGTCGTCGATGCCTTAAGTAGGAAACTGCATTATGTGTATGAACTCTACTTTAACCATGTGGAATTTAAGTTCTAGGAGTATGTGAAGGAGGGAGCACAAAAATATCCTGAATATTAGTTTTTATGGTAGCAAACACAAGAAGAAGAAAATTAGGGAAAGCAGTCAGATTATAAGATCAATAATTAACAGCTATTGGTTTTTCGAGGAAAGATATACATACCTAATCAAATGAGCTTAAAGGAGTTGATCTTGGATGAGTATCACCAAAGCTCTTATTCAGGACAACATGGTTACCAGAAAATGCTAACAATAATTAGAAATGACTACTTTTGGCCTGGGATGTGTAAAAATATCGTTGAATACTTGACCAAATGTCTGGAATGTTGACATGTCAAGGTAGAGCATCAACACCCAGAAGGTTTGTTTCAAGCTATTCTTGTATTGGAATGGAAATTGGAAATCATTTCACTCGACTTTATTACAAGCATACCGATATCAAAGACACACAATGACTCCATTATGGTGGTAGTTGATCGGCTGAGCAAGGCAGCTCATTTTATTCCAGTACAGTCCAATTACAAAACAATACTAGTTGTTGATATCATCATGAGGGATGTGTTTAGATTACATGGAATTCTGAAAACCATCATCTCAGACCGAGATGTGTAGTTCACCTCAGCCTTTTGGAATGCACAGTTCACCGGACTAGGTAAATAAATCAAATTTATCACAGCTTACCATCTGCAAACGAATGGGCAGACTGAGCGGGTGAATCAAATTTTAGAAGACATGTTGCGTATGTATGTGATGCAGCAACCCCTAAAGTGGGAATATTATTGCATTTAGTGGAATTTTATTACAGTAATGGGTCTTAAGAATCCCTCGGGATGATTCACATTGAGGCATTATATGGTAGGCAATGTCAAACACCCATCAATTGGAGCAGCCCCAAAACCAAATTAATGCTTGGGCCGGAAATGTTGGAAGAGATGGAGCATGAAAGAAAGAAGATCTGACATAATCTAAAATCTACCGAGGACAGGAAGAAAGTATATGCGGATCGAAAGAGAACGTATCAAGAATTTGAATTAGGTGATCATGTGTATGTGAGGATTAGACCGAAGAAGAGCATCTTAAGATGGACTACCTATGCCAAGTTGGATCCCTAGTTCTATGGACCTTTACAAATTCTGGAAAGAGTAGGGTCGGTAGCCTATCGAATGGCTTTACCCAGACACATATGGGTGCACAATCTGTTTCATGTATCTATACTAAAACAATATGTGCATGATCCAAAGCATGTAATACATTGGAAAAACATACAGGTAGGTTGAATTGGATAATAGGATCTCTAAAGAGAGATATATATTCAATTAATTAATTAAATCTTTGATGCTTGTAGGTCGAACCAAACGTAAAATTTATGGTAGAGCCTCAATGTATTCTCTAGCATAGAGAACTAATGCTCTAGCGAGACATCACCCAACTTAAAGTGCAGTGGAAGCACTTTGGATTGGAAGAGGCTACTTGGGAAGATGAAGGCTTTGTACGAGAAGCTTATCCAGAATTATTTACTCGTATGGAGTAAAACATCGAGGATGGTGTTTGCCTCAAGTGGTGGAAGATAAAAAACCCAGTTTAATTTCTTTATGTTATTTTAAAAATATACATTTGACTATTAAGTAAACGGGTGTTAACGAGTATGTTAATCAGTTGATGAACAAGAAATTTTATTTTTTTTCAATAAAGAATTACATTATGGTTTTGTTTGCATAACTTATGGGTAAATTTTTCCAAGATTCAAGAGTAGTTGGAATAAAGAAATTATTGACAATTACCTTCTCCTCTGAGGATAAAATGGAAATACTAGAAAGGAGAAGGGGTTCTTTGAAAGGGTAATAGTACATCCAGTTGGGTTGTAAGGCGAGAGTGGTCTAAAGATGGTCGGTAACTAGTGGAACTCTACAACCTGACCCTGGAAAAGAGAGTGGAAAAAAGTCTTGAGGTCTTTCTCCAGAAAAACTGTTATTTAATACCACTCTAGTGAGGAGCACAGGGGGAGCTGAGGATGTCATCACCTCTCTCAAGGCTGGGTAGCTACCATCAGTTGTGGTTTAATCTGAGATAAGTATTATAATCTCAAAATAAAGTAGAAAGAATAGATGTTAAAATTTTATACATTTCTTACTTGTTAGAAATGTTTATCTTAGTAAACCTGAGACTGTTACTACAGTAGAACTACAATTGTTCATTCAAACAAGACTGCAAATAATTCATCTACTGTAAGAGTGCAACTATGTATTTCAGTAATATTGTGGTTGTTATTACAGTAGCACCGCAACTGTATATTTTAATAAGATAGGGACTTTGTATTTACATTAAGACTGCAATTATTATATTAGTATTTTTGTAACTATTATTTATAGTAAGGTAATGACTGTATATTTCTGTTATGCTCTGTGATGTCTACTTACTTAGCATACCATGCGTATATGACCTCTAAGAGAACATAGAATCAGTGTGAAATGTAAAATATATCAAACATGACTCCTTTAGAAGTAGTGAGCAGAGAGGAAAACCCTCCACAAAACCATTGTTGCAGTGGAGAGATAGAGGATAGTTAGACAATTATGGGAAGGGTCCTAGACTAAACAATCTCTCATAAGTGAAACTAGGAAACTTTAGACACTAAGGGATTGAGACCACCATTATACTATTTGAAAAGGATGGTCTGATCATATGCAATAACTATATCTTTGGATTATTTCATAATATTTACTAAAGTTAAAAAATAGACAAAGATAATAAGATCAAGAAAATAGAACAGCGAAAAACTCAACTAATCTAGGGGACCACTAAATAGAAGAACATATATAACTTGAATTATATAAAACTGTGGATGATGAAATGGACACATATAGGAAATTAAGAATGTACCCTGCAAGTGAAATGAGACTGAAACCCAAAGGGGTACATGAATAACCATAAAATATATCGAATATAGCATCATAGTAAAAGGAAAAATTGTTATGTGAAGATTATTATAAATATAATCCTAACTGTAACCAGAACATCAGCATGTAGGATATATTATGTCTTATAGCCATAATACTGTTCTAAAATATTGAGGATATCTAGAGGAAATTCTTGAATAAGACAGAAACTGTTGAAATAAATTAAGGGCGGGCTCACTGTCAAACATAATAACAGACCCTGTTCCATTATTTTAAAAAAATATTGATACAAATAACAACAAATTCTTCGAGGGTTAAGTTACAACAAGAGGGGGTCAGAGCCTTAAATACCCTCATAATAATTTGATGAAAAACCCAATTATGAGCTAAAACTAAACCACGTAGTGAGGATTCCATGTATGGACTAAGCTTCCAATTAAACTTGAAAATCATTTTTCCTCTTGAAGTTCCATAAATACCTAGTAACAACAAGACCCAAGTCAGAAGCCGAGGGAGGAAATTAGTAGCAGTTTGTAACATGTTTATTGGCAACTAAAACCATGTTATTACATAAAAAAGACACAGGAAAGTTAGAATATGGAGATATGTATGAGGTGAGAACCAGTAAAGGGAAAACATAAGAACTGGTTGGGATTTAACTCTCAGAAAACTTTTAAAAATAACTCTTACCTAACTAATGAGCCCCGTGGTTGACCATGAAGACCTGAGACAATTTTTCAAGAGCAGGGTGAAAAATTTGACTAGAGTAAAAATCAAACCCTTAGTAGCACTAACTAATAAAAGAAATGCAGTAAGTAGGATTTTACCTGTTTCGGCCATATTGTCACTAGAGTAGACGCCCCATGATGAAATAAGTGGAGAAAATCTTTAATGAAACCTCCATATAACCTTGGAGAGTATCTAATGTAAATCCATCTAAAAGAAAAAATAATGGAAATGATGGTTCCTGTTGCAGAATAGCCAACTGTAAGTCTATTATGGGGCATTTGAACTCTAGAAAAATGTAAATTCCTTATTTATTGCAGCAAGAATGACCATCGCCTGAAAGTAAACAGAAGCATGGATGTGTTAGCTTCAATCTTCAAGCCGAGGATAAAATAAAACACCTTGAAAATAAAAGTTGCAGAGCGCTTGTGGAATTGAAGCGGCGAAAAATGGCGAAAGTGGTTAGGGTTTGGGGGTAAGGGTAATACCCTAACCGTCCCAACCCAGAATTCAACCGTATATCCTTACCTAAATGCACGATGAGGATTACTTCAGGTG
This sequence comes from Pinus albicaulis, assembly GCA_034641835.2. NCBI lineage: Eukaryota > Viridiplantae > Streptophyta > Pinopsida > Pinales > Pinaceae > Pinus > Pinus albicaulis. Next base: position 981,685,992 of record CM076573.1, on the reverse strand, counting down.
TTAAGCAATTAATATGTCAACAGTATCAATAATGTGAATATTAATTGTGTCATAGGTGGTTGAGTGAAATGACTCATTTAAATATAAAATCTAATCGATGTACTGATGTACCAAGAAATAAATTTAATGCAGGTTTCGTTTGAAACATAATTTAATATTTCTCACTTGACCATAATCTATATAATCTTTGTTTCCAATACTAAAATAGGAGGGACTGTAATGTGAAATCTCGAGGAGTCAGAAGGTAAATCCACATAACGCTATGGTAATTAATGACGTGACCTCGGTGAAATATATGTATATCATGGTTTAATGTAAATGAAAATATATGTATATCATGGTTTAATGTAAATGAAAATAATTTTTAATTTTTTTTATTGTTTTTATGGGAATATGTTACAAGACACATAGTTTTTTTAAAAGCTTTCTACGACATGAATTCGAACTATGAAAATATACTTTCTATGAATTCTATGAATCATAAAAACACTTTTACATGATATATTTCATATTGCTAAAATTTAAAATGTCATAAAAGTAACTAAATTATAACTTTATTTTAAATTATTATTAAATATAATAAGTAACTACAAAAATAATATATAATGAAAATATCATCTTATTTTTTGTTATGGTGAATGTTACCAAAATCCTTTAGATATATTTAAGAATAATAAATTTAAATTGTTTAATTTGCAGTGTTAAAGTACCGTCTCAATTTTTTAGGGCATTGAATATATTTATGCATTCAACAAATCATTCTCATAAATATATGTACATTTAAAAAAACATACCTATACATTTAAAGAAACATAAGTTGAATTTCTCCCTTAGGTGAAACATATGCACATTTTAAAACACATAGAGTAAGGTTCTTAATCATGGAGATTTAGTTCTACTTTACCATGAATATTCTTAATTTGTAAATAGAATTTGCCACAATGTCCTGCTACAATATTATGAATTATCATATAACATGTAGAAAAAAAAAAATCATAACTTCGTGTAATACTTAATCATATGGTATTTTTTGAATTAATTAATTCAATTAAAAGGAAAGCATGGCATAATTTTTTTGGAAATAAATATAAGACTTTGATTTTTGTATACTAGTATGAATATTCTACATAATCAGCCTATATTCCTTATAGATACTATATTGATATAATTAAAGTAATTTTGATAAACAATTCACATAATATTCCAATTATAAAATTAGTAAATTTTTTAAATTTAATATTTGAAAATTCAAAATAGAATTTCATAAATTTATTAATTTAGTATTAATAAATTCTAAAAATATTTCAATTTGATAAAAGATGAGTTTAAAATACTTTTAATTTGTTTTTTTTTACTTTTTAATTAATGGGATGTTTCATTTCGCCCTAATGGTTTTTCAAGACGTTGAATCTATATATGCAGTTAAAAAACAAGTTTAAATAACACAAATCAAAATTTCACTTCAAAATTTTCAACATTTGGGCCAAAAAATCCAACTAAAACTCCAAAAAAATCGCATTAAAAAAAACTTATATATATATATATATATATATATATATATATATATATATATATATATATATATATATATATATATATATATCAAAAATTTTAATTAATTTAAAAACAGTCACTATTTTAACAATAAATTGTCAACAATATCTATTGGTATGCTCACTACTAACACCAACTTTATTTTGTGTTTTTCCTAACATAATTAAAATAATAATATTACTTTATTTTGTATTTTTCTTAATATAATTAAAATAATATTATTATTTTAATAATATTCCGAAAATAATGGTCACTTTTTTATCATTAAATATCTATACAGATATAAATTGTTAATAATAATATATTGATCATAAAATAATTAAAATCTCAATTGCAAAACTATTACTCAATATTACACTTAATAAACTGAGATACATCAAATATATATAGTTGGAATGAGATCCAACTTATTCCACTCTTGGAGGGAGAGGTTGAGAGAATCTCTCAACATTCTCCATCAAACCAAACCAATCCCTAAACTTTAGTATGCATCATAAATGAGGCATTATCTCAAACACCCCCCCTTAATGCCTACATTACAGAAAACTTACAATACTAAGATCACAATTACAAAATTTATATTTGTTTTTGTCTGGTTGGTCTTCCTCAACAACTCTACCCACTCTGTGGTCTTCTGGATTCCGCTCTTTCTTTCTTCACATCTTCGAGCTTACCTTTCAACCCATTTAAAGTACACCTGCTTCTGACCATCAATGCTGAATTTGTAAAATTAAAGATTCTTGACACCCCCGAAGAAGAGTCTCGACACTGAAATACCCTATGGAAATATTTCCATCTGTGAAATAACCCCGAAGAATAAATTTCAACTGTCTACAGGAAAATATTCTAGATACAGAATATGATCAACGATCAATCCTACAAAGTGACCTTTACACACAAGTGGATTTCATACTGTAACTTGTAGTTGACGCTCTTGAAGCCCGAAGCACAACAAGACCCATCAACGTATAACAAATTCACACAATCAAATTAGCCAATTGTTCTCTCGGCACCGAAGAACGTCAAGAACGACTAATTTAGACTATGCTAAATTGTTCAATAATTGGTTCTGTACTACACAAATCTCACAACAAAAAATTCATAAAATTATCCAAACATCATTCAAGTAATTAATGGCGTTGTTGGTGCATTTTTGGAAGATAATAATATCATCATCTCCAAGAATGGCAAAACAATTGCCTGCATGCAATCCAGCAAATGTGGCTTCTCTGCTACTCCCCATCATACTTCTCATCCGTCACTTTCTCCTCTTTGGGCTGAGCTGGAGACAATGACACAGGCCCGGCAGAAAGCAATTTAGCGCACCTGAATTCAGTTTATGAGCAAATTGGTGACGCACAACGAATCCACGTCTCTGATCACAATCAGTGTCCTCTCCTTCATATCAATAGACAGCGAATCGATTCCTTCAATTTTGGTAACATAATGCAGGGCGACCTTCTTGCATTTATCACAATACAGGTCCAACGACTCACAGTTTTATTTGCCAAGTTTAACCTTCTTTTTGGATTTATTTCCAATGTTTCAGTACCTGGTGGAACCACACCAATTGCCTCCGTTGAATTCGTGATCTCCATGACTCTATGCGTGGCGTTGTTTAATTCGGTGGCTTCAGAGATTGCAATGCCTTTTGGGTTATTATTATGGGTATTCGCACAATGCCTACACTCGGCACACGAATAATGTGAAACGAGCCATTTGTCTATGCAATCCAAATGAAAACCATGATTGCACGTTGGCAGAACTCTCACCTGTTCTCCTTCGGAAAATTCGGCTAAGCAGATAGGACAATCTATGTCCACGCCAGATGGCTTTGAGGCATCATCGTAAACAATGATCGGCAGTGCTTTAATATCCAAATGGCTGCAAACTAAGCATAAGCTCATTTGATGAAGTCGCAGGCTGACAGAGATGGAATCCTTATTGCCCAGGCAGCCCATGATCCCACAACCAGCGTAGGAAACTTTGACGTCGCGAATGTGATGCCTGACCTCAGATTTAACCCATGTTGTTATTAATATGCCCACCATTTGCTTGCTTGCAACTCGCTGGTATCTCTCTGAGCGGTTCCATGGCCAAACTGGATCTGCCTCGTCCTCCAACAGCAACATTGGCACGTTTGGTCCATTCACAGTGGCCCAAGTACCCATTGCAGACGTTGGGCTCTTTATGCTCGCAACATTATTCAACTACGAGCAGGCTGGCGGTATTTATGTCACCGTTACAGATTCTTGATACCAATTTGCGAACAGATGGACAACTGCAAATATCTACGATGAACATACGAAATACATTAGCCCCACTAATTAAATAAAATATATTTTCCTATTCCAAGAAAGGGCAAAAGGCCCTTACGGGCTCTGATACCAAATTAAAATCTCAATTGCAAAACTATTACTCAATATTACACTTAATAAACTGAGATACATCACATATATATAGTTGGAATGAAATCCAACTTATTCCACTCTTGGAGGGAGAGGTTGAGAAAATCTCTCAACATTCTCCAACAAACCAAACCAATCCCTAAACTTTAATATGCATCATAAATAAGGCATTATCTCAAACAAAAATATCCATATAGATATACACAACTAATAATAAAGTAATATTCACTTTTCTTATCATTCAATGTCATTGATACTAATAATAATAAAATAATGTTCACTTTTCTTAGCGTTCAATGTCCATTGATAACAGTATAATGTTCACTTTTCTTCACATTCAATGTCTATTGATAACAATAGATATAGACCAACAAATTATGAAGCAATTAGAATCTCATGGCCCAATGCTAGAATACTTATGGTTCACAAGATGCCAATTCGGATTTGGTGTACTGTTCATTTTCCTAAACAAATCAATTATACATGAGCAAACGGAATTGGTGTACTGCATTTTCCTAAGTAAATCAATTATACATAAGCATAAAGGGTGTTTCTCAACCCAGTAAGGCCATCAAAAAGACCAATCAAATCCGTAAAAGGCTTATAACTTACTATGTGTTCTTAAAATAAAATAAAAAATTTGTAACAAACAGGACAATGGCCCGAAACAATACCGATAAAAGTTTGCATTCAGTACAACCCACCGCCCCAAATTATTTTCAGACTCCTCCACGTTTGGACATCTTGATTAATAGAGTACATCTTTTAACCACTTCTAGGTTTATCTTCACGCACTTTGCTCCCCATTTCCCCGTTATCTTGGCAGTTAGAATTTGTTTCGTCCGAATTGAGGATCTCTTTCAATCCAATCTCTGGATCATGTCGGTCCAATACTTTCTGTTCTTCGTGCACTGGTCGCTTCCGGTACATACAATACAGCACTATCTGACTTATTGCCAATGGTAGACCAACGATATTTGGACACTGCATTGACCGAAATACAGTATGAAACTCAGTTTCTATATATATCTTTAGTTACGATTCCATAAAAAATATATAAGAAAACATGTAGAAAAGGCTGCTGTATATTGATGTTACCGCTAAGATGAGGTCTTTGTCCAAAAGGAAGTAAGTCATCCATAAACAACTGTTAATAAACGCGAATAGGGAGAAATGGATGGGCATAAACTCCGCACTCTTAGTCCGTATCACCAATTTCTGTCCACGTTCAAGAATGGAGTACTCGTCAAGAGGCATTTGATTCAAATGTTATATTATAAATTCCACTGCTGAATGTAACAACGCCGTGAAATATACTTACAATGATGGAAAGTGGGGAAGCATACATAAGCACCGTGACGATCATTCCCGAAGTCCCTACCAGCGCTTTTCTACTCTTGTGATCATGAAGAGCAAGCTGAGAAGCTGCTGCTATAGTTGCAAACACCATCATCACACCGACGAGTATAGTCCCCATTGCTAACTAAACAACAAACGATCAATTCAATATATTCAAGTCAGTCTTCGCTTCAGCTGTTTGCTCGACATTTAGCAGTCCTCTCATATATAATGATGATTTTTAGCAGAATCTCTGAGATTAATTGTTCAACGTACTCACTAAAGCTGATGGAGAAACTGATGAATATTACTAATGACCTGATAAGAGAATATGAGACTTGAATCCTACCTTGGATTGGCGTGGAGCGAATTTCAGATAGATAATAACGAACAGAAGCTCTAGAATGATTCCAACGCCATTGACAGTCAATACCAAGACGTTTTCGAAGCCATTGCTGATGAGGGGTGAGCCATACCACGTGTAAAGGAGACAATTTAGCAAAGCTATCGCATAGGGGAAGCCTGAGAAATCCTCTGTCGATCTTTTCCTAATAACTCTCCTAAACGTAATGCTGCATTGCATATAAATATCTAGTTAGAATTATAGTTCAATTTAAACAACCACGTTAGTTGATCTCAACTAAAAATTTTCTTAAGAACATACTTAAAGAAACTGAAATGCCTTACATTGGGGCTCCATAAAGCAGTAAGGAAGCTGCGTTTCCTGATACATAAAACAATACAAAGCACTCGTGTTTTGAGAGACCGTTCAATGCTTTAACAAGAAGTTTAGTTCAAATCTATGCAAGTGAGGAGGACAATAATTGAACTGAAACTAAAACGCAGCGAATGAGAGCATTTTAAGTAGTAAAAGTGAAAAAGAACGAAAGAGAATAGCAAGCACCTAGAATGCCCACCCAAAACTGTACGTAGTTTGCCATGCTATCAAATATCTAAGAAAATCAAAAGCTCAAGTACCAAGATTGTGGAATGGAGGAAGCTAAGAGAGCGGAGAAGAGAATGATGGCATTTGTTTCCTCAAGGGTGGAATTCTCGAAGGGTTTAAGGGCAATTTATAGTCCCGAGGCTGAAGTGTCGTGTAAAGCATACTCTACTCTCCCCTGAAATCCATGTCGAATAAAAGAATCTCCAAATGATGAACGCTGCCTCTGAACATTTGAATAATATAAACCGCATTTTATGTGTTGGTTGACACATTTTCCTGACCGACAAAGCCCAAATGAAGAGTCCTGGAAGCTGTGAAAGGCTGTTGTGTGGTGTGCAGCTGTAAGTGAAGTAAGAAAGGTAATAGTGGAGTAGAGGCTGTGCACCATAGAAAAGACAGAGAGACAGAGATACAGTGTGTCAGGGTACATTTATTAAAAAGAATTATTTAAACTGGTTTTTTTGGTTTTTTTATTTTATGTATAGATTTAATAGTCTGAAAAACTTTTAATGCACTTTGATTGTGCAAGATTATCTATCAAATTATCAATGAATTTCTGCTGAATTTTAGAGAAATTAGATCTGAAAAATCCAAAAAAAGCTTTCAAAAAATAGCACTAAACACAATTCAGTAAGAAAAAACCTATCCATCACTAAAAGACTCTGAAATTCCAACAGTGCTGAGGACTTAGAAATTGTGTAAATTTTGGCAAGATTTTACCAAAATTAAATAGAAATTTTGAGAAATTTAAATTAAGATTTTAAATATTTCTAATGGTTTTTGAAAGTGCCAAAAACTAAACAATCGTATTAACTATGTTTTTCAAAAAAAATTCCCGCGAAAAATAATTTTGCGGCTTAATTTATGACGTGGGAAATGTTTTTACGCGTCCCGATGCATTAAATTATCAGTCACTGGTCCTTGTACTTGGAAGTTCGATTATCAACCTACCATTGAAATGACAGAGGTACGGGACAGCGTTGCCAGTGCTTTTCACAAGGGAGGGATCCCTTTAGTGGGTATGTGCGATAACGTTATAAAACGGATGTGGCAATTAACTAAAAACATCATGTCCATGAATTGCGCTTCATGTCGACTTGAGTGCTCAGCTGAAACGAGATCACCGAATGGGTACCAAAAGCGGTAGTGTAACCAGGCTTCAAATTAGTGAGAAATTTTATGGAAATTTCAGTTAGATAATTTTTTTTTGTAAATCTAAATTATATTGTCAAATTTTAAATATCTTATAATAAGTTGTTGATGTTGCAAAATCTCTTTCCTTAATAAAATTCCAACACTCATCATACCCAAAACACTCATCCTAACCCATTTTTTTTTTAATCTATCTAAATTCCAAACTTTGCAAATTTGCAAAGTCGACTCCCTTCCAAAATGTTATGTAACAACAAGCCATCTGTAAAAGCGCGACTTTAAATGTTTGACCTACTACATTACCAGGTTGTTTCCATGTACTATTATTCTTCACATATTTTTTATTATTATTTAGTTTTCACATATTTTTTCACCACTATTTATTTATATTTTGCAGTTAATTTTATACAAGTTTAACTTTTTTTTTTTTTTTTTACTAAGCAAGATCCTAATATCTTATTTAAGCAAAATAAATAATGTTTATTGGAAATTTAAAATAACTATAATAAAGTATACATTAGATTGCATAATTGTTAATGGAGATGATCAAAAATTAAAATAAAGTTTATAATTTTATTAAAAGTATACTTATTATAATTATATTAGTTTTTTGAAATTTTAATTTACTTATAAATATTTACAAAATGTTTTTTAATAATAATTATAAATAAAAATTTGAAATTTATTTTAAAAATTATTATATTTTTTCAGTTTTGGATTCAATTAAAAAAACTTATAATAAATATCATAAGTGTCATCAATTATGCTTTGTTTGTTACATGTGTTTTAAATGCATATATATTTAGTTTACTTTGAATCGAGAGATATGAAATTTTTTTAATCTAAAAGAGATTTATTTTATCTGGAAGTTTGGTTTGGTAGATCTGGAGTTAAGATGGATCAAGCATGATTATTATTAATATAGTATGGGTTATTTATATACATATTATTAATATGGATTTAGGCTAGTATAATATATATGAAGTTGACATTGAAATATTTTATTTGTAATTTACCCATTCCATATTAAAATGTTAAAATGTTAAAGAATGTCCCATCATATGTTTTTTACAAATATCTCTCACACATTGAATAAGAAAGCAACTTTATTGATATTTTTAAAGTTTTATATATCAAGTGCATATTATGCATATTGACATTACATCTTCTTATAAATATTTGGGTATTGACATTCCTCATTAGTTGAACTAGAATTGTAGCATTGAGAAAATGATTATTGGAAGCTGGAAAGTTTATTATGAGTTTGAAAACAATTGTAAGGATAATGTTCTTTTTATTTAGAATTAAAAAAGGTTCCTCATTTGGACCCTCATCACACTTGTTGTCTTATACAAATGTGAAGTTCGGGGTTGCAATATATCTATAGAGTTGTGGAGAAAGATTGAGATGATTCAAAAGCAATTAATAACAAACAATATCAAAATCAAGAGAAACACCCCCTATCCTATCCTCTGCATCCCAATTAGCCTTTCCCCCATTGAAAACAAGGTTATGTTTAAGTATCTAATGTATAAGAATAAGTTTTAAAATATGGAATCCAAATGGCTTCCCAAAATTTCTTCTAGTAAAAAAACTCACTTGCCTCTCAAAAGTGGGTGGCATAAAGATGCCCAACCTTGACTCAACCATTGGGGGATTATTGAGGAGATCATAGTGGCAAGCAAGGATATGGAAAAATACTATCACCTCCAAATTTAAGGATAAACTATGGGATGATAAGGATTTGGAGGGTAAAAGGAAGCTGAGATATTATAAAGAGGTGATCAACCTCCACCCATGATAACTAGAATTATTTTTCTGTTTTGATTAGCTCTAAGAAAAAAACAAAAATCACTAAGATAAGACCTCATGAACTTCTAAGTGAAACCTTGTGAGCTTTGCAATAGGAAGAGGGTGGAAGTTGAAAATCACTTTCTTTTAGATTCTCAGTCTCTCATTTCCCTAACATCTCCCACGCTTTCAATCTTCTTCACTTATTAGGTCAACCCAACTATAGATCTTAGAGCGTTTATTTCCATTCTTTTTTATCATAGAAATAAGATTTTGAAGAATCGCAATTAGATTATGTTTCTTCTTAAATTCGATAGACTGCATTGGTCTTAGTGGTCATTAATCATTATGATCGTCACATTATATCTCTATATAAAGTTATGTAAAAGGGGGGGGGTACGGGGTGGGGGGGGGGGGGGATATATTACTATTTTTAACTAATTAATTTCAATTATTATTTTATTATTTTTAAATGAAATATTACATCGCAATATCTCTGATACTTAATTAATAAGGATGAGCAACACCACATGTAAAGGTTTCTTAATCCAGAGAGTCCTCATATATAAAACAATACAAAGCCCTGCTCATGTTTTCATACATCCTTTAATGAGCCTTGTAGAATGAGCATTACAAGAAGTTAAGTTCAAATCTATGCAAGTGAGAAGCACAATAAATGAACCAAAACTAAAATGTAGCGAATGAAAGTATGAATGAAAGAGAATAGCCAACACCTAGAATGCCAATTGAAAACTGTACATAGTTTGCCATGTTTCATATATAAAAAAAACTAAGAAAATCAAAAGCTCAAGCACCAAGATGGTGGAATGGAGAAAACATTTCTTTTCTCCATGGTGGAATTCAAGTGTTTGAGAATTTATAGTCATTAGGCACAAATCTTCTCACTTTCTTCACCGTGCCCATGGAGTAATCAGGTGCTTAAGTCGTATAAAGTAAGATGTAAAATTATTAGAGAAAGAATATAGATCTAGCTAAGGAATAATTGCACAAACTTGCTGGAGTTGAAAAGAAAAATTAGAATTGAGAATAAATTTGATTTGTCAATATTGGTTTAAGAATCAGTACATAAAAGAAACTAAGTTAAGCTTAGTTGTAAATGTAATAACTATGGATAATTAAAGCTAATTGAAGCTAAGTGTGCTTTATGTTCTATTAATGTAGGCACGCACCACATGCAAGCACCAAAGTTAACTAACTAAAGACAAGCACACATCAGATGCAATAACTAGAGTGGAACTGAAGCTAATTGATGCTAACTATGTGCATGTACACCAACACCCACCTTAACTATAACTTAGGTGAGTGTGATGCAAAACATGCACATGCACCACATGGAAGCACAGAAGTTAACTAAATAAATCCAAGTGCACATCACATGCAATAAATAGAGTGGAATTGAGATATTTAAGGCTAACTATGTGCATGTACACCAACACCCCCGCTTAAGCATAACTTAGGTGAGTGTGATGCAAAATGAATGAGTCTCGACAACAAGGCCATTTTAGGTACCCATATACAATGCATGAAAAGAGGAAAGAGGGAAAACCATGTGGGAAGCCAAACCCCCCATAAAATTATAATTAAAAACGTAGAGAAAAGACAACTGCTAAGCGATGGTGTCCTTCACCCCGAGACGATATCGCAAAAATCGAAACTTCCGCTCACTGAAAGTATTGACCTGAAGCTATTGACAGTCTTCTCAGAACTCGGACATTACTAAATATCGATGATCCCATCATGGATTTTGGAATTAGAGGTATCAACTCTCTTGTTTGGATCAAGGAAAGAATTTCCTTATACATGGTTGCATGCTAATATGGATTCACTGCAACTTCGTCATGCATTTGACGATATAATTCATGTAACCTATATGCATGCATGGGAATGGTTGTCTCTAGGGATGCATGCATGTGCATGTGTGGCTTTAGAGATGTCTTTTTGGATGCATGCATGCACATACATGGTATTATAAATTCCTCCTTAGATGTATGCATGGGCATGCATGGATCTGTGATTGAGAGTGCATGTGGGGCATCATTAAATTGAGGCCTCGTGAGATCTACATCATCAACATCATAAATAGTAGAGGAATCAAAGTCCTCTTCTATGTTTTTGAAATTAGTGTCTTCATCACTAGTAGAGGAAGATATTTCCTCATGTGCGATGTCTTCTTGATTGGACAAGATAAAATTCTCATCTACAATAGGCTCATTAACAATAGAAGAATCAGAGTCTTCTTGTTCGACACTTTCTTGAGAATATTTCTCCACATTATTGAAGTCTTCACCAATTTCATGACTGTTATAATAACTCGAACTCTAGGCCTCCAAATTGTATTCTTCTAGATGATTTTCATCACCATGTAATCCTTGCAATGTAGTCCAAAATTCATATGGGGATTCAATATTTCTAATCTGATAAAGAATATCACGAGACACAGATAGACACAAACTTCCATAAGCCATGTCAGATCTGTTAAGCCAATCTGACTTCTCATCCTCTCACATTGGTTCTGTCTCAATTCCCACGACTATTAGGTACAAGCCTTTGTGCTCCTAAGATGAAGCAAAATCATTGGCTTCCATTCATAGTAATTATATGGAGTGAGAATGATGGAAGTTGGGAATTCCATTCTTTCACTTTGTGGTTGTAGCAACAATTGCGACAATTCTTTAATATTCTGATCCACAAATCAAATCTCCAAATAATTTCCAATGCTCTGATCTTCAAACCTGCAAAATATTGTTCATGGAACTTCTCCAAGTCTTTGTAGCTCTGATACCATGTAAAATTATTAGAGCACAAATATGGATCTAGTTGAAGAATAATTGCACAAACTTGCAAGAGTTGAAAAGAAAAAATAGAATTGAGAATAAATTTGATTTGTCAATATTGGTTTGAGAATCAATACATAAAAGCAGCTAAGTTAAGATTAGTTTTACATGCAATAAATATGGATAATTAAAGCTAATTGAAGCTAAGTGTGCTTTATGTTCTTTTAATGTGCCTATGCACCACATGCAAGCATTAATTAACTAAAGCCAAGAACCCATTACATGCAATAACTGGAATGGAATTGAGTCTAATTAAAACTAACTATGTGCATGTACACAAATACAAGATAACCTACCTTAACATGTTATGTGGTAAATACTACAGGGTCAATCTGTATATATTATCTTTTTTAATTTCTTGGAGTAATTAAAGTGTGCCTCGTGTCATATCTATTGTAAACAAAGATTTGCACTAAACAAAAACTACTCCGTAAACAAAAAGAAAGAAAAAACATGACGACGAGGCCCAAACCTAAAACCATAGGATTTCCTACTCTACTTTCCACGAAGGTCCATGTCGAATAAATCTGATTCTTTGGCAACTCGGTGGGAATATTTTCTGGACAGTAAATAATGAACGCTGCTTATAATAATATAAACGACATTATATGGGTTGGTGGACATAGTTTACTGACCGGCATAGGACGGATCCTGGAAACCTTGGCTGGTGTGTGGTGTGCAGCTGTAAGTGAAATAAGAATAGATGCTCTGCCCCAGAGAAATGATAGAGACATAGTGGGCCTCCTCATCCTTCATAAAAAAGCGTACGCCCCATGAAAAGACTGTGTACAGCTCTTATTGCAATGGCCTTTACGTCGTGGAAAATATCTTTGGGGAATATCAAAGCATTGTTGCAACTGAGTTATGACGTGGATATGTTTTTGCATCCCAATGGATTAGAAGGACAGACACAACTCCTTTTGCTTTCCCTTTTTTTCGTATTCAATTCGGTTGAACTGCACTTGGACGTTGGAAGTTCGATCGTCAACCTAATATTTGACTAATACAGCCACTGGGCAACGATGCTATTGCTTTATGTTTTCCTGCATGGAGTTGATGCAATATCATTATAAAACGAACCTGGCCATCACAAATTAGGTTACCATAATTAAAAACATATGCAATGCACTTTTTATAAGTGTACGCCATTGGCTTATCTCCATGAATAGCGCTTGCATTCCAGTAAATATGAAGTGCGTAACTATGAAGTGACTATATGTTAATTATATTACCACGTTGTACTCGCATTTCAGTAAATATGAATTGCGTAACTATGAAGCGAGTAAATGAGAATTTTACCATATTATGATTATAAGGTTGGTTTTTGCCATTACATAATTGTATAACATATTGTTAAAAGTTATATTGATGGCATCCGTATGTTCATTAAATATGAAGTGCGTAACTATGAAGTGAGTAAATCAGAACTATATTACCACGTTGTACTCGCATTTCAGTAAATATGAAGTGCGTAACTATGAAGTGAGTAAATGAGAATTTTACCATATTATGATTGTAAAGTTGTTTTTTTTCCATTGGAGGATTGTATAACATATTATTAAAAGTTCAAAATAACCATCATATATGGATGACATTACTATGTTGCATTAAATGAGAATTTTACCATATTATGATTGTAAAGTTGTTTTTTTGCCATTGGAGGATTGTATAACATATTATTAAAAGTTCAAAATAACCATCATATAATTAGATATATGGATGACATTACTATGTTGTATTATTATACTTAAAATTTGAGCATGCATGCTACATTTTATGACAATTACATATATACTTGAAGTATATATATTTTATTTTGGATGCACAATAAGTTGGTTGAGAGAACATCTCAACCACACACCAAACTAGGAACCTATATATTTAGCTAAATCCTATGGAATAGCAAGAGAATCCATACATAGAAAGTCACAATTGAGATAAGTAGAATTACATATTTCAACGCACCCTCTTAACGACTACTTGTCTCCATATCAATCTGCAAAATCTAGTTGTGGTCAAGCATAGCAAAAAAAAAAGATACATTGACGTCCATATAAAGGGGCAACCATCCATCGGAATGCATGGGTGTGAACTGCTACAAACACTAGTCTCCTAGGATGTCCTTCACATACATGGTTCTCTGAACCATTATCACTACATAAATGTACCTGTGCCTGCAAATCCCACTCCAACATGGGTTTTATCGGATTACTCGTAACCATGCTCTCGTTTTTATCAGATTACGCTCAACCATGCCAACAATGGCACTTAGCGACAAAGGGCTACAAATCTGCCACTAGGGCACTCCAGCGACTAAGGCTCACAAACTTCTTTGGCACGATCTCACTGGATCTTCAAGCACGACCTCTCCAGCTCAACAGGCAGAAGCTCTCTAACTTCACTCAACAATCCCTATTACAATCTCTATGGCTCAACAGGCAGAAGCTCTTTGGCTTCACTCGACAATCTGCATCATGAGCTCCCTGACTCAATTGGCAGAGGCTCTTTGGCTTCACTCGACAATCCTCATCATGAGCTCTTTGGCTCCACGACGCTCCATAGCACAAGCTCTATATCTCAACAACGCTCCTTAGCATGAGCTCTCTAGCTCCGCTAACACGAGCTCACTGGCGACTGGACTTAATCTTGCCCAGTGTTTTCTCGGCTCACCCTCAACCATGTCAAGGGTTTTGTCATTTGACCCTAAGCCATGCCTACATGAATCCTTCTCCACTTCACTCTCACACGTGATTTCTGGCTGGCCACAAACCTGCAATTACAAAGTGGTTTTCATATTACCACGAACTTCATGGGGATACATATGCCTCTTCAGGCTTACATTACACACTCCAACTCTTGGAGTTACCAAGTACATACTTTACAAAGACCACTACAAAACATCCTAGACTTGCTAATAAATGTATGTGATACTACCATATGGGTCCATCCCATAAATCCACACTAACTCACACAAACATTTACTTTGTTTTCCATCATAATAATTGTTTCTTCTCCTTTACTTCATCTTTTGAAATTGTCTTTGGCATCTTTAATGTCATTGTCAATTAATTGTATTGGATTTTCATATTCATATAGGTGTGATTTGCCAGAGTAGTCGATTCTAACAACATCACCACCCATTGAGCAGGTTAAACTCAATAAAAAAACTTGAATAATCCAAAAACACTTACCATAATTCCATACCTATATGAGCCAATATAAAATCCTTCATAAAATCAGGTTTCTCGAGACCCTATGTAGCGAATTGGGAATTGGGCCGCTCAGTAGCTAGGGGCTTGGGTGGGTCGACAACATATCATTGTCAATAAGTAAAGCTGGAAACCTTGTTCGGTTAAAAATGTTGTCCCCAACCATTCTCTATGTAAGCTCAGTGCTGAGCATCAACAACAGCACCGCACCCAGCATGATCACGAGTAGGAATCGCTAGGACTTCATCATCTAGACACTATTTTCTTCACAATTCCTAATCTTCTATGCTCATCCACCATAGGTCTTCTACTATCGCGTTGTCCTTGAGGGCGGACTTGAACCTGTGCCTGTGCAGTGCTAAAGCATGCAGTAAAGAAGATGCCCCCATTGTGAATCTTCTGCCTGTTGAGCAACATCACTCGGCTCCAAACAAATCCCTGTGCTTAATGTGGTCTCTCCACGATTTACTTTGCACAACACTACACAGTCACAGAAATTAAAAAAAAAACATCTATGCTCATAGTACCATTTGATCCTTGTTATCCTTGGCTTTCAAATAACAAAATATATTATTTAAGACTTTCACCCTCAACTGCAAAAACACCAAAGAAACATAAAGGCTAACAAATGATTTATTAATCCAGAGACTACAATGTCTACCAAATTCGTCATCTCCTGACTTTTTTTCTTGTTTCAAAGGAGATATCACGATTTGAGATATCGAGGATTACAATTTTCCTCTACTCACAAACCCTCAATGCTAAGCATAAAAAACCGGCTCTACAGTGCTGAAAATAAAAAAATGTCGAATAACCTCTCACTGTCTCATCTCTTCAATCACGTTGAAGATTGATGAGATCTTGGTTAGGCAAGTCCAGTACAATCAGGATATTCGGAACACGCAACCATCCAAGGCCGCACATTACTCCAAGTCACAAAAAATATATCTACAATTCATTCACTAAACTCTCTATTTCACTAAACAGATGATGGACAAGCATTCACTAAACTCTCTATTTCCCTTTGCCCATGAGGGGCTAAGGCCAGGCCCAAATGGGATCTGATACCAACTTAAAATATGAGCGTGCACGCTACCTTCTATTAATCAAATAGGATTACATATATACGTCAATTATTCTCTCAAGATAGGGGAATGATCTTAGACGCACAATAAGTTAGTTGAGAGAATATCTCAACCACACACCAAACTAGGAACCTATAGATTTAGTTAACTCCTATGGAATAGCAAGAGACTCGATACATAGAAAGTCACAACTGAGACAAGAAGGAATTACATATTCCAACAATTATTAATGGATGTAACCAAAATATAATTTATGATTCCATCAATGGCATTGTATGGCATTGTAACATGTTTACGTAGATAATATAAATGTGTAAAATAGGGTTTCTAGAATTTTTATTTAATTATTAATAATTATTAGGTGTAGATGAAGGATTTAATATTTAGAAAATACTCTAAATAAAATCAATTGTTTTCTAATTTTTAATTAGATTGATTAATGAGAAAAAAATATATAATATGAAGCTATTTATGATTTTTTAGAAACGTGGTATTGATAAACCATGATATTAACATGTAATATTGTAAAAAAGACTATTTATAACTTATTGATCCATGGTATTATAACAAAATCTTTTGTATAATAATAATAATAATAATAATTTCATATGACTTTTATAAGTCTTAGTAATGTGAGATGTATTATAAAATAATTTTTTTGATGTTTATCATGGATTGATGCCCATGCACATTTTCCATCTATTGACTTGCAACTAGGTCTGATCTAGAATGGATCATTGGAGGAGACTTTAATATCATTCGTACCCTAGAGGAGAAAAGAGGAGGATTTAGAAGACTGAAATCTACCTCTCAAGCATTCAACAATCTCACAGAGGAGTTGTGGTTCGAGGATATTAGTACTAAAACAAGGCTCCACACTTGGAACAACCGATTAGGAGGTCGGCACCAGATAGCCTGCCATTTGGATAGACTCTAGTTATCGGAGAACCTAATCCTAAAGTATCTCACCATGGAGGCATATATTATTCCTTTCATGGGTTCATATCATTGGTCCATATGCCTCAACAGCTCATTGTCTCCACCCCCTAAGATCAAGCACTTCCAATTCGAGAGCTTTTTGTTGAGAAACCCAGGTTTCTTGGACAAGATCGACGACTAGTGGAAGGAGCATGAAGTGGATCCTAGAATCCACATGCAGGTATTCTAGTAGAGACTCAAGGCCCTCGAGATGAAAATCAAAACTTGGAACCATGAAGAGTTTAGGGACATATTTACAAAAAAGTGGAAGTGAGAGGATCGGATGGAGATTGTTCAAATGAAGATGGTATGTGAAGGACAAAAAAAGTAACTAGTTTCAGAAGAAGGGCGATTGATCAAAGAAGTAGAAGAGAAGAGGCTCTAGGAAGAAACTCTGTGGTGAAATAAATCCAAATTCCGATGGCTGAGAGAAGGGGAACAAAACTATAAGTTCTTTCACATATCTATGATAAGTCATAGACAAAAAAACCACATTGCCTCCCTAATCTTTGAAGAAGTGAATAGATTAGAACGACACGAAGATATAGAAATAGTTTTGATCACCACTTATTTCTCCTTATTGATAGAATATAAGGGCATGGACGGTGAGAGGATATAGCCAAAATAGCTTTCCATGTGCCACAATTGATCACAATAGAGCATAACATGACACTACTCTGCCTGGTTTCCAGAGACGAGGTGGAAGTGGTAATTAAGAGCATGCCCTTAAATAAGGCACCGGGACCAGATGGATTTACATCTAACTTCTTCAAGGCATGTTGGCCAATCCTGGGGATGGATATTATAGAGCTGGTGGAGGAGTCCCGAAGGCTCAAGCAGGTTTGGTTAGGAATCAATGCAACCTTTATTAATTTGATCCCAAAAACTAAATAAGTTTATATGCCAAGCGGATATCGGCCCATTTCCATCTAGAACATAATCTATAAGATCCTTTCTTCTATTATTGTTCATCGCTTGAAACCCATCCTCTACCAAATCTTAAACTTGGAGAAGTATGGGTTTGTGGAAGGGCGGTAGATCCTGGACAGAATCGTCATCACTCATGAAGTTTCCATTCATTGAAGACTTATAAAAAAAGAGGTATATTGCTCAAACTAGACCTCTAGAAATCATATGACAAACTTTGTTCGTACTATCTGCTACAAATCCTTTAGGAATTTAGATTTGTTGAGGATTGGGTTATATGGATTAGATCATTAATTGTGATGCCCTTCTTTTCTATCCCGGTTAATATCTCGTCCTCTTCTACCTTCCGTCCTTCTAAGGGTCTCCATCAGGGGGACCCGCTATTGCCTTTCCTCTTTATCATTGCGGCTGAGGGTCTCAGCTACCTCATGAAGTTAGCTAGAAGCATCAACGACCAGCGTGGCCTCCACTTTCGGGTAACCTCTATCAACATAACTCATAAAAATTTATCAACGCCAATATTTTGTATCATGAATCAACTCACGAACCAATCTTGCAAATCGTTGGCATCCTTATAAAATTCCAGGTTGCTTCGGGTATGCTCCTGAAGAAAGACAATTGAAATTTTTTTTTTCATACTCCCCATCCGATCCAAGCCTTCCTGGCCAGGGTCCTGGGTTTTTCTTATGGATCCTTACCCTTAAAATACCTCGGAGTCCCCCTCCTGGCTAACTCTCTTTGCATTTCCTCGTGGAAAGAACTGTTTTCCAAAATTCTAAAAAAGCTATCAACTTATACCTTTTGAGTTTTTAATTTGGAAGGCTGGGAAACCTTCTTTAAATATGTAGTCCAAGTGATTCCGATGTACCAAATTTAGTCTCTCCTAAGCCTCAAAAGCATCTATTGAGATCTAAAAGAAATTTTCATAATTTTTTTATGGAAAGGTACAACCATGGAGAGGAAATGGCCATTGATTGCATGGGATAAGCTCTTCCTTTCTAAGTATCTAGGTGGGTTGGGTCTCAAAGATCTGGAGGAATTGAATGCTGCTTTGGGCGCTAAAATATGATGGAGATGGTTGCAGGGCAGAGAGGAATAGTGGAAACCCATCTGGCCACAGAAGTATGGGCTAGGCTCTACTCAAGGATAGCTCCTTTGGAATCCCCCCCCACACTCTTGGTTCTTCCATTTGGAAAATGGCTAACCACAATAGTCACATTATTTGGGATCACCTCTTTTAGGAAATACAGAAAAACAATTCGACACTCCTGTGGGAGGACTCATGGCAGTAGAATCCCTGCCTAGACCGATATCCTTAGCTACAAACAATTCATGATAAGCTATGGGACCATAACCTTGGGTTGGTAGACGAATACTGAAAAAAGGTATAAGGAGACAATGGTTTGTAATACTAAAAAATGGCACAGGTTTGGCCCATCCTGATTAGCGTAGAAGAATGGGATCCTCTCTACAATCAACTCACTTAACAAGGAATTAGAAAATATCAACACCCAGAAAAACTCAAATGGGGGTACATTACAGCATGAAATTTCTCCCTTCATGATGCATACCTGATCAAGAAGATGAACTTCAACCTCCCTAGATAGAAGATATGGAAAAAAATCTGGAGCAACAGAGTTTGGCCTAAAATGTCCCACTTCTTATGGACCATGGGTCACAAAAATATTATCACATGGGACGAGCTTATGAAGCAAGGATACAAGGGGCCCTCTAGATATGCTCTATGTTTGACCTTGGAGGAAACAATGTAGCACCACACACATGATTGTTTTTAGAAAAATAAGTGTGGTGGCAGATAGATGATCTCTATGATCCTGAGGACTGCTACAAGGAAGACACCTCGGAGACCATCGAGGAGTGGTTGATCCACAAATTCCACAATCCTATAATAAATAGATCCTGGCTATTGACTCTTGGGTTCACCTTATGGAACATATAGAAGGAACACAAAAGATCCATTTTCGAAAATAAGAACCCCTTCGACTCTCTTGTGTGGACTCAAATCAAAGAAAACATTTGGGATACCATCCACTCAGAAAAATGGGATCTCAATGACTAGAAGGCATCCTCCATTGAAGTTCACATCCCATCCTGCCTCAACTTGTCCCAAGATCTGGTCTCCTCGATGCCCCGCTCTTCTAATCTTCCTAGGGTTGCCTCTCCATCGGCTTTCTCCAAGCCCCCCTTGGGGTGATTCCAACATAATTTCGATGGAGCCTCCAAAGGGAGCCTTGGTCTAGCAAGATATTGATGAGTGCTTAGAGATCATTCAGAAAACTCAGCGTGAGCCTTTGCAAGTTTCTGTAGATCCACCACAAATAATTTTTCCGAACTCACACCTATGGAACATGAACTCATTTTGGCACATAAAGAGAAAAGGAAAAGGATTCATCCCATGGGAGACTTGAAGCTGAGGCTAAGAAGTCTTGTGGACACAAACCTCCAGGCCCTCCAATATCTTGTGGACACAAACCTCCAGGTCCCTGATGGGGTGATTTCAATGAAGGACATATGGAGCAGGAGGCGACGACGGTGCCTATCTAGCCTCCACGTGCGCCTGTCTAGACTTAATGTGTAATAATGAGAACTAACAACGACAGTTGATGTCAATTGTGAAGGTCCTTATTAAGCTTGGCCTGTGGCACTCGTTGGGTACTATTTGGTTGTGGTGGGAAATAAGTTGGGTTTGTGGAGAGGTGAAGCTTACTGTGTTTTACATTCCCCTCCGAGGTCTTGGTCTTGGAGGAGAAGCGATGATGGGAATTTGGGTGGAGCAAACCAGTGGATGGTGATGGCATTGGCTGACCCTTGGGACCCTGGGACATCTACAAAAACTAGTAGAAATTTCATTCGCGTTGGTGCATTTATAACCTGTGGTGGAGTACAGGAAGGAGGGAAATGGGAAGTGGGGATTAACCTCGACACTTCGAACATGAAGTGATTTCTATTAGCTTTCGAAGGGAGGATATTTTAATTGCATGTTTGGAGGCGTTGGTCGACCGCAGGTTTGAGATGAGAGAGGTGGGGAGTTTTGTTACCGCCAGTGCTCAGGTGGTGGTCAAAAGTTGGAAGCTAGCCCTGTGGCCTCTAGCTAGAGACACTTTTCCCATATTTCATTGGGTGCAGAGATTTGGCCTGTCTTGCGGGTGGTGCACCTTCACCCTTCGTTCGGCCTCCGGGGTGGTAGAGAAGTTTCTTCTTCTGGTTGTCATTGTGTTTGGGCGTGAGGCATTCACTCACCAAAACTAGTTTTGGAGGGCGGGGACTATTGAGATGCCTCGTCAAAGGGGGAGGCCACGCTAAGGGGGTGCCAATCCAAGGCAGCTCGAGCAACCAGTAGGAGAGGAAGGAGATTCGTCTAGATTTTTTGATAGCCTTGAGACTAAGGAGGCCGTTGTTGGCTCTCTTGGTTGTGTGGTCACCCCAACTACAATGGAAACAATTGTTGCCCAAGTTCAGAACATCCCTTAATAATCCATGTTCTTTGTGAACAAAGGTATGAAGATCGTAACGAGCTCGTTGCATATATTAATGACATTCAATTCAATCAAAGTGAAATCATGGAGCAACTTGAAAACCTGAGACGCCAACATTGATGCACTAATGACCATATTCGCAGTATGGAAGCGAGGGTGGAGCATATTAATTATCATATGCATGAACATGTTGATCATGACACAACTCCCCTTGTAATGCCCCCCAACCCCCCTCCATAATATGATGTAGTTTGTTGTATTTTCCTTTTTGCTTAATAGTATGTTTTGGCCTCTAGGCCTCGTGAGAATAATACATGTAATCAGTTGCTCACATCTTCCTCCAAAACCGAATTTCAACAAGTCTGACCAGAATGAGAGAAAGAGGTCTCTTGAGATGATTTTTGTAATCTGCATTTTTAAAGATAATCTAATGTTTGAATCTTCACTAACAAAAAAAAAAACATCAATCACTTGGGTTTATTAATCTAAGAGTTCATATTCATACGATATAAAGTTATTCATAAAACTTTTAATACTAATCCTTAAATTAAATATATATCCTTGAGTTTAATTAGTAAATAATAATTGATGTAAATAAAAAATAAAAAATATTTATATTAATAAATAAATAAAAACATTATTTTTATTCATAAAATAATATTAGTAAATAAATTATAATTATAATTAGTTATTTATTTATTATGAATGAATTATTTATTAATATCGAATGAATGAATTATTTAATAAGTTTATTAATTATTTAATGAATGAAAAAAATATATTTAATTAACCATTAATTAATAATGAATGAGATGATTTATTTAATTAATTAACAATATTTATATTTAATTAACCATATTTATATTAGTAAAATAATATTAATAAATAATATTTAGCGAATAGTGTGGACTTCAAAATATTTGATGTTGCACCAAATCAATTAATAAATTGAAAAAACCAACGAACTGCGTTTCAGTGAAGCCTTTAATCCAAATTGTTGGGACACATTTATTTCACGTGAATAGAGGAGGATTCAACATCGCTTCTTCCACCGCGTAGGCTCCGACTGAATATGCCGGATAACTCGTAAGTATATAACTGTAAGTATATGTGAATTTTATATCAATAATAATTTTTTTATTTTGCTGTTAATTTTATCTTATAAATTTTTAGAATCACAAGTTGAACTTTTTCCTAGGCAAGATCTTAATATCTCATTTAAGAGCAAAATTAAATAATGTTTAATGTTTATTAAATTTAAAATAACTATAATAAAGTATACATTAATAGGTTGCATAGTTGTTAATGGAGATGATCAAAATAGAGTTTATGATTTTATTAAAAGTATAGTTATTATAATTATATTAGTTTTTTGAAATTTTAATTTACTTATAGATATATGGGATGGATTTCAGTATTTACAAAATGTTTTTTAATAATAATTATAAATAAAAGATTGAAATTTATTTTAAAAATAATTATATTTTTTTTAGTTTTGGATTCAATTAAAAAAACATATAATAAATATTATAAGTGTTATAATTATGCTTTGTTTGTTATATGTGTTTTAAATGCATATATATTTAGTTTACTTTGAATATGGAGATATCAATTTTTTTTTAATCTAAAAAAGATTTATACGGAATTAAGATGGATCAAGGATGATTATTATTAATATAGTATGGGTTATATATATACATATTATTAAGATGGATTTAGGCTAGTATAATATATATGAAGTTGGCATTGAAATATTTTATTTGTAATGCCCTTTCCACATTAAAATGTTAAAATGTTAAAACATATCCCATCATATGTTTTTTACAAATATTTCTTACATTGAATAAGAAAGCAACTTTATTGATATTTTTAAACTCTTATAAGTGCATATTATGCATATTGACATTACATCTTCTTATATAAATACTTGGGTATTGACATTCCTCCTTAGTTGAACTGGAATTATAGCATTGAGAAAATGATTATTGGAGGCTGGAAAGTTTATTATGAGTTTGAAAACAATTGTAAGGATAATGTTCTTTTTATTTGGAACAAAAAAAGGTTCCTCATTTTGACCCTCATCACACTTGTTGTCTTATACAAATGCGAAGTTTGGGGTTGTAGTATATCTAGAGAGTTGTGGAGAAAGATTGAGATGATTCAAAAGCAATTAATAACCAACAATATCAAAATCAAGAGAAATACTCCCTATCCTACCCTCTGGATCCCAATTAGCCTTTCCCCCATTGAAAACAAGGTTATGTTTAAGAATCTAATGTATAAGAATAAGTTTTAAAATATGCAATCCAAGTGGCTTCCCAATTTTTTTTCTAGTAAAAAACCTCACTTGCCTCTCAAAAGTGGGTGGCATAAGGATGCCCAGTCTTGACTCAACCATTGGGGATTAATGAGGAGATCATAGTGGCAAGCAAGGATATGGAAAATATACTATCACCTCCAAATTTAAGGATAAACTATGGGATGATAAGGATCTCAAGGGTAAAAGGAAGCTGAGATATTATAAGGAGGAGATCAACCTCCACCCATGATAACTAGAATTATTTTTCTGTTTTGATTAGCTCTAAGAAAAAAATAAACATCACTAAGATAAGAACTCATGAACTTCTAAGTGAAACCTTGTGAGCTTTGCAATACGAAGAGGGTGGAAGATGAAAATCACTTTCTTTTAGATTCTCTGACTCCATGGTCTCTCATTTCCCTAACATCTCCCAGGCTTTCAATCTTCTTCACTTATTAGGTCAACGCAACTATAGATCTTAGAGCATTTATTTCCATTTTTTATTATCATAGAAATAAGATTTTGAAGAATCACAATTAGGTTATGTGTCTTCTTCAGTTCGATAGACTGCATTGGTCTTATGGTCATTAATAATTATGATCGTCACATTATATCTCTATATAAAGTTATGTAAAATTAAAATGCAAATTGAAATATTTAATTATGACTAACATTAATTTATTTTTTTATTACTATTTTTAACTAATTAATTTCAATTATTATTTTATTATTTTTAAATGAAATATTACATAGCAATGCTCATGTTTTCATACATCTTTTAATGAGCCTTGTAGAATGAGCATTACAAGAAGTTAAGTTCAATCTATGCAAGTGAGAAGGACAATAAATGAACCAAAACTAAAATGTAGCGAATGAAAGTATGAATGAAAGAGAATAGCCAGCACCTAGAATGCCAACTGAAAATTGCACATAGTTTGCCATGTTTCATATATAAAAAAACTAAGAAAATCAAAAGCTCAAGCACCAAGATGGTGGAATGGAGAAAACATTGCTTTTCTCCATGGTGGAATTCAAGTGTTTGGGAATTTATAGTCATTAGGCACAAATCTTCTCACTTTCTTCACCATGCCCATGGAGTAATCAGATGCTTAAGTCATATAAAGTAAGATGTAAAATTATTAGAGCATGAATATAGATCTAGCTAAAGAATAATTACACAAACTCGCCAGAGTTGAAAAGAAAAATTAGAATTGAGAATAAATTTGATTTGTCAATATTGGTTGGAGAATCAGTACATAAAAGAAACTAAGTTAAGCTTAGTTGTACATGTAATAACTATGGATAATTAAAGCTAACTGAAGCTAAGTGTGTTTTATGTTCTATTAATGTAGACATGCACCACATGCAAGCACCAAAGTTAACTAACTAAAGCCAAGCGCACATCACATGCAATAACTAGAGTGGAACTGAAGCTAATTAATGCTAACTATGTGCATGTACACCAACACCCACCTTAAGTATAACTTAGGTGAGCGTGATGCAAAAAGAGCACATGCACCACATGGAAGCATCAGAGTTAACTAAATAAATCCAAGTGCACATCACATGCAATAACTAGAGTGGAACTGAGATATTTAAGGCTAACTATGTGCATGTACACCAACACCCCTGCTTAAGCATAACTTAGGTGAGTGTGATGAAAAATGAATGAGTCCCGACAACAAGGCCATTTTAGGTACCCATATACAATGCATGAAAAGAGGAAAGAGGGAAAACCAAGTGGGAAGAGAACCCCCCCCTAAAAATATAATTAAAAATGTAGAGAAAAGACAATTGTTAAGTGATGGTGTCCTTCACCACGAGATGATCTCGCAAAAATCGAAACTTCCACTCACTGAAAGTATTGACCTGAAGATATCGACAATCTTCTTAGAACTCGGACATTACTAAATATCGATGATCCCATCATGGATTTTGGAATTAGAGGTATCAACTCTCTTGTTTGGATCAAGGAACGAATTTCCTTATACATGGTTGCATGCTAATATGGATTCACTGCAACTTCGTCATGCATTTGACGATATAATTCATGTAACCTATATGCATGCATGGGAATGGTTGTCTCTAGGGATGCATGCATGTGCATATGTGGCTTTAGAAATGTCTTTTTGGATGCATGCATGCACATACATGGTATTATAAATTCCTCCTTAGATGCATGCATGGATCTACGACTGAGAGTGCATGTGGAATATCATTAAATTGAGGTTTCATGAGATCTGCATCATCAACATCATAAATAATAGAGGAATCAAAGTCCTCTTCTATGTTTTTGAAATTAGTGTTTGTGAAGGTCCTTATTAAGCTTGGCCTGTGGCGCTCGTTGGGTACTATTTGGTTGTGGTGGGAAATAAGTTGGGTTTGTGGAGAGGTGAAGCTTATTGTGTTTTACATTCCCCTTTGAGGTCTCAGTCTTGGAGGAGAAGCAATGACATGAATTTGTGTGGTGCAAACTAGTGGATGGTGATGGCATTGGCTGGCCTTAGGGACCCTAGGACATCTATGAAAATTGGTAGAAATTTCATTCACGTTGGGGCACTTATAACCTGTGGTGGAGCGCAGGAAGGAGGGGAATGGGAAGTGGGGATTAACCTCGACGGTTCGAACATGAAGTGATTTCTATTAGCTTTTGAAGGGAGGATATTTCAATTGCACGTTTGGAGGCATTGGTCGACTGCAGGTTTGAGATGGGAGAGGTGGGGAGTTTTGTTACCGCCAGTGCTCAGGTGGCGGTCAAAAGTTGGAGGCTAGCCATGTGGTCTCTAGCTAGAGACAGTTCGGCCATATCTCATTGGGCGCAAGGAGTTGGCCATATTATTTAATGAATGAAAAGAAATTATTTAATTAACAATTAATTAATAATGAATGAGATGATTTATTTAATTAATTAACAATATTTATATTTAATTAACCATATTAGTAAAATAATATTTAGCGAACAATGTGACCTTTAAAATATTTGATGTTGCACCAAATCAATTAATAAATTGAAAAAGACCAACAAACTGCCTTTCAGTGAAGCCTTTAATGCAAATTGTTGGGACACATTTATTTCACGTGAATAGAGGAGGATTCAACCTCGCTTCCTCTACCGCGTAGGCTCCGACTGAATATGTCGTATAACTCGTAAGCATGTAACTGTAAATATATGTACATGCCTATGACTCGAAGTCTATAGCTGTACATCTCTGTACAACTTCCCTGCATATTCATTGGTCGTTTTCACTGTCTCACATTATTTTAATCTGAAACTAATATATTCAACTTAATCTTAATATATTTTAAATAATTAAAAAATAGTTTATTTAATGTTATAAAATATTTGTAAATTTTATAGAAATAATAATTTTTTTTAATAATAATTCTTTTTTGGAAAATAGTAATTTTCTATTAAGATAAAAAGTTACATTCAATGCATCAAAATGTATTTCAGTTTAGTTTTTGATATTAAAAATAAAAATAATGTAAGGTTTATATATTCTAGTTTTGTGATAAAAAATATCTATTTGTCAAAATATAGTCCATGTTTGTATGAAAAAAATATTGATTTTCTTATATATAAGTAAAATTAAATAAAAAAATGAGAGTCATCATTTCCATATTAACTTATATTGTTGCTGATAATATAATTAAACATTTAATAAATCTTATTAAAATATAAAAGAGAATATAATTGGACAATTAAACATTGCCCTTTATAATTATTCATGAGTAATTTATCTATAATAATAATTTAAAAAAATATGTATGACATTAAACAAAGACTATATCCTCTTGACGATGGCTTTTCCAACTTATAAGTTATAACAATATAAGAAAATGGGTATCAATGACTAAACAAAAGTTATGATTATCAAATTCAAGAAGGACACTTACCTTCATTTTATGTATGACAATAGTAACTTGGAGGAAGTGTCTTCTTACAAGTACTTAGGAATTGATATTCATCACAAGCTCAACTAGAACTATAACATTCAAAAAAGGATTAATGGGGGGTGGAAAGCTTATTTTGGTCTTGAAAATAATTGTAAAACAGAAAACCTCGTAATGTGGGATAGAAGAAGTTCCTCTGTGAAACTTTAGTCACTCCTGTTATCTTATATGGATGTGAGGTTTGGGGTTGCAGCATCTCTAGAGAATCCTGGAGAAATATTGAGCAAATCCAAAAGCGTTTTATAACGTATAACCTTAAAATTAAAAGAAATATACCCTATCCTATTATCCTTATAGAAGTGGGTCTTTCCCCTATAGAGAGCCTACCTATGACTAGGCTTCTATTGTACAAGCACAAGCTCAATAGCATAGGAGACCATAGACTTCCTAAGCTAGCTTTAAATTCCAGCCAAAATCACCTAAGGCTTAAACGAGGTTGGTATAAAGACACCAAGGCCTGGTTAAACCATTGGGAGATCGATGAGAATGTTGCATTGCAAAACATCAATAACATTAAAAAAATTGTTACTTCTAAGTTCAAAGAAAAAATGTGGTGCGAGAAATATCTAGCAGCTAAAAGAAAATTAAGGTATTATAAGGAGGTCATCAACCCCACCTTAGAAGATCAAAAGTATCTCTCTGTTTTAACTAGCTCAAAGAAGAAAATTAATATAACCAAGATTAGAATGAACTCTCATGAGCTCCATAGTGAAATAGGTCGTTGGACAGTTCCTAAAACACCATGGATGAAAAGGACCTGCCATCTCTGTGAGAATATGAAGGTTGAGGATGAAAACCACTTCCTCTTATAGTGCCCCGCGTACAACCACATTAGAGCTCAATTTGATAATCTTTGTTGCAATACTGACCTTCCTAGCCTTTTAACATGCCAAAATTATAGTGAGCTGGGGAAGCTTCTCTCCAAGATTTTTGAGCATAGGAATAGACTAAAGATAACCATCATCATCATCATCATCATCAAGAAAATATGATATCTCACGTTGCATTATTATGTAGTGAACAATTTCCATCATTAAATTAAATAAACATTAATTATATAATTAGCTTAATTTTTTTATTATCAATTTAATATAATTATTTAAATAAAATTAGTTAATAAATATAAAAATGTTGAACACTATTACTAGTGTAATTATATAAATTAAATGCTTTATAAAAGTTAATGCACATCAATCCACAATAAAAGAAAAAGTGAATGTCAGGAATGCAATGTGTGCTCACTCATCTTTAAGGATCATAAGCTTTTGAATGTTGTAGTTTTTAGACACACAATTTTCCATAATTTTTGTCTGGAACATGAATTCTAGCTATGAAAATCTACATTCTAAGAAGCATCAAGACACTGCTACATAATACACTTCACAATGCTAAAATTAAAAAAGTCATAAAACCAACTAAATTATAACATCATTTTAAATTATTATTATTAATAATAAATAATTAAAAAAATAATATATAATGAAAAATATAGTCTAACTAACAAACAAAACTAGATTTTACCTAGCTTTTCTTATCATCAATTTTGTCAGAATCCCCTAAAGATCTTTTAAAATAATGAGTTTAAATTGCTTAATTTTCAAAGTTAAATTATCTTCAAATTTTTTAGGATGTTCAATCTATATATGTATTGAAAAAATTATTCTAATAAATATATGCACATTTAAATATGCATATGTACATTTAAAGAAACATCAATTAAATTGTTGTGTTGAGAAAAATATGTACATATAAAAAAACATGGAACACGATTCTTAGACATTGAGATTTAGCCCCACTTTTTCATGGATATCCTTAATATGTAAATAGAATTTTCTACAATACTATAAGCCAATAATATGGCTTATCATACCATGTGTCCTAATAACTCCATATGACACTTATTCATATAGCATTTTTTAAATTAATTAATTAAATTAAAAATCAAACTTGGCATAATTTTTTTGGAAATGAAGATGAGACTTTGATTTATGTATATCTTTATGAATATTATACATAATCAGCCTAAATTCTGTAAAGATACTATATTAATACAATTAATTTAACCATTGATAAATAGTTTAAATTTAAAATTAAGAGATTCTAGAGAATTTATATTAAAATAAATTTATCAATTCAAATATTAATAAATTTTAGAGAATTTGAAATTGATAAAAAAATGAGTTATAAATAATTTAAATTTAGTTTTCATACACATATATATATATATATATATATATATATATATGAAAATCCAACTAGAATTCTAAAAAACTCTCATTAAAAACAACTCATATATATATATATATATATATATATATATATATTACCATTTTCCAAAATATTTAATTAATTTAAAAGCATTTAACTAATTTAACAATAAATTGTAAACAATCTATCGGTGTACTCATTGCTAACATCATTTTTCTTTTACGTTTTTCCTAACATAATTAAAATAATAATATTACCTTTTATTTTTTTCTTAACATAATTAAAATAATAATATTTCAAAAATAATGATCATTTTTCTTTATCATTAAATATCCATCCATATATAAATTGTTAATAATAATATCTTCACCATGAAATATCCATACAGATATACACAACTATTAATAATAATAAAGTAATATTCACTTTTCTTATCATGCAATATCATTGATAACAATTTGGATACAGATATACACCACTATTAATAATAATAAAGTAATGATCACTTTTCATATCATTCAAGGTCATTGATAACACTTTGGATACAGATATACACAACTATTAATAATAGTAATGTAATGTTAACTTTTCTTATCATTCAATGTGATTGATAACAATTTCCAAATTGTTAGATATACACGATCAAATTAGGAAGCCATTACAATCATACTTGTAGCCCAGAAGATGCCAATTCGGAATTAGTGTCCTGTTTATTTTGCTAAACAAATCAATTATACATAAGCGTAAAGTTTCTGAACATAGTAAGGCCATCAAAATGACCAATCAAATCCGTAAAATACTTATGGCCCACAAGATGCCAATTCGGAAATGTACGGTTCATTTTCCTAAACAAATCAATTATACATAAACATAAATGGAGTTCATCAACATAGCAAGGCCGTCAAAAAGGCCAATCAAATCTGTAAAAAGCTTTTAACTGTATTATGTGTTCCTAAAATAAATTATTGTGACAAACAGGACAAATACAGATAAAAGTTTGCATGCAGTAAAACCCACTATCCGGTACATACAATGCGGCACTATCTGACGTATTCCCAAGGGTAGACCTACGATATTCGGACACTGCATTGACTCAAACACAGTATTAAACTCAGTG
This sequence comes from Pinus albicaulis, assembly GCA_034641835.2. NCBI lineage: Eukaryota > Viridiplantae > Streptophyta > Pinopsida > Pinales > Pinaceae > Pinus > Pinus albicaulis. The sequence continues at coordinate 981,654,674 of CM076573.1, read as the reverse complement.
TTTATAGATATCTTTAGTTACGATTCCATAAAAAATACAAGAAAGTATGGAGAAAACGCTGCTGTATATTGATGTTACCGTTAGTTACGATTCCAAAAAAAATAGAAGTATGTAGAAAACGCTGCTGTATATTGATGTTACCGCCAAGATGAGGTCTTTGTCCAAAAGGAAGTAATTCATCCATAAACAACTGTTAATAAATGCGAACAGGAAGGAATGGATGGGCATAAACTCCACACTCTTAGTCCGTATCACCAATTTCTGCTCACGTTAAAGAATGGAGTACTCGTCAAGAGGGCATTTGATTCAAATATTATATTATAAATTCCACTGTTGAATGTAACAACGCCGTGAAATTCCCGATGGAAAGTGGGGAAGCATACATAAGCACGATGACGATCATTCCCGAAGTCCCTACCAGCGCTTTTCTACTCTTGTGATCATGAAGAGCAAGCTGAGACGCTGTTGCTATAGTTACAAACGCCATAATTCTTCTATATTTACCAAATTCAAATTCGATATTATAAAAATTCCTATTAAATATTTTCAATTTTAAATTTGTTTTCTCATTTATAATAATATTTAAATAATTTTGGTAACAATTTTGAAATTGCAATTCACTAAACAAAAACACAATCACACTTCTCAATTATCCTTAAAATCTATTTTATATCTTATCTAAAATTGTTTTTTAAAAATTAAATATTTAAAGTAAAAATTAAATTTCAAATTTCAAATATTATCTAACCAAAAATAAAACCACACAATGATCCTTAAAATCTATTTCATATCTTATCTAAAATGCCTTTTTTAAAATTAAATAATTATCCTTAAAATCTATTTCATATCTTATCTAAAATCATTTTTTTAAAATTAAATATTTAAAATAAAAAATAAATTTCAAATTTCAAATATTACCTAAAATTATTTTTAATTGATACATATTTAAAAACTAAATATTTAAATTTTATTTTTATATAATTTATTAAACTTATTAAACTTAACTATTTTTATAAATTTTTAAATTTAACTTCAAATCTTTCGTTTCTAGTTATTTCAACTTTTTAAAATCTTTCTTTTCTAGTTATTTCAACTTTTAAAAATCTAAATAAACAGGTTAAAATTTAAAATTGGGAAATTTCTCATTCCCAATTAATTTCTATTTCCTAATTATTATCCTTTCTCATCAAATTACACTTACCATCACTGATACAAACTACCAATTTTGCGAAGACTACTAAACATATCAATTATGTGTAAAGCTGTTAGCCACCATGAATGGAATCAACTCAATTTTTTATCCGTAAGATTTTGAGATACAAAGATCTAGATTTGCAAAACAATGAACAAACTTGCAAGAGAAGGAAGGAGCCAGTAAGAATAGAGAAAAGAATGAAATTGATTCTACAATATTAGTTTTGGAATAAATACATAAAAGAAACTAAGTTAAGCTTAGTTGTACATGCAATAACTATGGATAGTTAAAGCTAACTGAAGCTAAGTATGCTTTATGTTCTGTTAATGTGCACATGCATCACATGCAAGCAGTAAGTTAACTAACTAAGCAAGTTCACATTGCATGCAAGCAGTAAGTTAAATAACTAAGCTAAGTGCACATCACATGCAATATCTAGAGTTTAACTAAAGCTAATCTAGGTGAATGCACACCAACACCCCCCCTTAAGCATAACTTAGGTGAGTGTGATGCAAAATGAATGAGTCCCGGCAACATGACCATTTTAGATACCCATATACAATGCATAAAAAAGGAGGAAAGGGGGAAAATCCAGTGGGAAGAAAAACCCCCCTCAAAATATAATTGAAAGTTAGAGAAAAGACAAATGTTAGGTAGTCGTGTCCTTCACCCCGAGACGATCTCAAAAAATTGAAACTTCTTCTCAGTGAAAGTCTTGGTGAACTCGCACAGTACTGAAGACTGATGATCCCATCAGGGATCTGGAGGAATAAACTTCATTTTTGGAAGTAGAGGTATCAACTCCCATCTTTGGATCAAGGACTGAATTTCCTTATACATCATTGCATGCCAATATGGATTCCCTGCAACTTCCTCATGCATTTGATGATCAAATTCATGTACCCTATATGCATGCATGAGAATGGGTGTCTCTAGGGATGCATGCATGTGCATGTGTGGCTTTCGAGATGCCTTTGTGGATGCATACATGTTCATACATGGTGCTATAAATGCCTCCTTAGATGCATGCATGGGCATGCATGGCTCTGCAACTGAGAGTGAATGTGGAGCATCATTAAATTGAGACTGCATCAAATCTGCATCAATAGTAGAGGAATCAAAGTCCTCTTCTATGATTTTTAAAGTAGTGTCTTCATCATTAGTAGATGAATATATTTCCTCATGCAGAATGTTTTCATTATTGGATAAGATAAAATTCTCATCTGCAACGGGTCCATTAACAATAGAAGAAGCAAAATCTTCTTGTTCAACACTGTCTTGAGAATATTTCTCCACATTTTTGGAGTCTTCACCACTTTCATGACTGTTATAATAAGTCGATCTCTTTGCCTCCAAATGGTTTTCTTCTAGATCATTTTCATTACCATATAATCCTTTCAATGTAGTCCAGATTTTATGTGGTGATTCAATATTTATGATCTCATAAAGAATATCACGAGACACAGATAGACACAATCTTCCATAAGCCATGTTAGATCTGTTAAGCCAATCTGACTTCTCATCCTCTGAGATTGATTCTGTCTCAATTCCCATGACTATTTGGTACAAGCCTTTGCTCCTAAGATGAAGAAAAATCATTGGCTTCCATTCATGGTAATTGTATGGAGTCAGAATCGTTGAAGATGAGAACTCCATTACGGAAAATTCTCTAATATTTGGATCTGCAAATCAAATCTTCGAACAATTTCCAATTCTATGCTCTTCAAACCCGCAAAAAAAATTGTTCATGGAACTTCTCCAAACTCTTAAAGCTCCGATACCATGTAAGATTTTGAGATACAAAGATCTAGATTTGTAAAACAATGAACAAACTTGCAAGAGAAGGAAGGAGCGAGCAAGAATAGAGAAAATAATGAAATTGATTCTACAATATTAGTTTTGGAATAAATACTAAAAGCAACTGAGTTAAGCTTATTTGTACATGAAATAACTATGGATAGTTAAATCTAACTGAAGCTAAGTGTGCTTTTTGTTCTGCTAATGTGCACATGCATCACATGCAAGCAGTAAGTTAACTAACTAAGCAGGTGCACATTGCATGCAAGCAGTAAGTTAACTAACTAAGCTAAGTGCACATCACATGCAATATCTAGAGTTTAACTAAAGCTAATATAGGTGCATATACACCAACATTGTCAATTCTGTGTATAAAGCTATTAGCGACCAACTGAACCAAACCAATTTTTTATCAATTCTGTGTAAAGCTATTAGCGACCCTGAACTGAATCGAACTAAATTTTTATCAAATAATTCCATGCAAGAATAGAATTATCGAATTTCCATTTTTTTGATGATAAGGACATATTTGGTAACTATGGTTTGTTCAACGTACTCACTAAAGCTGATGGAGAAACTGAGGAATATTACTAAGGAACTGATAAGAGAATATGAGACTTGAAACCTACCTTGGATTGGCGTGGAGCGAATTTCAGATAGATAATAACGAACAGAAGATCGAGAATGTTTCCAACGCCATTGACAGTCAATACCGAGACGTTTTCGAAGCCATTGTTGATCAGGGGCGGGCCATACCACGTGTAAAGGAGAAAATTTAGCAAAGCTATCGCATAGGGGAAGCCTGAGAAATCCTCTGTTAGTTAATCTCAACTCAAAAGTTTCTTCAGAAGATACTTAAAAAAACTAAAATGCCTTACATTGGGGTTCCATAAAGCAGTAAGGAAGTTGCATTTCCTAAGACACCGTTCAATGCTTTAACAAGAATTTTAGTTCAAATCTATGCAAGTGCAAAGGACAATAAATGAAATTAAACTAAAATGCAATGAATGAAAGTATTTTAAGTAGTAAAAGTGAAAAAGAATGAAAGAGAATAGCATGCACCTATAATGCCAACTGAAAACTGCACATAGTTTTCCACATTTCCTATATAAAAAATCTAAGAAAATCAAAAGCTCAAGCACTGAGATGGTGGAATGGAGGAAACATTGCTCTTGATGGTGGAATTCAAGTGTTTGGGAATTTATAGTGACTAGTTACAAATCCTCTCGCTTTCCTCACCGTGCACATGAAGTAATCAAATGCTTAAGCTTTGTTTATGCTTAAGTATAGTATAAAACAAGATGTGAAATTATTATAGCACAAATAGTGATCTAGGTGAACAATAATTGCAAAAACTTGTTAAAGATGAAAATAAAAATTAGAATTGAGAATGAATTTGATTGGTTTGCGAATCAATACATAAAATCAACTAAGTTAAGATTAGTTGTACATGCAATAACTATGGATAATTAAAGCTAACTGAAGCTAAGTGTGGTTTATGTTCTGTTAATGTGCACATGCACCACATGCAAGTACCAAAGTTAACTAACTAAAGCCAAGTGCACATCACATGCAATAACTAGAGTGGAACTAAAGCTAATAAAGGCTAACTATGTGCATGCACACCAACACCCCCACTTAAGCATAACTTAGGTGAATGTGATGCAAAATAAATGATTCCCGGCAACAAGGCCATTTTAGGTATACATATACAATGCATGAAAAGAGGAAAGAGGGAAAACCTAATGGGAAGAGAAACCCCCCCCCCCCCTTCAAAATATAATGCAAAAAGTAGAGAAAAGACTACTGTTAGGGAGTCATGTCCTTCACCCTAAGACGATCTCGTAGAAATCGAAACTTCTACTTAGTGAAAGTCTTGGTGAATATATCAGTAGTCTGCTCGGAACTCATATAGTACTGAATATTGATGGTCCCATCATGAATCTGAAGGAATAAGCTTCATTTTTGGAAGTAGAGGTATCAACTCCCATGTTTGGATCAAGGAATGAATTTCCTTATACATGGTTGCATGCCAATATGGATTCCCTGCAACTTCATCATGCATTTAATGATCAAATTCATGTACCCTATATGCATGCATGGGAATGGTTGTCTCCAGGGATGCATGCATGTGCATGTGTGGCTTTAGAGATGCCTTTTTGGATGCATGCATGCATATACATGGTGTTATAAATTCCTCCTTAGATACATGCATGGATCTGCGACTAAGAGTGCATGTGGGGCATCACTAAATTGAGACCTTGTCAGTTCTGCATCATCAACATCATCAATAGTGGAGGAATCAAAGTCCTCTTCTATGGTTTTGAAAGTAGTGTCTTCATCACTAGCAGAGGAAGATATTTCCTCATGTGCGATGTCTTCATTATTGGAAAAGATAAAATTCTCATCTGCAATAGGCTCATTAACAATAGAAGAATCAAAATCTTCTTATTCAACATTGTCTTGAGTATATTTCTCCACATTATTGGAGACTTCACCAATGACTCTTATAATAACTCGAACTCTTTGCCTCCAAATGGTTTTCGTCCAGATCATTTTCACGACCATATAATCCTTTCAATGTAATCCAAATTCCATATAGTGATTCAATATTTTTGATATGATAAAGAATATCAGGAGACACAAATAGACACAATCTTCCATAAGCCATATCATATCTATTAAGCAAATCTGACTTCTCATCCTTTGACATTGGTTATATCTCAATTCCCGTGACTATTTGTTACTAGCCTTTGCTCCTAAGATGAAACATCTATCTCAATTTCCATGACTATTTGGTACTAGCCTTTGCTCCTAAGATGAAGTAAAATCATTGGCTTCCGTTCATAGTAATTTTATGGAGTAAGAGAGGTGGAAGTTGGGAATTCCATTCTTTCACTTTTGGTTGTAGCAACAATTGCGACAATTATTTAATATTCAGATCCACAAATAAAATCTCCTAATAATTTCCAAAGATCTGATCTTCAAATCTACAAAAAATTGTTCATAAAAATTCTCCAAGCTCTTGTAGCTCTGATACCAACTAAAATTATTAGAGCACAAATATGGATCTAGCTGAAGAATAATTGCACAAACTTGTGAGAGTTAAAAAGAAAAATTAAAATTGAGAATGAATTTGATTTGTCAATATTGGTTTGAGAATCAATACATAAAAGAAACTAATTTAAGCTTAGTTGTACATTCAATAAATATGTATAATTAAATCTAACTGAATCTAAGTGTGCTTTATGATTTGTTAATGTGCTCATGAACCACATGCAAGCACGAGAGTTAACTGACTAAAGCCAAGTGCACATCACATGCAATAACTAGAGTGAAACTAAAGCTAATTAAGGCTAACTATGTGCACGTACACCAACAAAAGATAACTTGCCTTAACCTGTTCTGTGGTAAATACTACAAGGTCAGATCTGTATATCTTCTTTTTTATTGAAAGGAGTAATTAAGGTGTGCCTAGTGTCATATCATATCTATTGTAAACAACAGGAAAGAATAAACATGACGACGAGGCCCAAACCTAAAACCATACAATTTTATACACTACTTTCCACTAAGATCCATGTCGAATAGAAGAATCTCCAAATCTGATTCTTTGGCAACTGGGTGGAATAATTTTCTGATGGTAAATAATAAACGTTTCTTCTAATAATATAAACGACATTATATGGGTTGGTTGACATAGTTCACTGACTGGACGGTAAATAATGAATGCTGCTTCTAATAATATAAACGACATTATATGGGTTGGTTGGCATAGTTTACTGACCGGCATAGGAAGGGTCCTGGAAAATTTGAAAGGTTCTTGTGTGGTGTGCAGCTGTAAGTGAAACAAGAAGGGCTGCAGGGCAGCAAGTCCCTGGTAGTAGGGAGATCTATAATGCCCAGTCATAAATTGGACCTTCAGAGATTAAAAAAAAAAACAAAAGAACTAAAAAATAAAAAAATAAAACATCAACTGCTTTAAATGATTCTAGCTAGTGAAACCCTACTCCGACTCTACTATGTGTCCTATTGCGAACCTCAGCTCTGCTATGTTTCGTGTTGCCAACCTGAGAAAGGCTATATGCATTCCTTCCAATGCCTGAAGATAGAGCTCCCGATATACGAGATGAATCAGAAAGGTGAGCTGAAAAATTCCCTCATCTTTCCAAATCCCAAACAACATTGTTGCAGAGCAGTGGCCTTCTTCAATAAAACACTATTGTGAATTTTTTTTTTTTCCCTAAGTTTGAAGGGTTGTGCAAGAGACTGGTTCATGAACTGTGGAAAAGGAATATTTGTGCCTTTTTCAAACATTATGGAGGAATTTTGTGCATAGTGGGACAACGGCTCTGACTAGTTTCCAAACATTTAAGAAATTAGAAAATTGTATGCTTCCTAGAGGAACATAGAATAGGGTCCTGGTCCTCCTATTGAAGGAAATGAAAAAAACACTAAAAAGGAACTTCCAGCACCTTTGAAATTGAAAAGGACACTTCCAGCCCCTTGGAAATTGAAAACTCCATTGAAGAGGACTTTTCACGCCATTTGTTCAAAGATGATGAAACAATGTTCGAAAGAGATAACCCTTGCATGGATACCTATTGTAGTCTGGCATAATAACATGACGCTGGAGTTAATTCTGAATCAATACAACGACTGCAATCTTATTCTGGTTGAAAGCAGGTGCTAATGAAACTATTTCAAAAAAAAATCTGCAAAGTAAACACTCTTACTGCCATATAAACATCCTATTTCACTTTCAACACTGAATATTAAATTCCTTGCTCAAGATGGCATCTTGATGTTTCTATAAAAGTTAGAAAAATTCATAAACTCTAACTTACTAATTAGATGATTTTTGCATACCTCCACAAATGATCATTATGATATGATGCCAAGATCCACTGAATTTTCTTCAAAAGATAGGTATTCGAGATTTACATCTAGCTTGTTCACAAATTCAATTGTGAACAAGACCATAACACAGTGATCGATATACATGGTTTACATCATGATGAAAAAAGATGAACAAACCATAAGAGATGATTTGATTGTCATTCGTAGAATACTGTCTTCACATAACAAATCTGATGCCTCAAATAATAGAGAGGTTTATAATAACCTCAGATTTTCAAACTTCCAGGAGGATCATTTCTAGTAAGGACAGTTCTGTCACTTAAATATGAAAGAGGATTGACTCCATTACATGAGTCAAATGCTTCCACCACTTCATTCCTAATGCTATCCGCCTTTCTAAAAAGGTTTTATGATGACTATAAAAACCTCACAGATTTTCTCAACTTATATAACAAATTCAAGCTGAGAATATATTTAGGCTTGATCATATTACGATAAAATGTGTAGGACTTGGATATGACCAAGAGAATAATATGATCGGCATTTACTTTTCTTTAGTGCCATATAAATATTCCCATTCCAAATGAGCTGAGATTCTATGCGAAATGCGTAGAACTGAATGATGATCTCTAAGCTGAATATATAATTGCAGAGATCAATGTGAATTCATTCCATATATATGTATGTTAGAGAACCATACTTAATCTGTGCTTGATAATAGCCAACTCACAGGGATACTTTTCCTACTATGTAGGGGAACTGAGCAAGATGAAGAATCGAAGGCCATACAATTTTACCAAGAGATAAAGTCTTGTATATGAGAGCATGTCCCTTTGTGTTGCTGATAGTAAAGTAATGAGCCTAATAACCGATCATCCTATAGGATTCTTGGCTTCTCTCCGTTTTAAACAGAGGATTAAATTAATTCCTTTTGAAATGAAATGGAGCTCAGAAAAACAAGAGAATGGGGCTACATCTTTTCTAGTCCTCGTAGGATCAAAAGAGAATGTTGCGCCAAGTTTATAATAGAATATCTTGATTATATGCCCAAAATATCCTTCCAAATAATAGAGTGATTTAGGACAAATTATCAAATCAGATGTATATTCAGAATCTCGATTCTTTTGGAAACCATCTTTTATGGTCTATCCATGTGATACATAGTGATAAAATAATGCCTTAGAATTTCGGATCAGAAATGAGATATTTTCCTCTCTTGATATGGTTTCCAAAATGAAGGCCTTAAATGCCTTGCAACACTAGGAAAATCCCTTCATACTTTGATAAATTCATTGATAAAAAAAATGATAAAAGATGCAGATCTTTGAGGTTTTTGTTTTAACCTTTACTTTACTTTGCTTAACTAGGATTAGAACTGCTGCTTTCATACAAAGATAAGGTTTGAATGATGATGCACAAAACCTTCGGTCTGTTAGCATTTAAATGCTGACAAATCTATTTAAGTGTTATTCTTTGAAACTGGAGAAACCACAAGTCAAGTTGCCTATGATTGATACTTCAATGTGATCAATAAACCTCTTTATTTGTCAAACCTTGACTCACTCTTTCATAGTTGAATGTGATATTTCTAGCCTACATATTATTCATGAGAACAAGCCCTGAAACAATCAAGGGAATTTGACTTATGTTCCATAGACAGATAGAAATGAATTTTCTCTACCTCAGAACAAAGGTCCTAAATTTGACATCCTTATAGTTGAATACTTGCAATTGTACATAGTATGCCAGACCCCTTCTTCAAGATGTTGTGTACAATTACTTGTAGCCTACATAATGCATATCCGCACTGACTAACAACTGTGAATAAATGAAATCTGTAGTGACAAACAACTGAGAATAAATGAAATTCACGGAGAATTCCCTAGACACGTCTTGTGCATGCAAGGGAGTAAACCTATTGGTTTTTATTATTTTAATATATTTAAATTGAAAAAAAAAATTATTTAAAAATAGAAAAGTAAATACAATAATAATAAGGTTAAATGGTTTTAAAGAAATGAACTACTCAATTTCCAAGTGGGGCTTGGGTTTTGCATGCAACTAAGTGCCGATAGATGAAACAACGATCACCTTAACCAAGTGGGGCTTGGGTAAACTACTAGATCACCTTAATTAAGGACGACATAAAATTCCTGATGAATAGAATCTATTGAATCCCTGAGACATGGATCAACTAATATGGCTGTTTCGGTAGCCCTAGGGACAAATGCAACTTATTTTTATTCATTTTATTCACTTTGTTAGAGCTGCAACTTCAAATACCTTTAAAGGTACAGATTTTTTTGAGACAAGTGACATGCTAATCTCCTTCATTATTCTAGGGAAGTTTCTGAAAGTTTTAGCCAAAGGAAAAACTTCAGAAGCCATTGCAAAGCTGATGGAATTAGCTTCGGACATAAAAATATTATTCACATTGGACGATGATGGAAATATCAAAGTTGAAAGCGAGATCAACAGTGAATCAACTAATTCAGAGGAATGACGCTGTAAAAGTTGTTCCAGGGGAAAAGATACCAACAGACTGGTTGGTGATTTGGGGTCAAAGACATGTCAATGAAAGTATGCTGACAGGGAAACCTCAACCTGTTAAAAAAGGATTGGTGATAAAGTATTCAAAGGAACCATGAATCAAGTAGGAGGGCTGCATGTGAGAGCTACTCATGTAGGTTTTGAAACTGCTCTTTCCTAGATTGTTAGTTTTGAAACTGCTCTTTCGCAGATTGTTAGGCTTGTTAAAGCAGCCCAAATAAATAAATATCCATCCTAAGAAGTTGAGCTTATGTTGAAGCTGAGCCCTCTGTCAGTTGGGTTTTTTTTTGGGCCACATATCCTTCACCCTCTGCTACGCATGGTCTATCTTATCTGTGCTCGATAAATCTAATTCACAGGGGAATGGTGAAAATGTACATGTTTTATTTTAGAGATTTAGAAAAAACAAATTCCAAAATTTTGTATTCTTAATTATGTACAAAAAAAAATTCTAATTCGTATTTTGGATGTACAAATTTATATAAAACCAGAGGCATTATCTAAATAAATAATGATACAAAAGACACAAAAAATTGCTTAATAATACTTCACAAAGAATTTTCTTCTCAAATTATGGATATTTATTATGTTGTCCGCACAATTGTGGCTTTACCTCCCTCATTGCGTGTGTGAAGGATCAATTTCGGCCATGTTCCTCTGCAACATATAGGGATGCTGCCATGTTTACTGCAACTACACTTGTGCTTTGATGGGGAGAAATTGGAAGCACAAGATGGAAGGGGGAAACTATAATCACAAGTAAAGCATGTGCTTCACCAACTGCTTCATCTACTTCTACATATATATATGATGTTATACATGGCACTAGGTCTTGATCCGAAATAGCATAATATGGGTCTCACTCACAAAGGTCAAAGGTAGTAGTGAAAACTTTCGACCTTCAAGTAGGGAGCCTATGACTTCATAGTAGGAGCCCACAAGGTAAGCATTCCAGCTTGTACAACAAGTTAAACATGCCATAAACAGATTCTAATTCTTAGTTGAAATAGATATAATTTGAAACCATGCTTAACTTTCCACCTGTAAACTTTGCTTTTTACAATTTAAAGAACTGATAAAGACATGGATCAGTCTAAATTGCAGGCCACAGTCTGCCTTAATTAAAGACATCTGCAATCCACTTTATAAGTGTACACCATTGGCTCATCTCCTCATCTCCATGAATAGCGCTCCATGTCATTGATCTGGGACTTGCGTGCCAGATTTTTCTTGCTCACATGAAACAACTGCCTGACTTTTCCACCGACGAGATCGTGACGTGAAAAACCACCATGCCAGAAATCTTATCACCAACTCCCCGCGTCAAACAGATAGGTGAAAACTGTAAATTTTTGACGTATTATATTAACACGTTGTAATCGCATTTCATAAATATGATGTGCGTAACTATGAAGTGAGTAAATAAGAATTATATTACCACGTTGTCCTCGCATTTCAGTAAATATGAAGTGCGTAAGTATGAAGTGAGTATATGAGAATTTTACCATATTTGGATTATAAGGTTGTTTTCTGCCATAACAGAATTGTATAACATATTATTAAAATTTCAAAATAACTATGATATAATAAATTATATTGATGGCATCCCTATGTTGCACGATTATTAATGGATGTAACCAAAATATAATTTATGAGTCCATTAATGGCATTTGTTTACGGAGATAGCGTAAAATAAGGTTTTTGGAATTTTTAATTAATTATTAATAATTATTAGTTGTTTATTATATAATAGATAGTGTTTTTTTTTCATGGAAAAAAACAATTATTAAGTGTAGATAAAAGATTTACACTTAATAAAATATTTTAAATAAAATGAATAAATCATTTGTTTAAATTTTAATTAGATTGATTAATGAGAAAAAATATAATATGAAGCTAGTTATGAATTTTTAGAAATGTGGTATTGATAAACCATGATATTGACTTGTAATATTGTAACAAATACTTCTTATAACTTATTGATCCATGGTATTATAACAAGATCTTTTGTAATAATAATAATAATAATGATAATTTCATATGTTTTTTTTTAAGTCTTAGTAATGTGAGATGTATTATAAAGTAATAGTTTTGATGTTTATCATGGATTGATGCCCATGGACATTTGCCATCTATTGACTTACGACTAGGTCTAATCCAAAATGGATCATTGGAGGAAACTTTAATATCATTCGGACCTTAGAGGAGAAAAGAGGAGGATTCAGAAGACTGGAATCTACCTCTGAAGCATTCAAGAATCTCATAGAGGAGCTTTGGTTGGAGGATATTAGTACTAAAACATGGCTCTACACTTGGAACAACTGATGAGGAGGCCAGCACCAGATAACCCGCCATTTGTATAGACTCCAATTATCAAAGAACCTAATCCCAAATGATCTCACCATGGAGGCATACACCCTTCCTTTCATGGGTTCATATCATTGGCCCATATGCCTCAACATCTCATTCTCTCCAGCCCCTAAGATCAAGCCCTTCCGATTCAAGAGCTTTTGGTTGAGACACCGAGGTTTCTTTGATAAGATCGGTGTCTAGTGGAAGGAGCTTGAAGTGGATCCTAGAACCCACATGCAGGTATTCCAGTGGAGAGTCAAGGCCCTCAATATGAAAATAAAAACTTGGAACCACGAAGAGTTTGGGGACATATTGCAAAAAAGGGAAGGTTATAGCTAGATGGAGGTTCTTGAAATGAAAATGGTATGTGAAGGGCATATAGAGGAACTAGTTTTAGAAGAAGGGCGATTGATAACAGAACTAGAAGAGTGAAGGCTCCAGGAAGAAACTTTGTGGTGAAAGAAATCTAGAGTCCGATGGCTCAAAGAAGGGGAATGAAACTCTTAAGTTCTTTCACCTATCTATGATAAGTCACAGACAAAACCACTACATTACCTCCCTAATATTTGAAGAATGTAATAGATTAGAACGACACAAGATATGGAAAGAGTGTTGATCTCCTCTTTTTCTCGTTACTGATAGAAGAAGGGCATGGCCGGTCAGAGGATATAGCCAGGATAACTTACCATGTGCCACGATTTATCATAGCAGAGCAGAATGTGACACTACTATGTCTGGTTTCTAGAGACAAGGTGGAAGCGGTAATCAAGAGCATGCCCTCAAATAAGGTGTCGGGGCCAAATGGATTTACAACTAACTTCTTCAAGGCATGTTGGCCAATCTTAGGGATGGATATTGTAGATCTCGTGGAGAAGTCTCGGAGGCTCACACAGGTTTGGTTAGGAATTAATACAACCTTTATTGCCTTGATCCCAAAAACTAAATAAGTTTATATGCCAAGCGGCTTTCGGCCCATTTCCCTCTGCAACATAATCTATAAGATCCTTTCTTCTGTCATTGTTCACTGTTTGAAACCCATTCTCCACCAGATCATAAACCTAGAGAATTCTGGGTTTGTGGAAAGGAGGTAGATCCTGGACGGAATCATCACCGCTCATGAAGTTTCAATTCATTGAAGACTTATAAAAAAAGAGGGATATTCCTAAAACTGGACCTCTCGAAAGCATATGACAAACTTTGTTGGTACTATCTTCTAGAAATCCTTCGAGTGTTTGGATTTGTTGAGGATTGGGTGATATGGATTAGATTGTTAATTGTGACGCCCTTCTTTTCTATCCTTGTTAATTACTCACCCTCTTCTACCTTTCGTCCTTCCAAGGGTCTCCATCAGGGGGACCCGATATTGCCTTTCCTCTTTATCATTGCACTTGAGGGTCTCAACCGCCTAATCAAGGTCACTAGAAGCATCAATGCCCTGCGTGGCCTCTGTTTTACGAGCACATCTATTGACATAACTCATCAAAAAAATTTCAACGACAATATTTTGTATCGCTAATCAATTCTCGAGGCAAGCTTGCAAATCAATGGCATCATGGGAAACTTCGAGGTCGCTTCAGGTATGATCTTGAACAAAGACAAATGAAATATTTAATTTTTCATACTCCTTGTCCAATCCAAGCCTTCCTGGCCAGGGTCCTAGGATTTTTTATTGGATCCTTACCCTCAAAATACTTAGGGGTCCCCTCTTAGCTAACCCTCTTTGCATTGCCTCATGGAAAGAACTGTGTGCCAAAATTCTGAAAAAGATCTCAAATTGTACCTTTCAACTTTTAATCTGGCAGGCTAGGAAACCCTCTTGAAATATGTACTCCAAGCGATTCTGATGTACTAACGTTTAGCTCTCCTAGCCCCAAAAAACATCTATAGAGATCTGAAATAAAGTTTCAAAAATGTTTTATGGAATGGTACAACCATGGAGAGGAAATGGCCATTGATCGCATGGGATTAGCTCTTCCTTCCTTAGTATCTAGGTGGGTTGGGTCTCAGAGATATGGCGGACTTGAATGCTGCTCTGGGCACCAAACTATGGTGGAGATGGTTGTAAGGTAGAGAGGAGAAGTGGACACCAATCTGGTCGTATAAGTATGGGCTAGGATCTACTCAAGGAGAGCTCTTACAGAATCCCCCCCATACTCTTGGTTTTTCCATTTGGAAAATCGCTAACCAAAATTGTCACATTATTTGGGATCGCTTATTTTGGGAAATACAAAACAACCATTCGAAACTCCTCTGAGAGGACTCATGGTAGCAGAATCCCTGAATAGATCGAGATTATTAGTTATAAATGATTCATGATAAGCTACAAGACCACAACCTTGGGCGGGTAGCCGATTACTGGAAAAAATTCTAATGAGACAATGGTTTTCGATGCTGGAAAATGGCACAAGACTAGCCCATCCTCATTAGCACAGACGAATAGGGTCCTCTCTACAATCAAATCGCTCAACAAATAATTAGAAAATATTAGCACCTGGATGAACTCAGATGGGGGTACATTACAGCAGGAAATTTCTCCCTTCATGAAGCCCACCTGATCAAGAAGATGGCCCTCAACCTCCCTAGACGAAACATATGGAAAAAAATATGGAGTGACATAGTTTGGCCCAAAATTTCCCACTTCTTATGCCTCGTGGTCACAAAAAGATCCTCACATGGGACAAACTTATGAAGTAGGGATACAAGGGGCACTCTAGATGTGCTTTGTGCTTGACCTCAGAGGAAACAATGTAGCACCTCACGTAGGATTTTTTCATAGCAAAATAAGTGTGGCAGAAGATAGATTATCTCTATGATCCTAAGGACTGCTACAAGGAAGACATATGGGATACCATTGAGGATTGGTTGATCCACCGATTCCATAATCCTATTTTAAATAGATCCTGGCTATTGACTCTTGGGTTCACCTTATGGAACATATCGAAGGAACACAACAGAGCCATTTTCCAAAATAAGCGTCCCTTTAGCTCTCTTGTGTGGAATTAGATCAACGAAAACATTCGGGAAACCATCCACTCAGAAAAATGGGATCTCAATGACTAGAAGGCATCCTCTATTGAATTTTTCATCCCATCGTCCCTCAACATGTCCCAGGATCTGGTCTCCCTAGTGTCCCCATCTTCTAATGTTCTTGGTGTTTCCTCTCCATCGGCTTTCTCCAGGCCCCCCTTGGGGTGCCTCCAGCTTAGTTTCGATGGAGCCTCCAAAGGGAATCCTGGTCTAGCAGGATATGGATGAGTGCTTAAAGATAATTTAGGATACTCAGTGGAATCCTTTGCAAAGTTTTGTAGATCCATAAAAAATAATGTTTTCAAACTCACACCTCTGGAACATGGACACATTTTGGCACAACAACAACAAATGAAAAGGATTCATCCCATGGGAGACTCAAAGTTGATTGTTCAGATGAATCAAATTATTATAAATGGATCATTTATCCCAAAAACTGGTAGGAGTTGGTGGTTGGAAGCCCAGTGAGAAAGTATTAAAAATCTTCTCTCAAGTTTCAAATATGTCGACGCAGACCATGTCAATCGAACCAGCAATAGAGTGGCAGGTTGGCTGGAAAATTAGGGATTGACTAATAAACATAATAATCTCACCTTGTCTTGGGGGTATCTGTGGATGAAAGTGGACCTTGATCCAGGAGACCTCCAAGCCCTCCAATATCTTGTGGACACAAACTTCAGGTTCCCTAATGGGGGTGATTTCAATGAAGGAAATATGGAGGGAGAGGTAACGATCCACGCGCGCCCCCTACCTCCTTTAATGTGTAATAATGATAAGGAGCACTGGCCATTGTTTTCAATTTTGAAGGTCATTATTAAGCTTGGCCTGTGGCCCTCGTCAGGTACTATTTAGCTATGGTGGGAAATAAGGTGGGTTGGTGGAGAGGCGAAGGTTATTGTGTTTCTACACGTCCCTCTGAGGTCTCGGCCTTAGGGGAGAAGCAATGAAAGAAATTTGGCTGGAGTAGAATGGTGGATGGTGGTGGCATTGGTTGACCCTTGGGACCCTAGGATGTCTACAGAAACTGGTAGAAATTGCATTCGCGTCGTGCCATTTATAACCTGTGGTGGAGCACAGGAAGGAGGGGAATGGGTAATGGGGGTTAACCTCAAAAATTACAATGTGAAGTATTTTCTATTTTCTTTTGAAGGGAGGATATTTTAATTGCACGTTTAGGGGCACTGGTTGATCGTATGTTTGAGATGAGAGAGGTGGGGAGTTCTGTTGCCACCATTCCTCACCAAGGTGGTGGTCAAAAGTTGGAGGCTGGCCTTGTGGCCTCTAGCCAGAGACGCTTAACCCATATTTGAGGCATAGGGAGTTGGCCTGTCTTGCGGGTGCTACACCTTCACCCTCCGTTCGGCCTCTGGGGTGGTAGATAATTTTGTGCTTCTTGTTTTCATTGTTTTAGGCATGAGGCGTTCACTCGCCAAAGTCAATTTTGGAGTGAGGGGACTATTGAGATGCCTCGTCAAAGGGGAAGGCCACGTCGAGGAGGTGGAAATCCAAGGCAGCTCGAGCAAGCAACACGGGAGGAAGGAGATTCGTCTAGCTCGTCTAATAGCCGTGAGACTTAGGAGGCTATTGTTGGCACTCCTTGTTGCATGGTCACCCCAGCTACAATGGAATCAATTGTTGCCCAAGTCTGAAATATCTAACCAAGCATCAATGTTCTCCAAAAACAAAGGTATGAAGATCGTAACTAGATCATTGCATATATTAATGGAATTCAATTTAGTCAAAGAGAAATCATGAAGCAGCTTGAAAACCTGAGACACCAACACTGACACACTGATGAACACCTTCAAAATATGGAAGCGAGGGTGGAGAATAATAATTATCATATGCTTGAACATGCTGATCATTACGTAGCTCCCACTGTAATTCCCCCCAACCCCCCTCCATAATATGATGTAGTTTGTTGTGTTTTCCTTTTCATTTAGTAGTATGTTGTGGCCTCTAGGCTTCGCGAGAATAATACATGTAATCGGTTGCTCATGTCTTCCTCGAGGACCCAATTTCAACAAGTATGGCCAGAATGAGAGAAAGGTTCCTCTTGAGATGATTTTTGTAATCTGCATTTTGAAGATAATCTAATTTTTGAACCTTGACTAACAAAAAAATTAAAACATCAATCACTTGGGTTTATTAATCCAAGGGTTCATATTCACACGATATAAAGGTATTCATAGGGCTTTTCATATTATTCCTTGTATTTAACTAATTAATTATAATTAATGTAAAAAAAAAACGTTATTTATATTTTATAAAAAAAACAATATTTACATTATGTATCAAATCTTTCGATGAAAATCACATTCGAGTAAATTGTGTCGACACATTTCGAACCAGCCACTATGGTTCATGATCAGGGCAAGATGAGAAATCTAATCTAGGATTTAGCTTAAATAGATAAGAAAGGTCCAATTAGCTCTACAACAGCTGTTTGGAGCTTTCTTATCTATTTAAGCTAAGTCCTAGATCAGATTTCTCATCTTATCCTAATGATGAACCACACTGGCTGGTTCGAACGTGTTGACACAATTTACTCGAATGTGATTTTCACTGAAAGATTTGATACATAATTTATGGATCACAGAAGCCAAATTCCGAATATTTATATTCATAAAACAATATTAATAAATAACTCATTATTATTATTATTTATTAATTATGAATGAATTATTTATTAATATCGAATGAATTTATTAATTATGTAATGAATTAGTTAATAATGCATAAAAAAATTAATTAATTAATAATTAATTATTACTTAATTAATAATGAATGAATGAATTAATAAATTATTAATTATAAATGATGCAGTCTAACTAACGTGTAGATGAAACAACCTTTTGCAAGACAATTTTTCTGGTTAATTTTAATCAAAATCCGAGATTTAAAAAAAAATTAGTTTGAATTGTTTAATCTGCATAATTTGAATGCCCCATGGGTTTTTCAAGGTGGTGAACCAATTTATGCATTCAAAAATGTATTTTAAATAACAAAAGTTCTTGAAATTGTATTATCAGATAGGTTATTTAGTTTATAACTTAGACTACACCATTATGAATAAATTAATAATGAATGAGATGATTTATCTAATTAATTAACAATATTTATATTTAATTAACAATATTTATATTAGTAAAATAATATTAATAAATGTTTACTTAATTATTATTATTTATTAATTAATCATGAATTAATTAATAATTACTAATCAATGAATAAATTATTTAATTATTAAATTAATAATAAATTAATAAATAAATTATTTATTTAATTATTTTTTATGTAATGAATTATTTAATTAAATATTTAATGAATTAATTCCACAGATGCGGGTGACGGCAGAAGTACGCATGATAATTACCTCTCCCATGCTCAAGGGGATGAAGATCTGTAGTGCAAGTCTTCACTCAATGTGGAACGACACTCTTGCAATCATATGCATGAGATGACAGAGATCGGGCATAATGAAGACACTCTTGGATAGCATCACCCCCTCCAGGGTACCTCTCTACCGCAATCGTTTTGAATGATCTTCTGGATTGACATGTTGCCAGGCCATAAGTCTTCACACATGCCTACTCATGAAAATCGTTACAACACATAGATACATGCGAGGCACAATAATGCTTAACATCTTCGCATGTGTCATAGGCCTATTAAAGGGAAGGATCTTCAACACAAAGAGACCCACAGTTTGTTCCTTCGGTTTTATATGTTGTTTCAGTTTCGACTCTCCTCCGTGCCCAGTCTACTGGGTAGCCTCCCCCCCACTTGTTCGATGTGCAAATTTCCCTGGGCTACGCTCCCCCCAGACTACGCGAATCACCCCAACTCCATCTGTCCTGCAAGTTTCATAAGCCTAGGGGTTCCCATAATCTTGTGCTCCTTGCCCTGCATTCCCCTTCAGCGCACCTCCCTGTCCACTAGCAACTTGCTTCGCACCTCCCTCCTTGCCGTGCATTCACCGTGTTGCGCACCTCCTCCACTTCAGCTGATCATGGTACCTAAGCTGCGAAAAAGAACCATTAGAGGAGGCCTGAGAGGTACACTCCCTGGTCGCTACCACAGGGGGCCTAATAATCACTTGGAATATGTTGAAGGATCCTCCTTCGGCAGTCACGCTAGAGAGGCTCCCCAGAGCCCTGAACTTGACTAGGAGGAGGAGGCCCCATCACATGTTTCACAAAGAGGCAGAAGTGGACCAAGGAAGTCCACTATTGCGCACCACGATCACCCCTTACCCTGCAAGACAGAGCCTCTTTCGGCACAGGAAGATGATGGGGATGACACATATGTTTGGATAGTGGAATTAGAAGGTACCTGGATGTGTGTCCTGGATGTAGAGTACCCAGTGGCTCCCATCCTTTGCACACCAGTCCCAAAGCCTCTACGTCTGTGCACCGCTGAAGAGGAAGTTGCCGCGGAACCGTATGCCTGTCTCATAGTGGAGGAAGATCGAGAAAACGATGATGATGCCGAAGATAATGACTGTGCAACAACTCAACTCTTCCTAGTTTTTTGTCATGCTTGCTATTATCACATAATTTCTACTTTCATTGGTGCTACAACAAATTTTTTAATTCCCCATTTTATGTTCTTTCCACGCTGGTTTCCTCCACGGAGACAACCCCTTATTTGCGAAACAAAGGTTGGGATTGGTTAAGCGCAACTTATCAACTCAGCCTGTAGCATATGTAATGTTTCTATTTTAAAATTACTATAGATTAGCCTCATTTACCAAAAAAAAATCTAATGAATTAATTAACCAATTTATAAGGAATGAAATGAAAATAGATGAATTAATTATTACTAATGAATGAAAAATTTGTTATTTTATAAATTATTAAATCAATTAATTAATTAATTAATTAATTAATTAGTTAATGAACTAATTAATAATGAATGAATAAAATAGATGAATAATAATCATATTAATAATCATAATTACTTGTATACCAATTGCATTTATTAATATAGTTTTATATGTGATTGATATAAGCCTTTGATTTATATCAATCACATTTATTAATGTGGTTTTAATAATAAACTAATACATATGGATAAAAAAATATATTAAATTCGAAAAAAAACTGACCACCCTTTGGGTTAAAGAAAAAGGCGGGTGTTAAAATATTTACTATTGCATCAAATCAATTAATAAGTTGAAAAGAACAACAAACTCTGTTTCAATAAAGCATTTAATATATTTATTGAAATGGAGTTATCTTAACATTCCGCGGAGAATGCTAGGGTTCGACGAGCGGTGAGGGTTTGGTGAGTGCTGAGAAATATGACAGCGTTGGATTTGAGGAAGGAGCTGGTAGATCAGAGATAGTTCTGAGTGATTGTATGGTAGCATCGTTACGACGGTGAGATTCCCTCCTACAAGAATGTAATGACAGGGGAGTACAGTGGAAAGCATACAAGATTCCAAGGAGGCGTCATCCCTAACCTAGGAACTATTTTAGGAGCCCAATGGCAGGCAAAGACCAAAGGCCAATTCTTACCAAGAGCCATAAATAAGCCACACTTTTTCATTCCAGAAAAAAAATTGAACTAGTGTCAAAGTCATATAAGGACCACACCTTAATCTGTAAATTCATAGGCATCCGACCAATTGAGAAGGATTTAATCAAATGGATCTAGTTAAAATGGAAACCTAAGGGACAAATAGATTTCAAATTTGGGCCAAGAGGTGTTTTTATAGTGATATTCACCAGCCTCATAGAAAAATAAAGAATTTTTGAGGGAGGCCCATATTTCTACTATAATGCAAGGTTATTTATGAGGCAATGGAAAGAATGCTATAACCCTGACCAAGAACAATTCCTAGCATCACTCGTCTGGGTGAGACTCTTTGCATTGCCAGTTGATTTTTGGGACACAAAAATACATGAAGGTATTGGAAACTCCCTTGGTAGCTTTGTTAAAACAACAAAAACTACTAGTTGTGGAAGGTTTATATCATTTATCTTCATTTGTATTTATATAAATATAACAGAGCCCTTACTAGAATCGATTGAAATGGAATATGAAGGAGAAGTATGGAAACATCTTCTCGATTATGAAAATATTCCCTTTAGGTGTCGACGATGTCATAAATACAACCACTTATTCAAAACTTTCCCTCTTAATAAGCCAGAACAGATGGAGTTGAAGCAACCAGATGGAGGAGGAGAATCATTAGAGAAATATGACAGATTCAATACAATAACTAGTATGAGGAAGAACAACAAAGCACATGAAAACCAGACCAGTAGTCGAACTAAATAGAAGAGTACTCAAAACAGGTATGAAATACTGCAAGAAACAGGAGAAAAATCAAAATAATTTTAAGAGACCAATGAAGAAGGTCAGGGTCATATAACTCAGAAAGCTATGAAAGACAAAAGAAAGAGACAATCAGAACCAACAGACAAGGAAGATCAATCGCAAATGGTGGAACAATCGACAATGGAAGTGGACACAACCAAGGATGAGTTAAGCACGTAAGAGGTGGTGTTAAAACAATTGTTGCAAGAATGGAGAAAACTAGATGACAGATTTATACCAAAATACCAAAAGACATTGTAGAAAGAAACTTTAGAACAATACATGATCTCCCAAAAATAGAGACAGACAAAAATGGAAAATACTCTGAGTTCACAGAAAGGAAACTCTCAGGAACCTAGCACCCAAGCCAAAGGAGGAAAGAAGAGGGGAAGAAAGAATTTGCAGGAATCTATTCAAATGGTTGGGGAAATGTCAGTAAATTAGGGGAGGGTAATACCGCTATCAGCGGTATTCCAACAATTACATAAAATTTCCCAATGATAGTGTTCTCCTGGAATATGAGAGGCCTTAACAACAAGGGTAAGCAAAGATTTTTAAAAAATGGACTAAATACAAAAAGGCCACACGTGATACTCCTTCAAGAAACCAAAGTCTTAGGGCAAAGACTTGAGGAAATCCTGAAGTTTCTGAAACCACATCATGAAGTAGTAGCCATAGAATCAAGAAGCAGTGCGGGTGGCATAACTATTTTGTGGAATTGAACAGAGATAATGGCAGAAGGATGGATAGGATTACCTTGCATTTTAACTGGAAGGTTTAGGAAAATTGAAACAAATGATTTGATTCTAATTTCATCTATCTATGGTTCTCATATTCCAGGAGTAAAGGAAAAATTCCTTCAGAGTATAAGAATGCTAAAGAATATGCATAACGAAAAGTACTTCCTGATAGGAGGTGATTTCAATATGATCCAAAGTTTGGCAGAAAAAAAGGAGGTATACGAAGAGAAGAACCTGAAATGGAGTTGTTCAGGGATTTGTTAACAGAATTGCACCTAGTTGACATTCCGAATGTTAATGGAAAGTACATCTGGAGCAATAGACGAGGGGGTGAACATCAAGTGGCATCAAGGTTGGATAGGTTCTTAGCATCTGAAGCCCTTGCAAGTAGTCGCATTTTTTATGAGGCCTCAATCCTTCCTTGTTTGGGATTAGATCACTGATCGATATGTCTAGAGGTAGACATAAAACAATGTAATAAGAAAATACCATTCAGATTTGAGGCATTATGGCTAAGGGATACAAACTTCCTTGACAAGGCCAAGGGATGGTGCGAATTAAGCCAAATCCAAGGACAAAACAAGATTCACTCCTTCCAACTTCGAATAAAATATATAAAGAAAAAAATAAAGAAATGGAACAAAACATAGTTTTGCAATATACATCAGGAGAAGGAAAAAATATAGGCCCGTATGAAACAGATTCAACAACGAATGATATTACATGGGATATCAGAGACCCTTGTGATGGAGGAAGGAATTATTCTATGTAAAGTAGAAAAACGAATAAAGCAAGAGGAAATACTATGGAAACAAAAATCTAGAATACAATGGCTAAGAGAAGGGGATAGTAATACTAATTTCTTTCATAAGGCGATGATTCAAAGAAGACAACACAATCATATCTTCTCCCTCAAAGATCCAGGAGGTAACAAGTTGGTTCAACATCAAGATATCGAGGCCTTGTTGGTGAAACATTTTAGTGATATTTTGAAAGGATACAACAACACATACCCCATATAATCAGTCGAGAACAAAACTTGGAGCTTTTACGGGAAATTACACTTGAAGAGGTAGAAGAAGTTGTAAAAGGCCTAGCAAAAAACAAAGCCTCGGGACCAGACGGTTTCACAGCAAAATTATACCAGGTATCATTGTCATTCATCGACTGAGACATATTGGAATTAGTGGAGGAATTGTGCCAAACCATAAAGGTATATCCAACCCTCAATTCCACTTTTATTTCATTAATTCCTAAACATGATCATTATGATGAACCAACTGGTTTCCGACGAATAGCTCTATGTAATGTTATCTATAAAATATTTTCCAATATTATGGTGAATCACCTTAAGCCAATTCTTCTACTTTAATCTCTCTGGAGAAGACCAGTTTTGTGAAATGTAGACAAATCCTTAACAAAATAATCATAGCTTAGGAAGAAATTCACTCTCTCAGAACCCTAAAATCAAAATTTATGATGATTAAACTTGAAATTTCCAATGCATATGACCGTCTTAACTGGAATTATCTTAAAAACATTCTTCGGGATTTTGGCTTTGATTTGAGATCGACTCATTGGAACCCGTTTTTTATTTCCTCCCCTAATTACTCAATTATGCTCAATAGAGTTCAGTCTAATCCTTTCAATGACACCCGTGGTTTGAGACAAAGCGATCCATTATCTCCTTTCCTCTTTATTATTGTTGTGGAAGGTATAGGAAAATACGTAAAGAATAAGGTAGATGGAATTCACCTTAAAGGTTTAAATCTGGGGTGCTGGCGTCAACCTATCCCACCAAAATTTTGTTGATGATATTATTTTTTTTGCCAAGAAAATATTAAAGAATCCAAGGCAATTTTATCCATTCTCAAGGACTTCATGGTTTCCTTTCGTACTCCCATAAACAATGACAAATCTGGTGTTTTCTTCTTTAATACCAATCCACTGTCTCAACAATTTTTGGCATGCACTCTGGGGTTCAACATAGGATCCCTTCCCATGAAATATATATGTATCCCTCACAGCCTTAATTCCCTCTGGGTTTCTTGTTGGAAATATATTTTAAACTACATCCAAGCTCGGCTTCGGAACTGGTCCTTTTAGGCACTAAATTCTCCTAGTCGTGTTGTTCTTGTGAAAGTGGTTTTACAATCTATCTCTATCTACCAGCTATCGGTATTGGAAAGCCCTAGATCTAGTTGTACTAATATGGCTAATATTTAAAAAAAAAAATTGTGGTTAGGATCCCAACAAGCTCGTAAATGGGTCCTTCTCTCTTGGGAAAAACTCATTAAAATGAAAAAAGAAGGAGGCATAGGTTTAGGGACCCGTATATGTTGAATCGAGCTATGGGAGAAAAGCTCTAGTGGAGATGGATACAAGGATGCAGATATTTGTGGAAAAATATTTGGGAGAAGAAATATGAAATGCCATTATCTACTACAGGAAAATTAAAGGTTAAAAGCACTCCAAAAGGATAGGAAATTTGCAACATAGCAGTGTCAAACAAACAATTTATTAGGGAACACAGCTTTTTGGAAATCAAGGGAGGCAAAACTGCTCAATTTTTGGAAGATTAATGGCAATAAAGGGAGAAATTATTCAATAGAATAGATCTATGAGAGATAATTTTTTTCACTAATTGGCTGAATATCAAAACAATAGATCAATTATGGGACAAAGGGACAGACCATCAATGGAGGAAATGGAAACTAAAAGAATAGTGGAAAAATGCTCTAGATACTCATCAATGGGAGAGTTATGAAAATGAGTTAAAATCTATAAAATTAATTGCAGTGATGGGAGAAGATATCCTCAGATGGGGTAATAGAATGAAAGGGATGTTTACAATTCAAGAAGGATACACCATTAAAACTAATAATATACAGACTCTAGAAGTACCCCTTTGGCAAAAAGTGTGGTTTGTGAATCATTGGCTGAAAATTGAATATATTTTGTGGCCATTTAGACATGGAAAGATACTTACATGGGATTAGTTGCAGAAGCGTGGAATGCAGGGTTCGTCTGCATGCAAAATGTTTGGGAAGCATATTGAAACAATCGAACACTTGTTGAATAAATGCCCTATAGCAGAACATATGTGGCAGGACCTCTCCTTTCTTTTCCAACAAACAGATAGAGACACAATGAGTATGAGGCACACAATTGAAGCTTGGAGAAAAGGGGGATATCAATGCCTAGTTATTAATAGAGCTTGGGCACTTTATATAGGCTTCCTTATGTGGGCAATAGGGAAATAAAGGAACAAGAGAACTTTTATAGAGGAGAGGAGATAGATAGAAGATACCTGGAATACCATTATGGAGAATATAAGAGAAACCATCCTTGCTGGAAAATGACGTCAGGATAAATGGAAAGTGAATGCGAACGAAGCTAGAATTTTGGAAAAATTAAACTTCAAATCCCAAATGCTAGCCCCGACTTCTTGGAAACAAAAATCGATGATATATCATTTAGGGGATAAATTCAGGGTTCCCCAGCAAGGCTTCCTCAAGATCAATTATGATGGCGCTTCAAAAAGAAATCCTGGCCAAGCAGGAGCAGGAGTAATCTTCAGAGATTCTCGAGGTCTAGTAAGAAGGATATATTCGATAGAATTTGGTTTTGCTACAAATAATGAAGCTAAGCTAACTACAGTCAAACAAGCCCTCCTGATAGTAAGAAGAGAGCAGTATAATGAGCTTGTAGTGGAGGGAAACTCAACTATTGTAACAGGTATTCTCCAAAGGCTGTAGCAAGGATCACGGTGGGAAAAAATAAGCTGAAGTTGGAGAACAACCTGGCTAATTCAAGAAATTAAGGACCTTCTACTAAGTATCAACTACATTATTCTGTCTCACATCCGTAGAGATGGAAATGCAACAACTATTTTTTTAGCGAACTGGGGGTGTAATCACGAAGGAAAACAACTAGAATTCACCTAGGATAGACTGGTTCAGGAGGCGAGGCTTCAAAATTTGTAGTGGATAGTGGACAAAGACAACAACGAAAATCAGAATCCCCGATCGCAGTGCCAAGTGTACCGAGGAAGAAGTGAGGTGGCGAGAGGCCTTGTGGGCCACACAGTGAGTTCATGATGACATAGGGTGAGAGATGTGGGTGGCTTCACCCACGCTATATAATAATGAAATTAAATTTGTACGACAAATAATTCATGATGTCAGACTGGTTTTGGGGAAAGTGCCGACGCGGGAGGAAGAAAAGACAAGCTAAGGTTCATATGTTATTCCCTTTGTGGATGTCTGTTGAGCAGGTAAAGAAGGTAGTCAAGCAGAAGGTAGTTGACCAGACAAAGGAATTGGTAGTAGTTGCGTGTTGCTTCCCTAGGTATGCTTTTAGGTTCCTTCTCAGTATGATTGTATTTCCGACGAAATAAGGCTTTGGTCCATTTGTTTCATTTCTTTTCTCTATGTCTGGAATGTAAGCGATTCACCATGGTTTTTATAAGACAAATGTTTCACGGACTGCTCAATTAAATTATGCATGGGATGTTATTGTTATTAGACCATGGATGCTTGGTAGGTATGGGTTCTAGGTTTTAAGTTTGCATGAGAATTATGTTCTGGTCTTTCTCCATGGTTTTAAGTTTGCATGAATATTCTGTTATGTTCTCGTTGGTTGTGTTAATTAGAAAATTTTGGGTTTGAAGAATGCAGGCGAGGTGGCAAGAGATAGTGTGGGGGAAACCCTGAATCCAAGCCCATCTTTTCATTTGAATTACTTGAATAATCTTGCATGTTTATTTATTAGCTTTGCATGTCAAGATTACAAAGTCGTATATCAATTCCAAGCCTCTGCTTGTCAAATTCTCATCTTAGTATGGCCAATCCATAGTAGTCAAATTATGAGTCCACCATCTCAGTTCCACTGGATAGCCAACAATTTCAGGAACTATACCGATCATGGCCATAGTGATGTAGGTCAATATCTTTGTCCTATTTTCCAATTCCACAGTTCAGCACAAAAATTTCATGAAATTGCATTCATGGCATATAATCATACCTTGGGGGCTAGAGTTCCATATGGTAATGTTGATAGTGTTAAGGGAAACTTGCATGGTAAGCTAAATTCCGGGTTATTTTTTTGGGGGCCTAATTCTATTACCACGCACAGTGAGGGTCCATTCTTAGGTTGCATATAAGAAGCTTACCAAGTTTCATTCTTGAGTTGCATGTGTAAATCTTATCAGGTTTTGTCTTGGGGTATTAGTCATTGTTGAGTCTCTGTCTCAGTGTTTGTGGTGAATGGGAACATACAATTTCTACAAGGCTCGCTCCTGCATGTTAAGCGTGTAACTCCTGAGAAGAGTATATATAATAAAATGTGGAAGGTTGAGGCTCCTTTGTCTGGCCATGTTATAGAAACTGAAAGAAACATGAGCTGTACACTGCTCTTAGGTTAGCCCAACAAGCTGTCGTGGTTTGCAAATTTTGAAATGCTCGGGGATAAAATAAGAGGGACAGATGAATCACAACAAATGAATATGGTTTGGGTGGTGACCACCAATAAGCAGGACATTATCTTCTATAATTTTACTAAATTCAATATTGCAATTCTGTTGCCTTCTACAGGTCTTGTTAGTACTCCTCATTCTAAATCTACTACAGGTCAGAGGAGTACCCTAGTGTGGCCTAGGAAGACAATTCAGTTGCTAGCCAAACACCACCAATCCAAAATGGTGAAAGGGAAATCTACGAAAAAGGAGGGTAAGGATAAAGGAAATCTAGATAAAGGAAAGTCAAAAGCAGGGCCAAGCAAGAGGGGAAGGAAGTATAGGAAGGAAATAAAGGAGAACCTTTTCCACGCCTATGGGGTAGGTACACCTGGCCAAGTGAAATCTTTGATTTCGGGATGGGAGCAAGATTAAAAAAAAAAAAAAAAGGTGGAATAACACATCTCCGAAGAAGAGATGGAGATGCTGACAAATATGGGGAACACTAGGGGAAGACTGTCATTATTTAAACAATCCATAAATATAGACTGGACAATTAAGTGCTTATTGGCCAAGGCCATTGTTAATGTTCAAGAAATAGGTGGAGATCTGAAAGCAACCTCTATTTTAGCAGAAATGCACAATGACATCCAGGAAATCCATCTCTTGCAACACCATCAGAATTTTTGCCTTGGTCGAATGGAATTTAAACTTCAAAGTATGAACCAAGTCGACATGCCTAGGCCAAGCATCAAGGACCCGACACCCATCGAATCATCAGATGACTAAGTTTTATGGTTCCTTGTTTTTTAGGATGCAAAGTACGAATAACATTTACTTTCTCGTTAAGTCTTTGGATATAGTAGATAATAGACCTGTGAATGTAGCTAGAGACAAATTTAAACTTTATCAATTTTGGCTGGCCTATAACTCTATGAAGTGGCAAAGAAACCTAGTTTACTATGAGCAGAGTGGGGCCATCAAGTATATATTATGATTGTAACATGCTATTTTGATCTAATGAATGAATAGGGAGATACTACCAAATTTACAAAAACAAAAAATATTTAATCTAACGAACCCCCTTAGGGATAAAGGAAAAGATAGACATTAAAATATTTACTATTACATAAAATCAACTAATAAGTTGAAAAAGAACAACCAACTGTGTTTCAATAAAGCGTTTAATCTAAATTTCTGGGACACGTGAATAGAGAAGGATGCCTATGACTCGAAGTATATAGATGTAAATCTTTATGCATATTCAAAGTGGTTTTCATACATACACATTATTATAATTTGACACTAGTATATCTTAATCGTAATCTGAATATATTTTAAATAATTGTAAAAATAATGGTAAAACTCATAGAAATCCAATTTC
This sequence comes from Pinus albicaulis, assembly GCA_034641835.2. Classification (NCBI taxonomy): domain Eukaryota; kingdom Viridiplantae; phylum Streptophyta; class Pinopsida; order Pinales; family Pinaceae; genus Pinus; species Pinus albicaulis. The sequence goes on along the minus strand of CM076573.1, from coordinate 981,624,987 downwards.
GTTATAAAATTTACAAAATTTCAATAATATTAACACAATATTAATTTACTTTTAATAATATATATTTTTTAATAAGTAAAATTGTTGTTTTTTTCTTAAGATAATATATATATATATATATATATATATATATATATATATATAGTTTGTATGTTCTTAAAAAAATTACATCCTTACAAATTAATATTAATTTTCATATAGTCCGTGAAGCGGAGGTAAATGGTGAAAGCACTTGACTTTCAACAGATCCACCCAGGATTAAACCTCCGTGGAGACATACGCCTGTTGTGTCTTGGCTAGAAGAGTAGGCGACCCCATAGTGGACGTCTCGGCTCTTGTTGAGGCATAAGTTAATTGCTATTGTGTGCGGCTTGCAGGCTGTTGCACCTAACCTAGGTTTATAGTGGCAGCCAGTTGGATTTGAACCCAAGCCTTGCTCAGGAAACTCTCACCAGTTATCGATTGTCCTAGATCTAAAAAAAAATATTAATTTTCATATATACATATATATATATATATATATATATATATTTTTTTTTTTTTTTTTCTTTCTGAATAAGACTAAATCTATTAAGGAAATATAGTACAATCAATGCCTGCATAAAAGCGAAGCAAGAGAGCAAGGGAGCCGGAAATGATATCCTATCAACCTCGGTCCCAAAGAACATCCACGACATGAGCAAAAAGATAACCAGTAGAACATAAAGTAAAGAGTTAGACTAGGGAGTTAAACCTGAATGGGTGGAATCTCCCATTCGACTTTTTTCTTTTTCTTTTTACTGACTGTGACCCAGCCCTTGTGATCTGGCTGGATGGGAATCATCTGCAAACTATTCTGCGCAGAAGGAGGAGACTCCTTATCCGAGTCAGAGGACGAAGACCTGTGAGAGCGTTTCTGAGAAATCAACGGGGCAGAGGGGTCTACATGAATAGCAGAGGGGGCGTCCGGTGGAGCACCATCATTCAACTCATCTGCTACTATTTCCTCCTCATCCGAGCTGGAGGAGTCTGAATCATCCATGGGGGGAGGAACATAGGGATTCCATTTCTTGACTTTGGGTTTGCGAGCCAGATTCTTCTTCTTGTCGAGGATCTGGGTGCAGTCCTTTTGGAGGTGCCCCGTTTGATGACAATGGCGGCAGTGGAAGGCTGTATTTTCGTAGTCCAAAGTTTGAGTCCAGCGAAAATCCCCAATCTTGAGGTTGATCTGATCCGGCAGTCCTTTGCTGATGTCAATTTCCGCACAGATTCTGCCATAGGTGTAGAGTCCAATGTCCCTTCTCGAGTTATCTGCAGCAAGGAAGCGTCCTAATGCGTCTCCAATGGCTATGAAGACAGAAGTTTGCCATAGATGCACCGGAAGGTTCGGGAGTCTGACCCAAATGGGAAGTTTGGTGATGACCGCTGTCGAAGGATCGAAGTCTGGAAACCATGGAGAAAGGAAAAGCCCAGCCGTGCCCCAGAACCAAGGGCCTCCCGTAATGGCTTTCTGGTAGTCTTCTTTTAGATCAAAAGCTACAATGAAGAAGCCTTTCGAGCATAAGTAGATCTGGCATTTTTTAGTCCAGTTGTTCTGGATCCATTGGTGTAAATCTGCAGTGCGTGGCCATAAACCATTAAATCTGCATATGATTGCAGATTCTGCAAAATTCTGTTGGAATTCTTCAAACCCAGGCAAAGAGAATGCTATTGAGGGAGTTTCCTCCAATTTTTCCACCAAAAATGGCTTGGGAGCCATAGTTGGTTGAGTTGCCTGGGCCATAGCAGGTTGCGCTGCCTTTGAGGAGGGCTGTGGATTGGCAGCATCTTTACGAACAACATCTTTGTAGGAGAACTGTGGAGCAGAGGATGTTTGTCCAAATGACCCTCCTCTTAGACGAAAAGTAAGAACAATAGTGGCGTCCCTCTAAATACTGTAAAAGGAGAGAGGGAGAGAGTCCTCTAGTTGCTTACCATTAAACAGCAACCTCTGGCAGGAGGTGGGAATCCCCATCTGGAGTTCGAGTTTGTGCAAAAGATCTTGCACAAGGTCTGTATCACGCACCCACTGAAGCAGAGTATTTCCAGAGTGGAGAGAGATCTGGATCTGAAAGGTAGAGTCTCCTTCTGGCAGTATTGACTGGTCTAAGAAACCAATCTGCTTCCAAAAAGCAGTATAAGATGGGTCTAAAGACTCCTTTGCCTGGATCTTCGGATCTGAAGCTCTCCTGGGTCGGCAGCTATCCCTTGTTTTGCAATGGAGGATGGAAAACAGGGCGCAACTGTAGTCGACGCCTCAAAGAAGCCAGGTTCGAAATTTTTGTGCCATCCGGCTTTGGAGACAGCTTCTGTTCCAAATCGATTGCTGAGAGAAACTTCGGTAGGAGCTATGGTCCCGTTAACAAAACCTGCAGCGTTCCAGGAGAGGTTAAGCTTTCGGCCTGCATCCTGCGTGGATATTTTTGCCGATTGAGAAGACCCTGTCTGCGCTCTGTGCAGTTTCTGAGGGAAGAAGGCACTTGGGTCTGCGGCAGCAAATCCGTGAAGGAGGGCCCACCCTGCAATGGTGGCGGCGGCGGCATCGTCCCACAGGGCCGAGGGGGAAAAGGTATCGGCGGACGCCATTAGGGTTTCTGCAAAACTCAAAGCCATAATTCACACAATTATATATATATATATATTATAATTTTTTTTTTTTATATAATATTATAAATATTATTATTTCCATATTAATTTTGAATGTTGCTCATAACATATTAAACATTTAGTAAATTGCATACTCTATTTATGTTACTAAAATATAAAATTAACATCAACACAAATCTTATTTTTTATTAATCCTATATATTCTTGATAATTGAACATTTCTCTTTATTGTTTATGCTGATTAAAATATAAATAATAATAAATAATATGCATGCTATCAAAAAAAGACCATATATTCCAAGTTATAAGTTATAATAGTATAAGAAAATATGGTATCCCATGCCAAAGTACTATATAGTGCACACCTTCCATTAGTACATTAAATAACCCTTAATTATATAATTATCTTATTTTGTATTATCAATTTGATATAATTACTAACACATTTTGATATAATTATTTAATTAAAATTGGTTAATAAATACTTAAAAGTGTTAAATATCATTATTAGTATAATTATATAAATTAAGTACTTTATAAATGTTAATATGCATCAATCCATAATAAATATTAAAACTTATACAAAATTTGTGTGTCAAGAATGCAATGTCAAATGTTCACCCATATTTAAGGATCATAACCTTGCTGCATTTTAAAGCTTATGGTCCCTAAAAATGGATGAAGTGTTCATCCAAATCATTGAACATTGTAGTTTCTCTACACATGTTGTTTTAGAAATTTTGTCTACAACATGAATTGGAACTATGAAAATATACTTTCTATGAATTCTATGAACCATCAAAACACTTGTTACATAATACTTTTCATATTTATAAAATTTAAAATGTCATAAAAATAACTAAATTGTAACTTTATTTTAAATTATTATTAATAATAATAAATAACTACAAAAGTAATATATAATGAAAATCTTATCCTAACTTTTCTTAGCATTTCTTATGGTGAATGTTGCCAAAATCTTTTAGATATTTTTAAGAATAATAAGTTCAAATTGTTTAATTTGCAAAGTTAAAGTACCCTATGGGTTTTTAGGGCGTTGAATATATTTATGCATTCAACAAATCATTCACATAAATATATGTACATTTAAAAAAACATAAGTTGAATTTCTCTTTTAGAAGAAACATATGCACATTTTTAAATACATAGAGAAAGGTTCTTAATCATGGAGATTTAGCTCTACTTTACCATGGAGATTCTTAATATGTAAATAGAATTTTCCATAATGTCGTGCTACATTATTATGACTTATCATAAAACATATCCAAAAAAATCATAACTCCATGTAATGATTATGCATATGATATTTTTTAAATTAATTAATTTAATTAAGAGGAAAATATGACATAGTTTTTTTGGAAATAAATGTGAAACTTTGATTTACTTATACTACTATGAATATTTTACATAATAATCCTATATTATTTATAAATACTTTATTAATATAATTGAAATAAATTTGATAAACAATTCTTTCCCTATAAACATACATTTAATTATTTTTATTATTATTATTTTCTAAAATATTATATATCAAATTTATATTAAGCATTGAAAGAATTACAAATATCCCTCACATATTGAATTAGAAAACAACTCTTACTGAAGTACAAATCTTCTTAATCTTGCTCTTTCTATATATGTTTCATGTTAAATTTTTTTATTAAACTTGTGTATTGAAATAACTTATTTACAATAAAATATTTTTTTTGTAATTAATATATTGTTATTTTAAATATCACATGTAAACTAACTTAGAATTAATATCAATAATACTATTTCTTCCTTATAGTGAAAAGTAAATCAATTTTTTTACTCATCTCCATATTAGAAATGACATTTCTTCTTCATGCTAAAACCAATTTTTTTAAAACTTTCAGTTACTTTATATCATTATATAAAGTTATGTAAACTTGAGGTGAAAATTGAAATATTTAGTTATGGTCGAAAATAATTTATTCTGTTATTACTATTTTTAATTTAAATTATTATTTCACTAATTTTAAATGTAACTTTGCATAATTTCCCATACTGGGCTGGGTTGTAGAGCGCCTCTCAGTACAATAAAAAACAATGTTTACTTTTCTTCATCATTCAATATCCTCATAGATATAAAGATACATGGTTTTCTTAATTATTCCAGATTGTATGAGTCTTATGAATGATAACCAATGCTTTTGAGTGTGTTTTTTTTAGAGAAAGGGATAGTATGTAGAATTCACTTATTTAAGTAATAGTCCAATGAGATAGAAAAATGTTAAATTTAGATTATAGTTGTCAATTTTATTCTTGTAGTAGTTAGCTAATTGTACTATACTTTCATTATATTCTATTTTACTTTCATTATAGTAGGAAAAACATAGTTATAAATTTATTTTTAATTTTCATGAATCTCTAGATAGAATACGATTTCTATTAGAGGAGAAGTTAAATTTTAACACGATAAATCGCCTAAGTAGAGCCATTTGAAGCATATATACTGCAAAAATAGTTTACCTGATTCACTTTTTTTCAATAATATAAAATTTGTAGGTGTTCATGGATGCATCCTTAAAAGAGAAACCATGCAAGTGTTCATGGATGCATCTTTAAAAGAGTACCCTCTAGGACTCTTAGAGGGTGTCACCTTACCTCCTCCTCCAAAATATAGAGAAATAAGAATAGCATTAAATCCATACCATTATTGTAACTTAAAAGGAAATTATGATAGTCTAGTTACTTACTAACATAAAGAAGCTACTACTAGGGAACCAAGGTCTCCATTTTTTTCTACACTATTTATTTAATAGATGCAATACATGCTAGCAATTGAACCTATAATGTGACAGTATTTCCTTCATATAACCTCACCAATATTTGAACACTACACTATCCACTCCATCACACTCATCTTTACTAGTAATGTAGTCTCATGGAAAATCATCAACCACTTAGCAAAGCCTTCTCAAATTAAGCCTATCCCAATAATGCTATATATATTAGAAATTTTATCAAATTATTGATAGGAAAGAATTTCATCAACACTTTATGGGCAAGCATTTCATAAATCACTTATCATCCAAGCATTTCAGTAAAAAATGGCATGCATCCACATGTCAATATAGTTTTATCCATATACTCACTAATAGAACCAACCATAATAAACCATTTGGTCTCCTACAAAATCTCTAAACATTTATAACATCCCATGATTTATCATATAAAATTAAAATGGAGAACTTATCCATCTTTTTAGTACTACAACCCTCTAAAAGTTAGTAAGCTAGTTTATTTCTCATCTCTAAATTACACATGTATGCCACCATTCGGAAACATTAAGTTTGCAATGAAAAGTATATGATACCACTTATCTCTCTTATTATAACAAAAATCAACATGGACTTAGATAGAGATCAATGACACATATAAGGGTTCCCAAAATTTTATGCTCTCATTTTAAATTTACAAATCAACTATATCTTTTATGAGATGAGCATAAATCTATTTTAATTATGAATTTACCAAATTTTGAGAAGGAATGAATCTTTTGATGTCTAAACCATTTTTTAAACACAACTCAATAAAATATTTTATCCCTTGATATTTAATAAATTAGAAATTATAATATATCTAAATTAATTATAATAAAACATATTATAACTAAAAACTATATAAAAATAATTAATAAATGAAGTTAGATGACATGACCCTTTTTCATGGAAGGATACAATTTGAAGCAAGATTTGGTTTTTGTTGTTGTTGTCTAAGATACATTTTTAAATTCATAAGCATAGATCCATCTTAGACAAAGATTTAACATGAGTGGAAATGGATAAAATTTCTTCATCTACAAATATATTTGAGAGTGCAAAAAAACAATTTAGTTTTTCACAACATTTTTTTACTAGCAATTGCTCCTAATGTTGCAAAGGAAATGTCGTAAAGAAGTAACTTAGAAAGAATTCAACTACAAGAAAGGAAACGTCATAAGGAAGTAAATTAGAAAGAATTCAAATATAAGTGCTTAGATGATCAAGGAATGTGTAATTATAATTTGATGTGACCTTATATTTATAGTCTAATATGTAATGTTTAAATAAGAATTTTGTAACAAACTTATATTGATGGACCAATAGTTGAAGTAGTCCAACTTTTAAGATGTATAATAGAACCCTTTTGAAGCAAGCTTGCTTCAATGAGCTCATTGAAAGTGATTGGAAGCATAAGGCACTTTCTATGTGTGAACTTTGCATTGACATAATAGGCTCAAGTTCAATGCTTAATGGTTGAATATGAGGTTGAATATGAGTTTTTTTCGAGAGTAAGTTTTGTTAGTTTTGTTGTCATTTTCTGAAAACAAAGGTAAAAGAATAAGTACTATAGGGAAGGAAATTCATAAATGTGGTTATTGTTTTTTAATTGTTTTTATGTGGTTTTAAAATTAATAATATTCCTATGGAACTACATGAAAAGTTATGAATCAAGGGGTAGGAAACAAGTTGGTAGTGTTTCTAATTGAATGAAAATGATTGTTTATATGAATAACTAATGTTTTTTCAAAAATCATGAATGAAGCTATATCATGAATTAAGCTATAGTTACTGTTTCAAAAGCTAGTGCTTGTAATTGAATGAAAATGATAATATATAAAAATTATGGATTCATAATGCCTTTTAATAGGGTACATAAAAGAAAAAATTTACAATGATGTTAAAGAAATGCCTAAATGCATAGCTAAAGTTTTTTCAAAAATCATAAATGAAGTTATAGTTATTGTTTGAAAACACTTATCTACCTAATAAGTTAAAAATAAAGTTTTTTCAAAAATCATAAATGAAGTTATAGTTATTGTTTGAAAACACTTATCTACCTAATAAGTTAAAAATAATGATTGCGCAGAGGAATAAAAAGAAATAGCTATATGCATAACTATTTTTTTTTTTTTTTAAATCATGAAAATAAAATGTCAATATGCAAAACTATATATTAATAAAATAGATTACACACATTTATACATGAATTAGTCTCAAGATAGGAAATCTATCTTGGACGTACAATAAGTTGGTTGAGGGAATATCTCAACCTCACACCAAATAAGGAAACTAGTTTTAGCTAACCTAGGAAATAGGAATAGACTCTATTCATAGAGAGTCACAACTGGACAAGTAGGAATTACACATTTCAACACACCCCCTTAATGACTACTTGTATCGATATCACTTTGCAAAATTTAGTTGTGGTCAAACATAACAAAAAAGGATATGTCGACGTCCATATAAAGGAGCAACCATCCACCGGAATGCATGGGTACCAACCGCTACAACCGCTGGTCTTGTAGGATGTCCTTCGTATACATGGTTCTGTCAACCATTATCATTGCATACATGTACCTGTATCTACATATCCCCCTCCAACGTGGGTTTTATCGGATGACTCGTAACCATGCTCTTCTTTCATCGGGGTTTTATCGGATGACCCATAACCATGCTCGTCTTTCATCGGGGTTTTATCGGATGACCCGTAACCATGCTTTTCCTTCAGTAGCAAACACTGACATAAACCTATTTCTAGTCTGCTTCACTATTATACGTGGTTTTTTGCTGACCACAAACTGACACTGCAAAATGGTTTTTGGCTGACCACGAACCTGTAGTTACAAAGTGGTTTTGAGATGACCACGAAATTTTACAGGGATACACATGCCTTTATAAGGCTTACATACTCCATATCTTGGAATTACCAGGTACATAAAATGACCACTACAAAACCATCCTAGACTTGCTTACCATGCAACCGAGTGACTCATTATACAACATGCTATTGAGTCTATTCCAGGAAACTCATAAAAAATTCACACAAACTAGATTGATCTCCATCATATTAATTGTTGCTGCTTCATTACCTCATTTATTTTTGGCATCTTTAGTGTCATTGTCCATCAATTATACTTTATATTGGATTTTCATATTCATACAAGTGTGATTTGCTAGAGTAGCCAATTCTAACAACATCACCACCCATTGAGTTGGCTAAACTCAATAATTTTGTTTATGAATAATCCAAAAAATACTTACCATACATACGAGCGATTCACTTCTCCTGGACCCGTGCTTGTGGCCATGCTTGCAATGCTTATAACGCCTCCGTTCGTCTTTGCTACCCGACGAATCAGCATCTGTCTCCACGCGACGAATCCTACTCTCATGTTTGCTATGCTTCCTTTCTGAGTGTTTACTCCTCCTCCTGGATTTCTCGGAACTGCTATCAGACGAACCTCGTGTAGAAATTTGCTGAATAATGAAGTTTATTCGCTGCGATTAACCTGATCATACATCAATTCGAATTGCATGCATAACACATAATCGCTTCTACCATTGATCATCACATGCGGAAATAAAATCAATTGCATGCACACATTAAAGCCATAAAAATTCACACATATGAACACAGTATTTCATGGGAAAGCTTAAAGCTGAAAACCCCCAACTATCTGTATATTATACATGTCATGGAGATCATGTAACAATCATAGTACAAAGCTCCTCACAAGCTCTAATGCACTACCTCCCATGCTACACACTATCTAGCTAGATCTAGCAAAACTCATGCTCCAACCTTTAGCCACTTGATAGCCAACCTGAATTGCATGTTTCAATGCTATGGGATGGTCTCTTTATATAGATAAACCACCTGGATTGAACTGCGCAATCCTCATTGATTACTCCACCTATCTCCGTGTTGCAAATAGCAACAAGATAGTCACAACTTATGCTTAACTCCGTTTCTTTCACCTATTTTTGCACTGGTCTCCACTGAAACTGTCCATGCACTGAAGTTAACCGATGTATTCTTTAGTTGATTTATGAGTTTATAATTAGTGAATTAATTAATAATTAATTCACACCACTCTCACTAATTGTATCTATTAGTTAACTTGGATACACAAAGCTCAACTATGTTTAGATTAGTTAAACTGAATACAACTCCACTAACTTCCTCAATCAACTCCACCAAACTCTGTCACATGAGTTCTAACTGAAGTCATCATGCAATAGCTTCACTTAAACCCTAGGAAAAGTGTATTTCCTTCTGTCAGTTGCATGTGCCACATCCAGGCATCAAACTGAAGTGCTCCAAGAGAATAAGATAATGTTTAGAGTCCAAATATTATTAAGAGCTAATAATATTCGACATATCTATTTTTAGCCTGGCAGTCTAAAAATAGAAACCACCCATATTTCTAAAAATAGAGGTCCATCTATTTTTACCAACATGACCAACCATCCATAAATAGCATCTCGCAACTTATAGATCATGATCCATATGTCTAAAAATAGACTTTGCAACAAAAATCACCTGTGTGGTCCCCCACCTAGTTTAGGTGATCACTTTCCAACTAGGATCAGGAAAGATGTTTCAGGATGCCTCCTTCACTGTTTCTTGTTGCAATCTTCAACACTCCCTCTCAACAAGAAAGGACTGCCTTTGCATGCGACATGCAACTCCATGCATTCGCCCTGCAACCTTCACAAGCGCCATGCAACTCCATGCATGCGACATGCAACTCCATGCATTCGCCATGCACCCTTTGCATGCGCCATGCAAAATCATGCATGCACCATGCAACTCCATGCATGTGCCATGCATCCTTTACAAGCGCCATGCAACTCCATGCATCTGCTCTGCAACTCTTCTGAAACTGAATAGGCTCCAAACAACTCAATCAGTCTTGATGCATCTAGCATCTATCATCAAAGTCTTCGACTTCTGCTGGTACCAACTGCACATGTCATCAGGAACTACTGCGCTGTTGAACTCTTGCACCCATGCACTCTTGCACTTGTTGTCAACTCTGATCCGCGCTCCAGTATCCGACACTGTCACTTTGATCTGCCTGCATCACTCCAACTGATCTTGCTACTGCTGCGCTGTGGGCACCTCGTAGCCAGGTTCAATCCATGAGATCCACACCATCTCATGAATCTGCCCAGAAATCTTCTCATGGGATTAATCATGCATGTCGCCCCACCTCACACCTGGTGGTATAGCTGCATGCACTCCCTCTGCCCGTCTGGCATGAAATTTCTCTGCATGAGTGGTCTCTTCCACTCCATGATCCTCTTGTGGCTGCTCCACATCCCGAGGTTCACTTTCACCTGCATGCAAAACTTGCTCCCTCTCAAGCATCAATTGCATGTCTTTCTCGCCTGCATGCAACACTTGCTCCCTCTCAAGCTTCAGTTGCATGTCTTCCTTGCACTTCCCATCAGCAGGAAGCTCCGTAGACATCCCATCTACTTCAATACTTGCATGCAAAACTTGCTCCTTCTCAAGCATCAGTTTCATGCCTTTCATGCACTTCCCATCAGCAGGAAGCTCCGTAGACATCCCATCTACTTCAATACCTGCATGCAAAACTTGCTCCCTCTCGAGCATCAGTTGCATGCCTTTCATGCACTTCCCATCAGCAGGAAGCTCCGTAGACATCCCATCTACTCCAAGTCTGTAGAGATTCTTTGCCCGAATCCCAACCTTCTTGACTTGTCCTCACGATGCATGTTGAGAGGCTCCCTCTCAACCACCAAGTCACTAACCTCTGCTTTTGCTCTTCAAAGCTTTTCATGCATCTTGTACCTCAGTGCATGTAGATTCTTGGCTCGCGCACATTGCAATTGTCCCGCCGTCGCAAAATTTTCTAACAAAAGAGCTGATTTTAAATCGATGATATCTCCCTCATCCGAGCTCCGATTCGACCGATGTTTTTTTTCAATTTGGGTATTTTTTCGCAAGGAATCCAAATATGCTATTTTTTTCTGAAAATATTTCACCAAAAATTTTCAGATAGTCCCTACAAACTCGCGCACCCAAAAATTCTCGCTCTCATTCCATGTAGAAAATTATATACAATATGCATGTATATTTCCGGCTTTCTCCATCTTTATGTTTCTTGAGTTTATCCTAAAACTCAACCGCTTCAATGCTTTGCAATTTCTCCAATGATCAATATCGCTCCGATACCATGTAGAAATTTGAATAACTGATATGTTATTCACCGAGATTCTCCTGATCACACACTATTTTAACTTCATGCACAATACAGAATCTCTTCTACCATTGATCATCACATGCGGAAATAAAATCAATTGCATGCACACATTAAAGCCATAAAAATTCACACATATGAACACAGTATTTCATGGGAAAGCTTAAAGCTAAAAACCCCCAACTATCCGTATATTATACATGTCATGGAGATCATGTAACAATCATAGTACAAAGCTCTTTGCAAGCTCTCATGCACTACCTCCCTTGCTACACACTATCAAGCTAGATCTAGCAAAACTCATGCTCCAACCTTTAGCCACTTGATAGCCAACCTCAATTGCATGTTTCAATGCTATGGGATGGTCTCTTTATATAGATAAACCACCTGGATTGAACTGCGCAATCCTCATTGATTACTCCACCTATCTGTGTGTTGAAAATAGCAACATTATAGTCACAACTGATAGTTAACCTGCTCTTTCACCTATTTCTGCACTGGTCTCCACTGAACTATCCATGCACTGAAGTTAAATGATGTATTCTTTAGTTGATTTATGAGTTTATAATTAGTGAATTAATTAATAATTAATTCACACCACTCTCACTAATTGTATCTATTAGTTAACTTGGATACAAAAAGCTCAACTATGTTTAGATTAGTTAAACTGAATAAAGCTCCACTAACTTCCTCAATCAACTCCACCAAACTCTGTCACATGAGTTCTAACTGAAGTCATCATGCAATAGCTTCACTTAAAACCTAGGAAAAGTGTATTTCCTTCTGTCAGCTGCATGTGCCACATCCAGGCATCAAACTGAAGTGCTCCAAGAGAATAAGATAGTGTTTAGAGTCCAAATATTATTAAGAGCTAATAATATTCGACATATCTATTTTTAGCCTGGCAGTCTAAAAATAGAAACCACCCATATGTCTAAAAATAGAGGTCCATCTATTTTTACCAACATGAACAACCATCCATAAATAGCATCTCGCAACTTATAGATCATGATCCATATGTCTAAAAATAGACATAGTCTAAAAATAGACATAGTCTAAAAATAGACTTTGCGACAAAAATCACCTGTGTGGTCCCCCACCTAGTTTAGGTGATCACTTTCCAACTAGGATCAGGAAAGATGTTTCAGGATGCCTCCTTCACTGTTTCTTGTTGCCATCTTCAACACCTCGAGTCCTATTTTTCTTCCTACTTTTCCGATCATGATCATCATCAGAATCATCATCACTACTATCATCTGATGAATTAGAATAATCCTTCCTTGAGCTCCTTTGCTTCCTCATCTTTTTCTCTTGCGCATGAGAATCATCATAATATTCACTGTCTTCAGACTCCGAATCACTCCTGGACCATTTTTTCATCTTACGTGACGATATTTTGCGAGATGAGGACTTGGAAATCCTAGATTTCTCAGATGAAACTCTAGAAACCTTGCCCTTTACACGGGACTTGCTCTTGCCGGAGCCTTTACCGGCCCTCGACGCGATAATCCTCTCAATTTCAGAGTCTTCGTCAGTATCCGTAACATCAGACTCAGATTATTTCTTGTCTTCATCTGAACTGTCCCCAGTCATCGGAGCAATGGCATCCTTGGGGAATTTCACTCGATCTTTACTGCCGAATTTATTGTTGTTATTATTCTCCTTTTCCATAACCGTCTGTAGAGCATCCACTTCTTTACCGCTGAGAAAATTTCGGCATTGAAAGGTTAGATGTCCAACCCTGTTGCACTTTTTGTAGGCACCACGAGCCTCGTTAGCGGTGGAGGAGGTGAGTCGGGCCAAGGCCAGGAGGCCCTGGAAGCTGTCGTAGGAGTTATTTTATCCATCGCCTTCGGGCCCCGGAACACCCCCGTGGGCGTTGTCTATATTGTTGTCGTTGTGGTTGGGAGTGTAGGGGTCGTAGCCGATAGCGCTCTGCCAGATGCCGTGGGTTTGAAGAGCTGCACTACTGTGAACCCTGTTGTTTGCGGGCATCCGCACCCATCCCGCTGTGGCCGACATCTTCCCTGATTTTGATACTCAGATACTACTATGTAAAACGATGAATTCTACAACCAAAGCTAATTTTCTCAGAGACGCAAAGGCACTTCCCCGAATTCGAAACTCAAAAACTCTGTGAAAGTCAAACCAGTCTCTCCTCCACTCACATACCTGAGCCAAACCAATCGACAAAAACAAATGAAATATATACTCTTGTTTCCCTCAGCCTAGGAGGGCCGAGGTCTACCCTCAGCTCCGATACCAAAATAAAATGTCAATATGCAAAACTATATATTAATAAAATAGATTACACACATTTATACATGAATTAGTCTCAAGATAGGAAATCTATCTTGGATGTACAATAAGTTGGTTGAGGGAATATCTCAACCTCACACCAAATAAGGAAACTAGTTTTAGCTAACCTAGGAAATAGGAACAGACTCTATTCATAGAGAGTCACAACTGGACAAGTAGGAATTACACATTTCAACACATGAATGAAGCTATAATTATTGTTTGAAAACACTTATCTACCTAAATAGAAGAAAAAAATTTACAATGATGTTAAGCAAATAATTATATACATAACTAAAGTTTTTTCAAAAATCATGAATAAAAAATTAATCACTATTAAAGACATTCATCCATATATCAAACACATTTACCTATCATGTATATTTTTAATGTTTACCAAAATTTATATAATTTAATAAAAATAAAATTGAAGAAAATTGTTAATTATTAAATTATAGTTATTATCATTTTAATTTGATTTCCCATCAATTTATTATAATTATTATTAATATTTATTAATTTATTTTAATCATTATTAATAGATAAATTCTTCAAAAATTTCTATATAATTTTTTCAAAATCTTACTCTCAACCATTTTATCACTCTCCAAAATATAAAAGTTTCGACTCTCGAAAATATTAAAATGAGTAAAGAATTTTGAGACAAATAATTTTGAAACTACAAATGAGTAAAGAAAGTCCAAAATATTAAAGAAAGTTGAGACAAATAATTTCAAAACTGCAAATGAGTAAAGAAAATCGAAAATGCAAATGAGTAAGGTAAAGAAAGTCGAGACAGATAATTCCAAAACTGCCAAAGAGTAAAGAAAGTTGAGACAAATACACCGGTTGTAAATGGCTAACGGGATATAATTAAGAGAGATAATTAAAAGAGTAGTTTATACAATTTTGTTTAGAAAATAGGGATTTCAAAATTAATTTCATGATTTAAAGTGCTGGATGATTGAGATATTTTTAATGATTTTAAATATATTTTCTATTATAAAAGAAATGATTTAAAAATTTATTGTTAAATTTTTGAAAAAAAAAACTGAATATCTTATTATTTTGAAAAAAATTGTAAATACTTTATACTATACATTTCCAAAATCTAACACAATTAATTAAAAATGACCAGCACCCATACTTTCCCAAAGCCCTAGCCCATAAGAGTCATTATAAGTTTGAAATGACCTTCAAGCATTTTCTCTCTCGAAAATATTAAATATATTAAATATTAAAATGAGTAAAGAAAGTTGACAGATAATTTGGAAACTACTTTCACTTAACCCAGGAAGATAATTAAGATATATAATTAAAAGAGTAGTTTATATAATCTTGTTTGAAAAATGGGAGAAAATTTGACAAGATTTTGATTAAAATCTAACCAAAATTTTGAGAAATATAAATTATAACTCGTAAATTGCAAGATTTTGAGTGCTCAATGTTTGAGAGATTTTAATGATATTAAACATATTTTCTATTATTAAAAAAAAAAATTAAATAGTTTTGTTATTAAATTTTTGAAAAAAAAAACCAAATCCTAACAAATTTTATTTTTTTTAAACAAAATCATAACATCAATAAAACAACACGTTAAATAAATTGGTAAATTAACATGAACTTAAACCGTTAAAAACCGAGCACCCTGAGTAACGAATCATTGCAACCATGATGGTGGGCATCATTAAACACACAAAACTGGCAGATCCATCAAAATTAATCTCCAATCCACAAATTTTTTTTAGTTCTGTTACTTGGGCTTCGAGCACCAATGAAGAAAGCTGTTAAAAAAAAAGGCATTATGTTCAAATTTAAACATAAAGTGTGAGAATTCTTCTATCCAATTCAAAAGTAAAGCGTCTGAATTCTTTTATCCCATTGAAAGATAAAGTTTGAGAATTATTATGACCAATTTCGATGGACAAAGCTTCGTTTTATTATCGCTTTCAAATTGTGGGACACTCTGTTTTTGTTCATCAACAATCATCTTTGCCCCCACAGGCCTTTTCTTTTCTTACTTTTCAGGCATCTAAAATACGCCATCTCTTAGTTCACACAGCAATGAAGTTGCAGTCTACTAAATTTGATTTGAACATTTATAAATAATAAGCATGTTATCTCTAGTATAGCTTTTGTCGAATGGTTGGAATCCAAAAGATATACCTGTTGAAAAGACCAAAAACTGTGTTCCACCAAGCAACGCATAAAGAGAAGCGGTGATATAAGGAGAGGCGCACACGCAGATTTAAAATAAAATATGAAAAAGGAGAGGCACACATATTTAAAATAAAATATGAAAACTACCCAGCCCTAACTAATAACCACAAGGCCTTGCTGCGGATTTACTAATGTTCCACCTGCTCCTCTTTTGCTACAAATGCGGCTATTAACCAGGGGAAGAGGATTATTATTGTATTTGATTTCTGTTTTAATAATAATGTTTTATTTTTTCTAACTGTTTTGAATCTATGGCAGAGCATTGTTCAATCTTCTAACAATGTCAAAAATAGTACACAGTGGCAACTAGAAAAGTTGTTTTCAAATAAGAATGCCTTACGGCGTAAATGTATAGATATATATGAAAATTAATATCACGTGTTAAAATATTTTTGAAAAGTTTAATTTTATGAAAATATTAATATCACGTGTTTAAAATCTTACTCACATATTTTTAGAAATTATATTAAGTTATATGGACAACAAATTAAGCAATGCATATCATATATATATATATATATATATATTTTTAAATTTTATCATAGCTAATATTATTTTTCTATTTAGAGAATATTTTATATTTATTTTAAGAGGGACACATGAAAATTCCAAATTAAAGACGAACATACTTACCACCACAGTGAGGGTTGTAGAATGAGCTTCTTGGCTCAATAATTAGATTCAACACCTTGAAGCTCTAACAACTTAAATTCAACCACATTCAAGTGTGTTGATGATAAAGAATCACATTAATTGATTTGAAACATGGACCCAGATAATAATAATTGTGATTAATTCAAGAAAAAATCATCTACCTTTAAAAAAGTTTTAAAATGTTTTACACATTTCTATATTATATTAACTTATAATGTTGTTCATAATATAATTACACATTTAATAAATTTTATTAAAATATATAATAGAATATAATTGGACAATTAAACATTGCTCTTTATAGTTATTTATGCTTAACTTATAGATGATAATAATAATAATAAATATGTATGGCATTAAACAAAGACTATATCTTCTTGACGATGGCTTTTCCAAGTTGTAAATTATAACAATATAAGAAAGTGGTTAAAATATGAGATATCTCAGGCATTATTATGTACTGCACAACTTCCATCATTAGATTAAATAATTATTAATTATATAATCAACTTATTTTTTATTATCAATTTGATATAATTATTAATATAATTATTTAAGTAAAATTAGTTAATAAATATAAAAATGGCATTTTCATCGACAAGCTAGAAGGTTGTTTAGAGGAAGCAGGTTGTGCTAGCACTTGCAAGGTGCCCATGTGATCTTGATAAGCAACTAGGACTTCTTAATAATTTCTGCTCTACCATGGAGTTAACACTCACAAAACCAAAGTTATGATTATCAAATCCAAGAAGGGCACTCACTCTAATTTTGTGTATGACAATAACAACTTGGAGGAAGTGCCTTCTTACAAGTACCTAGGAATTGATATTCATCACAAGCTCATCTGGAACTATAGCATTGCGAAGAGGATTAATGGAGGGTGAAAAGCTTATTTTGGTCTTGAAAATAATTGTAAAGAAACAACCCTTGTGATGTGGGATAAAAAGAAGCTCCTCTTCGAAAATTTAGTCACTCCTGTTATCTTATATGGATGTGAGGTTTGGGGTTGCAGCATCTCTAGAGAATCTTGGAGAAAGATTGAGCAAATCCAGAAGAATTTTATAACGTATAACCTCAAAATTAAAAACAATACACCCTATCCTACTCCCCTTATAGAAGTGTGTCTTTCCCGTATCGAGAGCCTAGCTATGACTTGGCTCCTGTTGTACAAGCACAAAATCAATAACATGGGATACCATAGACTTTCTAAGCTAGCTTTAAATTCCAGCCAAAACCACCTAAGGCTCAAACGACGTTGGTATAAAGATACCAGGGCCTGGTTAAACCAATGGGAGATTGATGAAAATATTTCATTGCAAAATATTAACAACATTAAAAATATTGTTACTTATAAGTTTAAAGAGAAAATGTGTTGTGAGAAATATTTAGAGGCTAAAATAAAATTAAGATACTATAAGGAAGTCATCAACCCTACTCTAGAATATCAAAAGTATCTCTCTATTTTAACTAGCTCAAAGAAAAAAAATAATATGGCCAAGATAAGAACAAACTCTCATGAGCTCCATAGTGAGACAAGTCATTGGGAAGTTCCTAAAACACCATGGGTGGAAAGGATTTACCATCTCTGTGAGAATATGAACATTGAGGATGAACATAACTTCCTCTTAGAGTGCCCTGTGTACACCCACATTAGATCTCAGTTTCATAATATTTGTTGCAATACTGACCTTCATAGCCTTTTAAATTTTCAAAATTATAGTGAGCTCGAGACGCTTCTCTCCAAGCTCTTTGAGCACATGAGTACAATTTCAAAACAAACTAAATAATTCATTTCTTTAGGTCCAATAGACCAAAGTTTGGTCTCAGTGGATGTTACCCATCATCATCATCATCATAAATTAAATCAGGGAAAATTTTAAGGATATAAAATTATCTTGAAGTTTAAAACATTGGCGAATCTCACTAGTCCCTAATATGAAAAATATAAAATGTTTATTCGTGTATTTTTAAAATCATTAAAATTTATAATGATTATATATATAACATCTATATAATATTGGCTATTTTAAAGGTAAAATAACTTTATATTGTAAAATTTGGGTGAATAATTTTTAGAAAAAAATGGAAATTGGCGAATATTTTTTTTGGAAAAATCATCAAATATTAGCCCACTTGCGAATATTAGTCCCTAAAATTTTCCAAAAATTAAATACTTTATAAATTTTAATACACATCAATCCATAAAAAATACCAAAACTTATGGAAAAAGTGTGTGTGTCTGGAAGGCAATGTGTGTTCACCCATCCTTAGGGATCATAAGCTTAAATTTTTTTCAAGATAATGGTCCCTAAAGATGGGTCTAATGTTCACCCAAATTATTGAATGTTGTAGTTTCTAGACACACAATTTTCCATAATCTTTGTCTCCAACATGAATTTGTAGTTTCTAGACGCACAATTTTCCATAATCTTTGTCTCCAACATGAATTTGAGCTATGAAAATCTACATTATAAGAAGTATCAAAACACTTGTTACTTAATACACTTCACATTGCTAAAATTAAAAAAATCATAAAACCAACTAAATTATAACATCATTTTAAGTTATTATTATTAATAATAAATAATTAAAAAAAAAATATATAATGAAAAATCTAGTCCAACTAATAAACAAGATGAGATGTTTTCTTAGCATTTCTTATCATCAATTTTGTCAAAATCCCCTAAAGATATTTAAAAATAATGAGTTTAAATTGTTTAATTTTCAAAGTTAATGTATCTTCGGATTTTTTAGGATGAATCTATATATACATTCAAAAAAGTATTCTAGTAAATATATGCACATTTAAAAAAATATATGTACATTTAAAGAAACATAACTTAAATTCCTCCATTTAGAAACATATGAACATATAAAAAAAACATGGAACATGATTCTTAATCATGGAGATTTAGCACCACTTTACCATGGAGATTTTTAATACGTAAATAGAATTTGCTACAATTCTATAAACCAGTAATATGGTTTATCATAGCACATGTCCTAAAAACCATAACCCCATATGCCACTTATTCATATAGCATTTTTTAAATTAATTAATTAAATTAAAAATCAAACTTAGCATAACTTTTTTGGAAATGAATTTGAAACTTTGATTTATGTATATCTCTATGAATATTCTACGTAATCAACCTAAATTCTTTATAGATAGTATATTAATACAATTGAAGTAACCTTTGATAAAAAATTCACATAAATTTTCAATTATAAATTTAGTAAATTTAATATTAAGAGATTCTAGAGAATTTATATTAAAATAAATTTATCAATTTAAGTGTTAATAAATTTTAGAGATTTTGAAATTGATAAAAAATGAGTTATAAATAATTTAAATTTAGTTCTTTGTATATATATTGAGTTATCTTTAACCAGATTTTTTGAAAAAAATTGGCCTCAATAGTTTTTCATTATGCTGAATCCATATATGCAGTTAAAAAAAAGAAGATAAAATCTAACTAAAACTCCAAAAAATCACATTAAAAACAACTTTTATATATATATATATATCAAAATTTTTAATTAATTTAAAAATAGTCAACTATTTTAATAATAAATTATAAACAATATCTATTAGTATGCATTCTTTGTGTTTTTCCTAATAATGAGTTAAAATAATAATATTCTAAAAATAATCATTACTTTTTTATCATTAAATATACACACTTTTTTATTATTAAATATACATACAACTATAAATCGTTAATAGTAATATCTTCATCATAAAATATCTATTCAGATATACACAACTACTACTAATAATAAATTAATCTTCACTTTTCTTATCATTCAATGTACATTTATATCAATTTCCAAATTTTTAGATATATACCAACAAATTATGAAGCAATTAGAATCTCATGACCCAAGGCACAAAGCTGGAATACTTATGGCCCAGAAGATGCCAATTCAGATTTGGTGTACTGTTCATTTTCTTAAACAAATCAATTATACATAAGCATATAAAGGGAGTTTCTCAGCATAGGAAGGCCACCAAAAAGACCTTCAAATCCGTAAAAGGCTTATAACTGTACTATGTGTTCTTAAAATAAAATAAAAAATTTATTCTGATAAAATAAAATTTTGCATGCAGTACAATCCACTGCCACAATTTCACAAATTATTTTCAGACTCCTCCACGTTTGGACTTCTTGATTAATAGAGTGCATCCTTTAACCACTTCTGGGTTTATCTTCACGCGCTTTGGTCCGCATTTCCATGGTATTTTGGCAGTTAGAATTTGTTTCGTCTAAATTGAATTTAGGATCTCTTTCAATCCAATCTCTGGATCAAGTCGGTCCAGTACTTACGGCTCTTCATGAATTGGTCGCTTCCGGTACATACAATACAACGCTATCTGACTTATTTTCAGTGGTAGCCCAAATATATTCGGACACTGCATTGACCGAAACATAGTATGAAAGTCAGTTTCTATATATATCTTTAGTTACGATTCCATAAAAAATATAAGAAAACATGTAGAAAAGGCTGCTGTATATCGATGTTACCGCCGAGATGAGGTCATTGTCCAAAAGGAAGTAAGTCATCCACTCCGTGAAATACACTTACAATGATGGAAAGTGGGGAAGCATACATAAGCACGGTGACAGCTATTCCCGAAGTTCCCTGATACTACTACACTGAGTAGTTTTTAGTGCGACTTTTTGAAGATTTTTTTGGTGAATTTTTTAGGGTAATTTCTCTAAAATCTAGCCAGAATTTATTGAAAACATAAGTTTCATGGGTAACCTTGCACAATCTAAGTGCCCTAAAGATTTTTCAAGGAGCCGAATCCATATATACAATAAAAAAACTAGTTTAAATAACAGAAATCAAGATTTACCTCAATTTTTTTCACCAAATTCTAGCACCAAAAACTCCAAAAAGTCGCACTAAAGACAACTCCCTACTACACTAAAGGGCACAAGATATTTTTTTTAAACATAATAGAAATATTTTGTCTTAAAAAGTCACCTATTTTACATTAAAATTTAAATTGATTTTTTATAAAATTTAAATTTAAGGAAAAATTAGTATGAGACAAAAATATTTTAAGATAATAACAATTTGAGACAAAAATATTTAAAAAAAAAATTGAATTTTCTTAAATACAAAATTTAAAACAAAATTAGTATGAGACAAAAATATTTTAAGGTAATAACAATTTGAGACAAAAATATTTAAAACAAAATTTTGTATTTAAGACAAACACAATTTAAGACAGTTATAGGTCAATTTGGGCATCATCCTTGGGCATCATCCCCCAAGACCTAGTCAAACTGGATATCATCTCCAACACCAATGAAATAGGGTCTATCATCCGCTTATATTTTAGTTGGTACCTGCCCTAAGTGAAGACATTTCATTCATGGCTTCTATTGTTATATTTCCAAGGTTTGAAGTATATGTTATATCACCTACTAACTCACCAACGCTCACCTGCAAGGGACTAACAACGTTGCAGTGCCAAATCCTCTATGCAAGGGTGCACTTCCCGATACTCAAGGATGCATTGTCACCTCAGAGAAGAATTCTCATTATTTCTGAAATCTCCACATGGCCAGTGCCTTCTAGAAGAGTCCATATGTGTGAAACTTCGAATCCAAGTGTTTATATAACACCTTTGAACTTGGAAACAAGTCTTTCCTATGATTATAAATTCATTCAAAACTAACATCAATTTCCTTGGATGAGTGCTAGGAGAGGAATAATATTGGTAAAGTTATGTTGTTGGATTCTCATTTGATAAGAGAGTGAAAGTACTGATATACTGTGGGGATAATGTTGGATGTGATGAGGCTAGAATGAAGCTGGAGCAGGTTGACAAGAAATCAATCCATTGGTTGTAATCTTCCCCTTCTACTCTTTAATAAATATTGTTGTTCATTTTCCCATACATATGTCTCTATTTTTTTTGCAATGTATTCTTGAATGATGTATGTATTTCATATCTAATCAATTTGATATGAGTAAGATAAGTAGATATCTTGTATATTGCATGTTGTTTGTTGTTCTCCTTTTGTGTTCAAGTAGGAATCGATCTAGCTACTTGAGTTGGATTGAGAGCGACGACAACAATGACAGAAGGAGAAGGAGAAGCGATTCCATCAAAAGTAGGCTCCTTTACCATTTTGTATATCTTTTTTTTTTAGAGAAAGTGATAGTAATTGTTTCCTCTGCTGTTCTATGTGATGGACACCACACTTAGGGAATTTGGTTTATCCCAAGATCACAATTCCGCATAACAAATTGGCGACTCCACTGGGGAGTGTCCTATCATTCCTGGTGTTTTTCCCACTGTTTATCCTCATCAATAGAATCTACTTTCAGTTATCAGTCATTTGAATGAACAAATTGCATTAGAAGTGTGTCTAGCTGCTTCATTTTCAATCTTAGTTGTGCCCAACACAATGTTGGTCAAGACACAGTGCACTGCCTCTCACTCAGGGGTGCTCTGCAATGCACTGTCTCCCCTTAGAGATTGTGTTTCCCCTTCAACCAACCAAATTCCATCTAAATTTGTCATTGCTTTCAGTTTCAACCACTTGTTTGTTGTATTCTCAGATGTCTAATACCTCTTAGAGACCAGTAAAATTTCATGTTCTTCCTCCTTTGTAAAGAAAATTTGTTCAATGTATCTTTAGTGTTTTTCTTTATCATTGGAAAATTAAATTCAAAGTATCTCATTTTTGCATTAGATAAATTTTGTTTTCAAGATAGAAATTTTTGTTTCATTCCTCGTTTCCTGTAGGAAAATTATAGTTCCATTCTTCATTTTCCTAAGAGAAATTTTTGTTTCATTCCTCGTTTCTCATAAGAAAACACTTGTTTGATTGATTTATGCATATATTTTTCTTTCTTTCATTCACATTAAATGGAGCTCAAAAGAAAAACAAGTTAGGAACAAGTTAGGAAAGCTACATTTAATTTGTTCTCTTTGTTGTTTGCTAAAAAACTGACTGCTCTTTCCCTTAGTAGCTAGGATTTTCATTGAAAAAACTAAATTGAAAAGTTTGCTTATCATTTATTTTTCATTTTTAGGAATTTCCATTACATCATGCGGTGAACCAAAAAGACAAATTTTTAAACAAGATTAACATAAAATTTACATCAATCAACCTAAGAAAGCATTGGAACATTAACGATAACATTTAGAAGGTCTAGGCTAGAGACGTGTTCCAGCATTGTTAAACATAGCAGCTGTCGCTAACTTGTCTATGATACATTTCGAGTGTGATAACTCATTCCATGTACGTAAGTATATGAGAGCTCGTCCACGTACCTTTGGCTATATAAGGTAGTGTTCTAGTACGAAAAGTATAAGGGGGTGCTCTCACTAAGCAGTTTCGCATTAGATAGCGCTAATACGAACTTGGGACTCCACGTACCTTAGGGTATATTGGGGATGAAAACTTTAGGCTTCTATCCATCCATAGGTAACTGAGTCATCCGCCTTGTAACTTGTGATACATCGAACACAACATTTGGGGAGATTTCCTACCCGTACATCTTGGTTCACTAGGAGGTATTGAGTAGTTCACAACTACTTGGTAAAAGTTTTGCCTAGAATTACCCTTTTATTTTTTTTATTTTTTTTTGTCATTCATCGTGGAAGAATAACATCCCTTTCTTCATCGTTCACGTAGAATAGCACTTAAACCACCTTTAGCACTAGAAGCTATTTCTGGTCGGCGAAGGCGACATCGTCCTACTGAAACTAGTACTATTCGTACCTTTGGTGCGACATCATCCTCACATATACCAGAGTCATCTCGAGTCGTTTCTATAAATCGTGGTTCATCCTCTGTTATCGAGACAGAGTCCTCACAACTACCTGTGGTCACAATCCATCCAATCAGTGAGACCATACCTCTTGAACCCAACATTGTTTAGCTGGAAGTTGATCCAGACCCCATCATTCTTCTATGAGAACATCTAGATCCCAAAGTCAAAAAACTGGAAGTTGTTCCTGTATCAGTCGCTCCACAGTCGATCATAGCCATTTTCTCCAATATCGCGCAGTAAACCACCTGAAATATATCTCGGGCCTGATGGTGAAATCATTTTACCTGGTTTGATTTCGATTGAAGAAATAAGACAAGATGAAACACCTTCAACTCCAAATCATTTTGGGGAGAAGCTTTCTCTTTACGAGTATTTTCCTTAATTACCTTACACTACTCTCTTTTATCCCATTTCAATTTGAGTTACTGAGGATCCTACAGGGTATACACTAGGTTGTATGACCATAGCTGAGTCAACATATTTGGCTATACTGTCTATTACAGTTGCGACAACATCTGCTATTGCTACTCTGTCGATGCTTACCTCTTCACCCATATCACCCTTTGACATTCCAAATTTGAATGAAAACCCTGGAGAAGACCTGTTAACGCATGTTATGACTTATCATTTGTGGTGCTCATCAAAATTATTAAATGATGACTCTGTTACACTATGTCTTTTCCAACGCATGCTCACTGGTCCGATTGCACAATGAGGATGGTTCTTTTACTGTGTCATCCTCATTAAAAAATGAAATAGGTGATGAGGATGGTTATTTTAGTATGTCAGCCTCATTAAAAAATGAAACATATCCATGAGCATAGTTCCTTTTCTTGTGTCAAGCTCATTAAATGAAACAAGGTTCCATGAGCATAGTTCTTTTCCTGTGTCAAGCTCGTTAAAAAATGAAACAAATCCTCTCCTAATTAAGACATGCCTTTCATCTGATCTCATAAATGAACCTTCATTCCATCCAACTATTAGTAACCAGTAGTCTACTTAGGTGAATGAAATGAAGCTTGGGGGGCATGTGCTCTTGTAGGGGGAACTCAAAACTAGATCGAGTCCATTTCGGTTATTATTTTCAAGACTCGTTAAACTCATGAAAATCCCGAGCTTCTTTTGCTATTTTTCATGATCTTAAAACACATGAAAATGCCGAGTTCTTTCTTTATTTTCTTGCTCGAAAATTAAATTGAATGTCGGCCAAAGCATATTTTTATTCTTCTTTTTCAAGCTTTGATAAAAATGAAAAAGGAGTTAAAGCACACTTTTAACTCTTTTTTGAGCTTTGATAACTACAAAAAATGAACCCTCTGGAGTCTTATTTTAGCTCTTTTCAGACTCTGATAATGTGAAAATGTTGCTGAGCACTTGTATTTTCGAGCTCATAAAATTAAATGAAACGACATCTACTCAGTATAAGTTTAACCATTTTCCGGACTAAGATAGATTATTTACGAAAAAGGACTTATGGATTTTTCTTTTGTCCTCTTTTTAAAACTCTCTAGATATGAAAAATGACTGGGCTTTCACTGTCATTAAGCTAGTTAAAACATAAAATAGAAAAGGGCTTGTCGATCATGGCAAGAATCGAGTTTCATTTATCGCTAGACCCGTTAAATTATTAAATCACGATGCATTAGCCCGAAGGGTTGAATTATAGATCAAGCATATGTTATCCTCCTCAAGCTTGTTAAAAAGTAAAGAGGTACTAGTCGACTAATGACTGGGGAAAATTTGGGAAAAAAGAACATAACACTTTATGGTGGTAGGTCGCTATTGAACATGCCACTTTCAATCCATCATCATGACTTTTGGGTTGGGTAATCTTCTTTATGGTTCATTCACCCCTATGGTTCATCATACCTTCACTTCGGTTTTGGGTCAATGCTACCAAATCATCTCAGTGTCTCCGATATGTTCAAGAGAATTCATCCAGTGAATCCTCATCCTTTTACAATATACATAAACCTTCATTTTCCTGACAGTCATCCCTCAACATTGCTATATGAAGTCACATTTTGTCTACGAAATCAGTAACTCCTGTTTCGTGATAAAGTTGCTTCTTGTTGACATCAACTCATCATCCAAGAAGTTTACTTAGAAACATCTTCCAGTACCCTAAGGCTTGTTACATCATTGATAAGTTTCTCACTTCTGGACCTTTGATCGAAAGAGTTTGTTTGGCATTTGACATCAAATCATCTATTCACGCCTTGCAAACTGTACTACAATACCTTGAGATCCATTAAAATCAATGGTCGTTCTCTCGCATTTGTTAACTACACACATCATTGGCTTGTAATCAAATGATGTCTTACCATTTTTGACTTCAAATCATAAATTCGCATCGCTAGACTTGTACCTGAACGATCGAGTGAATGAGATAAGAAGACCCCAGATCTAGTTTTATCCATCAGATATGTGATTTCAGGATTTTGGTACACATCATCTGTACAATGACTTTACACACAGATCGTCATCTGAACATGGGCCTATATCTGTAGGCATGTCTATATTGGGCAACATTCCAATGTAGACGACTTTCTGAATTATGTATATGCTATTAGATAGTTTATCTGCTAAGCATGGGAATGCCTTCCTCAACAATTCATGATCAAGGTGAAAATATCATGATGTAATGTATTGTAATATTGATGTAGGTCATCGTCCACTTCAGTTCCGGCTCATCACATTGTAAAGCATCTCATCCAAATAATATTATTATTTTGATTTCATGCTTTAGGGGGCAGCTGTTATAGGTCAATTTGGGCATCATCCCCCAAGACCTGGTCAAACTTGACATCATCCCGAGGACCAATGAAATAGGGTCTATCATCCCCTTACATTTCAGTTGCTACAAGCCCTAAGTGAAGACATTTCATTCATGGCTTATATTGTGAGATTTCCAAGGTTTGAAGTATATGTTATATCACCTACTGACTCACCAACACTCACCTCCAAGGGACTAAATACATTGTAGTGCCAAATCCTCCATGCAAGGGTGCACTACAGTGCACTTTCCAACACTCAATGATACGTTGGTAACCTGGGAGCGGAATTGTCATTGTTCCGGGAATCTCCACATGTATAGTGCCTTCTAGAAGAGTCCATATGTGTCAAACTTAAAATCTAAGTGTTGATCTAACACCTCTGAGCTTGGAAACATTTCTTGCCTATTATTAGAAAGTAATTCATTGAGAAAATACCATCAGTTTCCCTATCAATTGAGCACTCATCCTAGTGCTAGGAGAGGAAGAATTTTGGTAAAGTTATGTTGTTGGATTCTCATTTGATAAGAGAGTGAAAGTACTGATATGTTGCTGGGATAATGCTGGATGTGATGAGGTTGGAATGAAGCTGGAGTAGGTTTACAACAAATCGATCCATTGGTTGGAATGTTCCCCTTCTACTATTTAATAAAGATTGTTGTTCATTTTCCCATACATATGTCTTTATTTCTTGTGCAATGTATTCTTGAATGATGTGTGTATTTCATATCTAATCTATTTGATTTGAGTAAGATAAGTATATATATTTTATATTTCATGTTCTTTTATGTTCTTTGTTTGTGTTTGTAGGAATTGATCTAGCGACTCGAGTTGGATTGAGAGCAACAATAACACTGACAGAAGGAGAAGGAGAAGCGATTCCATCACAAGTAGGCTCCTTTACCATTTTGTATATCTGCTTGATTTAGATAAAGTGATATTAATTCTTTCCTATGTTTTTATAAGTGATAGACACCACACTTAGGGAATGGTTTATTCGCAGATCACAATTCCACATAACAAAGAAAAAAATATTAAAAAAAAAAATTATTTTTAAGAAAAAAAAGGTGGAGACAAAAATATTTTAAGAAAAAACTTATATTTAAGACAAAAAGAGTTTGAGACAAAAATATTTTAAGACAACTTTATAGTTAAGACAAAAATTTATTCTGATAGTGTGGCCTAAGTCCACCAGCTTACAGGCTACTACTATCTCACGCCTAAACTGAGGCTACTATTTCACTTACCTTTTACGTTATCTTATATAAAGACAACAATTTGTTGGGATATTTATTTTGATGGGGTAGCCGAATCTAAATAACGTGACAAATTTTCCTTGTAATATTTCTTGGAAATCAATTCCTCTCCTATCCCTTCGATTTTTGTTGATACGATTAGAGACAACTTGTTTTTCATTGCATTCGACACTAGTAGATGGAGGGGCATTTTAAGACAAAAGAAATATTTTATGTTAAAATTTATTTTCATCTTAAAATTTTTGATATGAGGTGCTAGTAAAAAAGGTAGAAGTAAAGGATTAGGGGTGTGTCTTTATGTTGTTGATTTGTACTTCAAGAAGCAAAGCGATGGAGGCCAACAACAGAGGTTTTTGGTGACAAGAGCAATGGAGGCGCTTTTGTTGAACATGGATAGGCAGTAACATAGTTGGAGTACGTTTAGGGGTCTCCATCGATTGTGTTTTAATCTTTGTTTTTTTAATGTTTCATTTATTTCGAACGCTACTTCTATATGCTCGTTGCTACTATCAGTACATTGTTGTGCTTCAACTTATGACTTTCATCAACATCATGGATTAGATTCACCTAAAGGATTGTAGACAAAAATTACATAATATATTTTGGCAGAAAATATTCCTACTTCAAAATCTCTACAAAAACTTTTGCGAGAAGAAAGCGATGAGGATAAAATATAGGATTGTGTAAGCATTAGTCACAAAATCTACAAGGACAGTAATTTTGGCTGCAAGTATGGAGGTAGATGGATTAAATGTAGCCTTTGTTGGTGCAATTTCTAGTGTTGTTGGGTGCAATGCATATAAGTATAATTATCTGAGGTAGGTTCAATCTTTATCCTCATTCTAGATGATATCAGGGATCTCTAGTGTTTTTTGTTTGTTTGAAGGCACACTGATGACAATTTATTTTCCACTCTATTTGTTGGTCTACTCATGGTCTATCTGAGATGTACTATCTAGTTGTTTACGTGGTATTTCTTCTAAACGTTTGCTCCTGTGGATCTTCCTGCTCATTCTCTGGTTTCGGATTGATCGATCAGGAGATTTCTGAGGATCCTAGCGTCTACCTGTTAGTCTTATTTGTGGTCTATCTGAGACACATTGGCTAGCTATTTTACGCGGTATTTCTTTTGAACCTTTGCTCCTATGGTTCTTCCTTCTCCTCTCTGGTTTGGGATAGGTCGATATGAGGATTTATGAGGATATTTACTACTATGTAAGTGCATTCATTTTGGTTGGTGGAGTTGGTAACATATTGGAATTTTTAATTTGATCACGAAGGAGTCCCTAGGGGTCATTAATTGGTTTGGGGGGATATTTATTTTCCAGGTTAGCCATTGATTATATGAGGGACAATCCACTAATGGTTTGCATCGTCATTTAATATATTTGTCGATTGTGTGCTTGATGAGATTTTTCGAAGGACATTGGTCAAAAATTATTGGCCAATCTATTGTATTTGAAGGAGTGTCCTAGTGGATTGAGCTAGTGACAAACTAGATCGAGTGGGGTCAATAATTGATAAGTGACATTAATTTACCTTGTCAACATATTTGATCAAGGTTTTTTCAGACACTACTACATAAGGTATTTTTTTAGTAATGATCTCTACTTTGGTGCACATATAGGCGGGATTTCAGAGTGTTGATGGTGTCCATTGTACAAATGGCCTTTACATCTATCGATAGGAAGTCACTTTATATTGATGGAAACTAGGGCGGTGATGTTCCATTACTCGATGTGTTGGTACATACAACTATTGAGGTGGAGAGTTGTGGCTACCCAAATTTGGGAGTCTAGCCCTTTGGGACATCTGTTGTACATGCAACTATACACATGGTTTCTAATGTTTCAATATCCCCACCAGTTATTGAACCCAAATGTGGTAATCCACGAAAAATATTTTTCCATAATCTGCAGAAAAAGAAGGAATTTGAGGTTGATCATCTTACTTTAGCATTTGATTGGGGTTAATCAACCCTCTATTATCCTTTTATAATAGAATATGATGATTGCAAACAAAAATTGGCCCATTCTTCTCCACATCTGTACTAAGTAGAGGGTATGTGTTGTGGATGCTTTGTGTTTATCTTATGGTCTTGTGAATTTTTGGGATCCTAAGGTCATGAATTTTCTTATCTATAAGTCCTTTACAGGTGTCCTTCTACCTAGTTTCATCAGGGGCTCGAAGGAAAAATTTAATATTCTTAGTACATATGCGCCATATTCTTCTAGGATAAATTGGAACCATGCGGCCTGTTAAAGATGGGGCACCATATTTTGGAGGGGGATTTGAACCTCACCATTGACTACAATGAGGGTTGGGGGGATTATTGTAGAGTGGAGCCATTGGCAGGGAAATTCAACTAAATTATTGGCAAGAACCAGTTGGTGGGTATTTTTTTGGCTCCCTTTATTCTGACATGGAGAAATGGTTGGGCGGGGTCCATAGGCATCGCTAAGAGCCTTAATTGTTTCATGCTTCACAAAAATTTGGTGGAGTGCTTAGGGTATGTGAAATATTGGGTTATTCCATCCCAAATTCCGTACCATTACCCTATGATACTCTAGTGACAGGCAGATGGGCATTAGGGTAGTATCTCATTCAAATTTAATCACCACTGCTTCAAATTTCTTGAATTTGATTCATTATTGCATAATTTTTGGGCACTAGGATCAGACCCCTTTATCACATCTTCTTTGGAAATTATTTTTATTAAGTTGAGGGCTATTAAAAGGTCTATTAGTAACTAGATTTAGACTAAAAAGAGGAAGCATATTGAATTTTTTTTGGCTATTGATAGAAAACTTGGTACATTGGTTGATCCTTCACATGCATGTTATTTCTCGGTGGTGCATCAATTACTATCTGAAAGAGGAAGAATGATATTTTTCAATTATAGGAGGAGTAGTGAAGACTGAAAATTCATGCTCTCTAAGTATCGAGAGGAGACAAGAATACAAAATTCTTTCATAATTATGCAATGAAGCGCGCAAGGAGGACTCCATCTGGGAAATTCAATATATTAATGGTAATTTCTTATCTACTTTTCCTGATATCTAGGTTGAGGCATTGAGATATTTTTTCAATCAATATAGGGCTAGAGTGGAGGTGGATATTGTGCAATATATGGGGGTCGTCGATTCATATTCGACTATGTTCGATGCCGACATAAATAATATGTTATTTCAGTCCATTACAATGGAAGAATTACAGGCTACGATGAAATCCTTTGCTTATGATAAAAGCCATGGGCCTGATGGCTAGCCCATTGAATTATTTTTACACTTCCAAGATATTATGGGCACTAATATATTAGCGGTTGCAGAAGAATATAAAAATATTGGTCATATCCCTCATGATATTAATTCGACTTTCATTACATTGATTCCTAGGGTTTTACGTGCATCAACTTTTATTTATTATAGGCCTATCTCTCTTTTAAACACCTTATACAAAATGATTTCCAAAATGATTTCTAATATGTTGAAACCTACAATGTCAGATGGTATCAACCATGAACAATTTGGGTTTCTTCGTCAAAGACAAATTCAAGATGTGGTTTCTGTTGCACATGAGATTGTACATACTATCAAATATAAGAAGCTCGGGGATATTATTACAAATTTTGACTTACAAAAATATTTTGATTATGTATATTGGACCTTTCTTCGGCTGGTCCTACACAAAATTGACATTTCATTTCAAGTTTCAAAATGTATCATGGCCTGTGTATCTAATGCAAAATTTGACATATTGGTTAAAGGAATTCCTACAAAATTATTTTCTGTGTCTCGGGGTCTTCGACAAGGATGCACCTTATCACCCTTTATTTTAATTATTTTCACTGAGGGACTTAGCAGATTTCTCTTACAGGCACATATGGATGGGTCATTGACAAGTATATTTATTACTAGACAAGTGAAGGTTACTCATATTATTTTTGTCGATGACATGTTACTATGTAGATTATCTGTTATGGAATGGAGACACATTTATGGTATTATTAACCTCTTTGTATCAATCTTTGGAATCCTTATGAATGATAATAAATCTCATATGATTTCTGCTTACCCAGATGATGCACTGGTACTGGAGATTTCTTAGATTTTTGGTGTAATCTGCACTGTATTGGATGCGGGTTTTAAATATCTTGGATGTATGCTCAAACCCCATTGTTATGGAATTAAGGATTGGAGTTGTATTATAGAGAAATTACATTGTAAAATTTGATCATGGGCACACAGGTGGATCTCCCTGGGAGGCATACTTACTATAGTTTGAGCAAACCTTCAAACCATCCTTGTATACTAGATTCATCTTTTCGATCTGCCTAACAATATCATTAAAAGGATCCGCTCCATCATCTCCAACTTTATTTGGGATGGTAACTATGATAAGAAAAAAATATCATTTGGCTAGCATGACGATTATGACTAAGAGGAAAGAGGAAGGAGGATGGGGAATCCTTTATTTTGACTTATGAGTTGGGAATTACTTATGAAATTTTATTGGTGGGCTCTAAATGGCGATGGTCTCTAGCATAACATCATCAAATATAAATACCTCCAAAATAAATTGATGATATTGTGGATAAAGGCTGGCACACACACCCCACATGACATATCCTATATTTGGAGGAGATTTATGAAGGTTCACCCATGGCTTATGAGAAATATTTAGTGGAAAATTGGAAAAGGTGCAAACATTGAAATTGGCTTAGATCCAATTTGTGGATTTACAGGTGATCACACCTTTACATCAGACCTTTTGTGGAAAATCCATAATTTGGGCATCACTATGTTAGTTAAATATTTATACAAGACATATTCTCCATTCTCTATTAGCTCACGACCTCCAAAATTGGATTATATGGGGATCTTGAAGGTAAATGAAATATCTATGTCTAAGACCTCACACATGCGAGCATATTTCTGACTGAAAACGAGGATAAACATGTATGGAACTACAATTTGGTGATGGGTCAAATAAAGGTATGAGATTCACAAGCGGAGTGGGTTTCTAATTGATCTGATTTCTCCCTGCCACTCCTTTTCAACTAGTCGGGTAGAATTGAGAAAATCATGGAAAACTTCACTGATATGAAAATTACACACAAAAAATTCACTAATATTCCTTTTTTAATGTTACAATACAGATTCTATGTAAATTCCATCTATCAGCACAGTGTATATTTTTCCATTCACTGAGGATTTGTTCACGTTTCTACAACTCATGGAATTTTAGGTCACGATATGTTTTTTTACAAGAGGAATATGTGTAACAATGATGATAACTACCTTTTTATTTCAAGATAATTTTTGGTTAAGATATAGGTTTTGGGATACTTTCTTAACTTGTCATGGTATTTTGATGTAATTTTTTAGTACAGGTTGAACAATCAAGACCAAAAGGTTTACTGAGTTCTATAATCCTAGCATTAGAGAATGAGAAGGGGCCTTAAGACCACATGGCATAGCGGTTAGGGGCCTATAGGGAAGGCAAGGAGAGAAATTGATAGGGGAACCCCCAAGAGTTGTGATAAGGTGTTTAGGGGCCCCATTATTACAACCCATAATCCTTTAACCCATAATGAGTAAATTCCCTATCCCCTTAACCCCAAATCAATAATCCATTAACCGCTACAGTCATAACTCACAACACATTAACCCCTTGATCCCTTAAACCCTAAGCGAATAACCCCTTAACTTAGAATCCCTGAAGCCCCTAATCCCTAACTCCTTATCATCTTAAACCTCACCCTTAACCATTTTTCCCTAACCCGTAAACCCATGAACCCTTAACCCATAACCCCTTAACCTGTTGACTTATATATCCCATAACCCTTAAGAAATTAACCCCTAAATCCCCTAACCCCTAAGCCATTGGTGCTTAACCCTTAACCCCTGAAGCCCTTAACCACTAAGGAATTAGCCTCTAACCCCTACACCCCTGGACCTCAACCCCTTAACCCATAAATTGACTATGCCCTAACCCTTTACCCTTTACCGTTAAACCTTGATGCCTAAATCTGTAAAACCCTTAGCTCCTAGAACCCCTAAGCCTTTATCCCAAAGCATAGGTGCTCAAACACTCATATTCTTGGTCATATAAGGTTTTTTCCCACTAACTACTTATAGGGGATGGGGTTGATATTTATACTTCCATCATATGTGGCTCTGCTACTTTCAGTGATTGTGAAAATATGTTTAAAGGTTGTAATGGTCACCAATCTATTTGTAGCATGAAGTAGGAAGCATTCATTTTTCCCAGGTGGAACATGGGTCAACTTATATCCCCAAATTGATACTGCATCTATTGGACATTGGACTCTACAACACTGAAGTTTACGTAGTTACTGATCAGCTAGATTTACATCCAACCGTCCATGATATACTTGTGCAACCTAGATCTAAACTTCCATGATTTTGTTCAAAAGTGGACAAATTCCACTTCACATTAAATGTGACCAAAATTTATACGAAAAAAATATAGGAAATGATGGAATTTGACCAGGAAATTTCCCTTCATGTGGCGATTTTCCCATTAAATAAATTTAACATTTTTGCGTGAATGTCTCTTGTGATGTGTCATAAATTTTCTGAAGGTATACAATTTTCCGAAAACGTTATTAATACCCTATGGCATTGGCATGAAAAACATAAATAGATTAAATTCCTATGGTTGTGATCAATAGACGTTATACCTGGTAACAAGCTGATCACTGACAATGGTGCTGCATGACTCAAATATTACTGATCTTACAGAGGATACTTGCATGAATTTTCACAGACACATCTAAGAGAAGAGCACACTTACCTTGCAACTATCATGGTCGTAATTAAAGAATAATTCCATGCATCATGGAATTAAGAGAGATGGAACCACCATAGCCATAAACTAAGGTAACCTGTAAAATCAAAAAAATCATTTAGTCTATATTAATATGATTAATGCAGAATTTGGTTATATTTATTTATTTAGCATTGAAGTGCTTTTGAACGAGGGATTCTTAGTTCAATGCATTGGTCATGGAGTAGACAAAGACTATTTTCTTTGAATGGTGGCTCACTAACCTTCTGTGGCACCTCACTGATAGAGTGAAGGATTTTATAGATAAAGTTCAGCATCTAGTAAATGATGCCAGTCCATGACCGAGTCCCATTCCCATTCCTAGGTGAGGGATTCCTAACTCTCACAGAGAAAGTTTTGAACAAGATTTACAAGTATTTTTAATCATTGACAATTAAATTTAGTCCCGATTTGATTGTTAGTTTGGTTATGGAGAAATTTTGATATAAAAAATATATTATTGTTATTAATTATAAAATATTATAAAGATTTAGGATTCAGTAAGTCATTTGTTTATTATGATCTTTATGTGAATGTGCTATTGAGAGAAAAGTTTTAATAAAAAAGTTATTAGTGAAGGATTAATTTATTATCAAAACATAAAATTTTAAACATAAGGTTCCTTGAACAATGGTATATAGATAAAAAATAAATAAAATTGATAAAGAGAAATACAAATTCCAACCCTTGCTATAGGGATCTATATCTCGAATTTATATTAGAAATTTAATTTATACCAAAAAGAAATAAGTATCTCCATCCCTAATTTCTATTAGTGATTTATTTTTATAAGTTGTATTTATTTTTTTCAATATATATTTTAGGATTTATTTAATGAGCATAAGTTCCTCGAATATTATAAAGACATATTTAGATGATGAGAAATTTAATCATTTTATGAAGGTATGTTTAAATGATGAGAAAATCAAGATATTAAGGTGATTTATTTTAATAAGTTGTATTTTTTTTTTCATTATATATTTTAGGATTTATTTTATGAGCATAAGGTCTTCGAATATTATAAAGACATATTTAGATGATGAGAAATTTAATCATTTTATGAAGGTATATTTTGATGATGAGAAAATCAAGATATTAAGGTAAAATAGTTGATAAATATAAAAATTGAAATTGAAATTAGAGATTTATTTTAATAAGTTGTATTTATTTTTTAAGTATATATTTTAGGATTCATTTTATGAGAAAAAGGTCTTGGAATTTTATGAAGACATATTTAGATGATGAGAAAATTAATCATTTTATGAAGTTATATTTAGATGATGAGAAAATTAAGAGATTAAGGTAAAACAATTGGTTAACATAAAAATTGAAATATAAATTTAGGATAAGAGAGTTGAATTTATTTGTTGATTAGTGAATTTTTTATTAATCAATGTAACATGCATTTTTTATACCAAGGTAAATAATAAAAAAATTTCCAAACAATAATAATGATACAATACATTTTGTGCATTTTTTACATTAAGGATGAGCCAAGAGGTTTCACACTTTTAAGTGCTATTTTACTCGGTTCGATATCCTCAAGGTGGAAGGGTATGGTTCTATGATGGCCCTAATTAATCCCATTGGGAACCTGAGGTTAATGGTGCTCTTCCTAGAACTTTATTAACCCCTCCATCATGCATATTCATTGAAACATGGTTTGTCGGGTGTGACACTTGTCTATGCCTCTACCCTTGATCTGATTGGGATGAAATCCGACGACTAGGAATGGATTCGTTCAGTTGAGTTAAGAAACCTCCCTCTCCGCTGCCTCATCTGGTTATTTCTCACTTCCACCGAGTGTGTTCGGGATCTGCAACTAATCTTGGAGCTACAACTTGTTCTCTGCGTTGACTCTTTGTTTAAAAGGTACTTCAAAGGTCATTTTGACTGGTATATTTGGTTACAATGTTGTGTAGTAACTTGTACTCTTTATTATTCTTCTAATTGTCTTGTTTTTTGCACAGTCGTTGTGGCTATTAGCTCAAGTTTCAGATGCTAAGTGGAATACCCACAACGACAAACACCCAGGTTGGAATTCGGCCACTATACCTATCGTTGCCTTCCTACTAGGGTTTTCATTTTGAAATTAAGTGTTTCCATCTTTTTGTTGGGTTTTAGGAGCCACTGGCAGCAAATTTTTCTAATGAACCAGGTAAAATTTTGTTCCATACTGTTGTTGATCTTATTTCTAGGGTTTTAACTTCTGTATGTAGGTTATTTCTAACCTCACACTTACTATTTTATCACTTCAGTGTTTGGTGCGAGTTTATTGTTTTTCACTTAGGGCTTGCTTATTCATTCTACTAACTGGAATCTTGCCTCTTCTATAACCAAGTTCCAACTTTCAAACACAGTGGTACTCTATTTTTTTCATTGACATTTCTTGTGGGTTATATGGAATTATCCACGGCTAAGGCTCCCATGCTTGAACTAGATATACCCAAATAAAATATTTATAGGGTTTTTCTTTCTATGTTCAAATACACATGGATTGATTGTCTCAGTTTTCCTGGCCCGATAAACACACACACACACACACACACACACACACACACACACACACACACACACACACACACTCACATATGTATTATAAATTAATGTTAAAATTTGATATATGCTAATGGCGGAGTGCCCTTAATATCTACAGTCTTGGGTCGGGGTTTATTTTCTAAAATGTAATGATTCATGGTGTTTTTATGTCGGTGCTAGAATTTGAATGGATTACAGGCTATTAATGTTATGTCTTCGATTTGATTTGATAATCATTCTTTCACTGCATGTTGAAATATTCTAGGTTGATGGTTTTTGTTTACATAGGTGCTCCAAGTCTTGTAATGTTCATACTTCAATGAATGATAATATGGTAATTTCCCTATTGATTATTGTTTGGGTTTTTTGAATTGCACAACATATGTCACATTTTGTTTCTTATCATTTCATCTCATATGAAATATAAGACTATATATATATATATATATATATATATATATATATATATATATATATATATATATATATATACATATATTCTTGCTACAGGTTTTATTATTAACTCAATTTTTTCTGTCTTCTTTCAAAGGAAAGAAAAGTCTTAGGTTTCCTTTTGTTATAGAGTTTTTATCACCCAGACTAGGTGTCTAGTAAGGCGACAAAACCAAATTACTCTTTGTATTTTTTGTCACCCATACAAAAATTACCCCACATAAGCCTATTGTTATAGACTAACCTATGAAAAATAGTTATTTTCTATCCACAGGGTTAACCAGTTCTATCCATTCTCTTAATTATCTACGACATAAGCTTTTCAAGGAAGAAAACAACCTTACACTTCTCATCGTCAAACATCCTTCCAACGGTTCCCTAATAGAGAGTACCTCTCTAGGTAACCTACAACAAGGAAACAATCATGTAGCCTCGTAATAATATGCATATTCATAGTCACCTATAGTCTTTAACATAGTCACATACAAGCAGAGACAAGTTACCTCTTGTATTTATACTATACTTAATCCACAAACATATGTAAAGATCATTAACATACATTCCATATATATATATATATATATATATATATATATATATATATATATATATATATATATATATATATATAAACAGACCACATATTTTAGTTTTCCGACATTTTTGGTACTTTTATAGACACTATATTTTATAGATTCTTTATGTGTTCCTCTAAAACAAAAAGACAAAATTTAAATTACTTAAATTATATGATGCAATCCAGCCCAAAACCTCATCCAAGAAGACCACACCTCCCTTCTAATGAGAACAGATATTACGTCAATTTCTCCCCTTAATATTTTCAATTTCCAGATAGTGACTTTTACTATGATCTATCACAGTCAATGATTAGGCATCACGACTCCATCCAGCCTATAACATAAAGACTTAATCTGACTTAGATCCTTCCACTGGTTTTGATCTAACTCAAGAAGATGCTCTCCACGCAGATTTTTTCCTCCTAAATAGCGCTTTCTTCAGAATATCTTCTTCCCTTTCGGGTTTATCCTTTCTCCCTTTTTTTTCCTTCCTAAAAAAAAAGAAAAAGAAACACCCTTCTTCCACTGAGATATTTAATATTTAGGATATTTAGGATGATAAATATCTTTAATTTTCAAGAAATAGAAAAAAATTCTATGGTATTTCCCATGAGTTTATGACCTTAAAAAAAAATGAAAATAAACAATAATAATTTGTTTTAAAAAAATTAAAGTTTCATTAGGATCTTAACTAAGACTATGAGTCAATAAGTTTGTAACAAAGTAAATAATAGTAATTAAAACTATCTACAACAACCTGGGGTGTCACATCTCCCCCTAATCTGATCACTGGTCGAGTACTACTCTAACCATCATTTACGGTGTGAAGATATTTTAATTGACTATGGCTTATACAAGATTAAATCAACATGTTAGTCCATCGATTATAGTGCATAAACACATAAAAATAAGTAAATGAACTTAACATATGAAGAAGCACATGCACGTATGTAAGAGAGAGACAACCAATTGGTAATAGAGTTCACCCCTCCATCTCTTTAGGGCTACATCTCTGGATCTGCTTCAATTGGAATGCAAATCTTCTATATTCCTTCTTCAAAGCAAGCTCTCCAAGATTTCTTACTTTCAAGCTCTATGGCTGATCATTAGCTAAGCATTATGGCTCTCAATAACTAAGCATTCTCTCCTTTCTTCTCCCCTTCTCATGGATCACATAAGGAATATATATAGTTTTCCCTCACCCACTCTCCAACAAAGAGAATTAATTACAAGACCAAAAATTGTACGGCCTAAGTACAAGGAAGGAAAAACAATATCCATGAAAGTAGGTTTTCCAACTATCTCAGGCTCGTAATTGGGAAAAGTATCAAAACCACCTAAAGACTCTTCAACCACACCCTTGATTCTCTCAACCTACAATTAAGAAAAATAGAGAATTGGTTTGAGGTGGTTTCTCACATAAAAACCAATTTCCCTAATCACATTAAATGGATAATATGTGAGACAAAATTTATCTCACAAATATTAATCATTTATATCAAAGGTGGATAATAATGCACGAGTTTAATAAAGGCTCATAAAATGCATAGTTAAATGCAAGAGCATCTCATGAAAAACATTAATCATAATTTCACCCACTTAAGAACTTTGTCACCAAATTCAAATCAACATGGCACAAAGCTCTTTCATGTGCAAAGATTCCTTCAGATCACACCTCCCCACAAAGAAAATTTTGGTCTCCAAAAGTATTAGCTTCAATCCATCATCAAATACTTGCAAATTTCTCTGAAAGGCACATTCCCACATGACTCCTTCACCTGATGTACATCTGAATTAGAATGCAATGTCAACTCCTACAACTGTTGTAATGCAGATGTCTAGAAAGGCACATCCATTAAATAATTCTTCACCCAACGTACTTCGTAATCAGGATGCAAAGTTCACATCTGCCTAAAGCTGCAACACAAATGTCTGAAAAGGCACAGCTCTTCAAGATTCCCTCACATCGGTCCTTCAGAATCAGAATGAAAAAGGCCATATCTGCCTAAAGTTGCAGCATGTAGCTGATTGTACCTTTTTACATCTTTTGAAACACTTTACAAGAGTTCATTGGCAAAGTTTACATGTAAAAATGGCTTAGGAAAATCTCGTCATTCAACTTTATTACAAAGAAGCCAACAAGGTTTAATGCGCAAAAATACGCCTCTCACTCTCCC
This sequence comes from Pinus albicaulis, assembly GCA_034641835.2. Taxonomy (NCBI): domain Eukaryota; kingdom Viridiplantae; phylum Streptophyta; class Pinopsida; order Pinales; family Pinaceae; genus Pinus; species Pinus albicaulis. Next base: position 981,583,716 of record CM076573.1, on the reverse strand, counting down.
TCACATAAGAGTGGCTAAAATAAGCATTTTACAATGCTTCATAATCATCTTTACATCACAACGTTCATGTTGGAAACTATGGCCTTTTACATGGCATTCAAAAATTTACATGCCAAATTTTCGATGCCAAAATATGGTGGCAACTATGGTCCTTTTGCATGGCAATAATTACAAAGAAATTTCATGCGCCAAACATGTGCATAAAGGGAAAAGTACCAAGTTTTCAAACCCTCCTTTTACATAATGTGCACATAAACAAAGAGCACTAATGGTGGGAAAATAAAAATTCCACCCTTATGTGCCAAATAACATATGCACTTAGGAGGTGAAAATAAGTCAAATCCCCCATTACAAAACATGTGCATCAAAGGAATATGATTTTAAAAAAAAAATGAAACGCACTTCATGCACAATACCATTTTAGAATATAGCACATGCATATGGCATGGTTTTTAATAGTCTAAAAACTAAACTAAAACAAAACCCACCATAATTAGGCCATGCGCCATAACATAGGGTATCTGAAGTTTAAACCCAAAAATGTAACGAAAGTCTTCGACCCCACTGTGTATGAATTACTTGCCCCTCATCCTCATAATTCTACAAACAAAATGAAAATCAGTGGCAAAATTAACACGTTTTAATTAGCATCTAGACCTTGAGGTATATCACTACGCATAACAAAACTCTTGGCACAAATGAAAAACCCGAAGTTTCTTTTAACTTTGCACATGGCGCATTGTGAACACCCGGGTAGCTTTAGACTTCAATGGAGGCTTCTTAGCAATCGATCGAAGGTGGGATATTGGGATCAATTTCAAAGGCCTCCCTCCTGTTCAACACTTGTGGCTCTGTCTAATAGATTCACAGCTATTCTGTCCACAGACAATGGAGGGGAAGGCACCTTCCACTCAACCACATGGAGTCGAGAATGGAAACATTCGAAATGAAATATTGAAGGAATTTCTGACAGGAACGTGATTATAATTATGGGGGTATTCACCTCATTGAAGAAACTATGTTCCCCTCTTACACCCCACTAGATATTCTATTCAGAGACTGAGCTAGAATACAACGAGGATGCTTATCCTTACTCACTAATAGAATTAACGCCGAAGTATTCTTCTCGGAGTTTATATCCCCTTCATCAAATATGATCTGGGGCCATAGGATATTTAGACAAATCTGAATCTCTATGTTAGACTTCCACAAAAGGTCTCCAGAAGGAGAGCCGAAATTAATGTACATTGCAAACCTTTACTTCAAACATTGTCTTGAATGCAACAGATCAAGGCTGTAGAAGAAATTATTCTCAGAAAAAAAAGTCAGAATAAAACTTTAGATGCCACATCAAATAGTCCTCTTAACACTTTTTTCAATGCATTTCTCCCTCTTTCTTCCAACTTTTGGAAAACTACAGTAATGGATACTTTCATCTTCTCCAACATCAAGAACATTACGAAGATTTTGATATAAAAATTAAATGAAAACAAGAATGTTGATTTCATCACAAGAATGCTTATTTTGTGGCACCAAATCCGGGCGTGCTCAGTTTAGGTCATGCATCTCTTGCTAAAACAAGAGAATATTTTTGCAAAGGCCACAAATGTAGTTGAAATTTTCTTCACATTTTCCCTCTCCAAACAATTACTACAAAATATTTGTGCCACTGAAACAAATACCTTTTAGAAAATCACCAGGAGGGATAAAAACATGTAAATCAAGCTGCAAGGATATGCTATCAAGCCTCGATGTTTATCCCCGTGAGATGCCAAGACAATCAATAAACTGCTGCAAACTCTTGTGCACCAAATCACGGTCAATGCCACCATGAAAAACATGACGAGTCCTTGAGGTGGGATTAGCAGCGCAGATGATGAGAAAATCACCATTAGCAGCATACAGTATCCCAAGAAGCTCAAACATCTGTACGGATCCAAGTTACCATTTCTCTCTACCAACATATTGAAAAAAAATAGAAGAACAGGGAAGTGACTATCATCCAACCCAAAATTACCCCGAAGTGAAGCTTTCTTGTTAGAAGCTCGCAAAGCCCAAATGCTATGTAGAACAAAAAAAGGCCTAACAGGTCAACATTCTTATGTATATTGGGATTCACTCTGAATGGATTCAAAAGGTTTATGGTATTCATTGTTATGAGACTGGTATTGATCCCCAATTCCTCCAGAAGGGGTGGCTCGTCTTCGAAGGCTCCAAAGTTTTTCTCTCTATAGGAAGGAGGTGGGGAAAATGATGAGGGCAAAAATCCAACATCAAATGACATGAATTGAATATTTGGGTTATTGGAAGGCCTCATCTGCGGTTGAAAGGAGGGTTTGAAGGCCTTCTCAGTTGGGATACAGGAATGCCACCACCCGTGTGAAATTCCATCGCAGGCACATTAAACTCTTTGGAACCAATTCTTAAAAATACCGTTTAATGCAAATCCAAAATCCTAAACAAAATATCCACACACAGATATCCTTCTTTGGTAGTCATTAGAGTGACTTTCTCCACTTGAGTAATATCTCCATGCTTAATTTGAAATGGCTTCATTGCAGATTCTGCAATGGCGATGATTAATAACATATACAATACAAAAATACACTGATTTACCTAATCCATGACTTGGGCATTCAAAGAAATTGAAATTCGGCAATTTTCACAAAGGATCTCTCAATTTAGACTCGAGATTTTCGCAAAATCAAAGGAGAGGAATGGGAAAATTTATCTAACTCCAAATAACATGGGTATAGATGAAACTCAAATTTATGATAAATTCCCCTCAAGTACAGTTTCCAATGTAGGGGAAAGCGGGGGCTGGCTTCCCCGTGACTTACCTTGTATCGAAAGTGAAGCTACGAGATGTGTGGTGTGTTAGGTTCGATCCTTTAGTAAAAAAGTGTATTCAACACTGAAAATTTTTCAAATGAGTAAAAATAGACATTGCAGAAACCTTATGAACTATTTACCAAACCAGTACCAAGCACTTTCTTCTTGTAATCGTTATTTTCGAATGGTGTATGGAGCCTCCTTCTTCACGAGGTCTTTCACCGTATGTCTGCTTGACTTGTGGAAAATTTTAGGGTGCAACTTCCAACACTTCTTCTCCTAATGGCCACTGATTTTGCAGAAACTACATAAATTATGTCGTTTCCCATTCAGCTATGTGACTGTGTCTTCATGATAGGAGTATTCAGAATTTTCTCATTCTTCTTGGTCTCACTTCTTGTGGATACATATGTATTCTTGACCCACACATTCTTTGTGTGATGCTTAACTACAACACAATTATAGGATCTATGAAAGTAACCATTTCTCTTATATGAAAAAGAAGAATTTGAATGACTGATATACCTTCCTGACTTGTCCTTGAACCGATGAGGACTAGGTGGCTTGATTACCTTCTTGGAATCGGGTTATGAAGAGATGGTTTTTGCTTCAGCCACCTTCGAGCATTCTCCTTTCTCTTCCTGTCCCTAATCCAAGCCTACAAATGGTTGTCATGGTACAATTTCCAATGGCTGGGTGACTCCTTGGAAATTTATGCCAAGTCCACCTCCTCTATACCCCATCTTTGTGAGGATCTTCATGCCAACATTAGTTTCATATTGAGAGAGAAAAGAACATGAAGTAACATGATATACCTTAGTTTGAGATGCAACATCCATTGTTTCAACCTTCTACAACTTAGCCAATAACTCCTATTTGGCTCGTAGAATCTCTTGAAGCTCTTGCTTATCCTTTTTAGCTACTTGCAATAGCCTTTGCAATTCTGCATTGTCGACTTGAATGATGTCATTTATCTCTTGCAACTCTTGCATTCTTTCAGTGTGCTTTGCTCCTTTGTGCATCCTAAAAAGTAGTCGCCTTCTCTGATACCAATCTTGATCCGATCATGGGTCGAGTACTACTATAACCATCGTTTACAGTGTGAAGATATTTTAATTGATTATGGACTATATAGGTTTAAATGAGCATGTTAGTCCATCGATTTCAGTGCATAAACACATCAACACAAGTAAATTAAATTAACATATCAGGAAGAAAATGCACGTAAGTAAGACAGAGACAACCAACTGGTAATGAAGTTCACCCCTCCATTTCTCTAGGTCTACATCTCCGGATCTACTTCAGTTGGAATTCAGATCTTCTATATTCCTTCTTCAAAATAATCTCTCCAAGATTTGTTACATTCAAGCTCTATGGCTGATCATTAGATAAACACTATGGCTCTCAATAGCTAAGCACTCTCTCCTTCTCATGGCTCACATAAGGAATATATATATATTTTTCCCTCATCCACTCTCCAACAGAGAGAATTAATTACAAGACCCACAATTGTAGGGCCTAATTACAAGGAAGGAAAAACAAGATCCATGAAAGTAGGCTCTCCAACTATCTCAGGCTCATAATTGGGGAAAGTCTCAAAACAACCTAAAGGTTCTTCAACCATGCCCTTGATTGTCTCAACCTACAATTGAGAAAAATAGAGAATTGGGGTGAGGTGGCTTCTCACATAAAAACCAATTTCCCTAATTACATTAAATGAATAATATGTGAGAAAAATTTTCTCTCACAAATATTAATAATTTATATCAAAGGTTAATAATAATGCATGAGTTTAATAAAGGCTCATAAAATGCATAATTAAATGCACGAGAATCTCATGAAAAACATTGATCATAATTTCACCCATTTAAGCACTTTGTCACCAACTTCAAATCAACATGGCACAAATCACTTTCACCTGCAAATATCCCTTCGGATCACCCCCCCTTTTGCATAACACTTTCCTCGATGTTCCGTTTTGTTCTTGAAATAAACCAGGATATTTTTGTATATAAAGCTTTCATCTTTGCAAGTATCATTCTATGGGATAAAGTGCCTCCACTGCAATTTAATTTTTGTGATATCTTGCCTCTGCATCATTATTTCCCTTCGTTCTAAAATACGCATAGGTTCTACCAGAACTCTCCATCCGGTTAGACCTAACCAACTAGTCATATACAAGTTATTATTTTACTCGACCTTTAATTCAAAAAAAAGACATACATAAAAAAAAAAATATTCAACTACACTCTACTGCACATCCTGCAGGTTAATGATGTATCTAAGGTGATATATATATATAATAATAAAACATGAAACACATTGTGGATTTGGATATTGCTAGGTAGTAAAATATGGTATACCATCATGCAAACCCTTTCAAAAATCTCAAAGGGTTCGCTATAACGAGGGGCTAATTTTGTACAACCTCTGCATCTGAAGGTACTCTTTTTTGGGTTTAATTCTCACATACATGTGGTCTCCAACGTGAAGTTCCCTATAGGTTCTATTATTTTCCGAATTAGCCTTTTTTCTATCTTGAGCATATTTTAAATTTTGTCACACCTTTCTGACTATATGCTCCATCTTAGCTAACATATCTAGTCCCAATATTATCATAGGGAATGCTCCAATTCACTGGTGTTCTACACCTCTTTCCATAGAGTACTTAAAACTAGTCTTTAGCTTAAATATTTTTATAAATGTACCTGAATACTGTTATGCCAATATGGTGGATTTATGGTTAGGTCTCTAGACTCCCTCTACCTGAGCATTGTTGCACTAGTAAGGTGCAGATCGGGTTGGATCTTTGGACTCCTTGAACTTGAAATATGTTATGTATGAAGGGTGGAGATTGGGTTAGATCTCTGGACTCCATGTACTTGAACATTGTTATGGCAATAGGGAGGAGATCAAGTTAAATCTCTGGACTCCTTATACCTAAGCAATGTTATGCCAACAGGGTGGATATTGGGTTAGATCTCTAGAATCCCTGCACTTGAATACTATTATACCAGTAGGGTGGAGATCGGGTTAGATTTATAGAATCCCTGTATCTAAACATTTTTATGTAAGAAAGGTGGAGATCAGGTTATATCTCTAGACTTTCTGTACTTGAATATTATTATGCTAGCAAGGTTGAGATCGGGTTAGACTCCCTATACTTGAACACTGTGCGAGTAGGGTGGAGATTAGGTTAGATCTCCAAACTCCTTGTACTTTAATATTGTTATGCTGACAGGGTGGAGATCAGGTTAGATCTTTGGACTCCTTGTACCTAAAAATTGTTATGTAAGAATGGTGAAGATCAAATTAGGTCTCTAGACTCCCTGTACCTGAACAATATTATACCAAAAGGGTGGAGATCAGGTTGGATCTCTAGATTCCCTGTAGATGAACATGACTATTCCAAAAGGGTGGAGGTCAGATTAGATCTCTGGAATCCCTAGATGTTGGTAATTGGGACATACTTCATGTGCTAGGGGGTGACAACTGCAATAAAATTATGTCAATGGTTGGGAGGAGAATCATTGACTATGTCCCAGTGCCCATACTAAATTTGAATCCATCCCAAATTAAGCCCTGAAGGACTAGAAACCAGTCTCTCAAAAATATTCAAGTCTAATCATGGAAGCAACTAAATTTAATACATTTTCATATTCTTTAAAAAACCCTCTTAATGAGCGAAAATGACTCTAATGACTTTTCTAATATTGTATCCAATGAATGCATACAGAAGGTGTGCATTTTCCACCATGTTGCTTACAAATGTTGCCTGAAAATGCAAAACACAGTGCCGATGTCCTCCATGCTAGATAAAGTTAATAATAGACTGAATAAATGTACATATATGGCTGACAAGTCACATTTCCACCTCCTTCTAGGGAATCAAAATGGAAAGTGTCACTTGAATATGCAATTAATGAATTAAAAATTAGCCACTGAAGTTCAACCTAGATTAAAATGCTTGCTAGGGAATGTTGATCCAGAAATCATCAACAAGAATTCAGATGTGAGAAGACAATATTTGAAATCCAATATTACTTTGAATGCACTCTATCAATTTCTAGAACAAGAATTATGCTTTTCTTTAGGCTTTGGGTTGTTCAAGAGAGGTGAATTGTACAATTTTATTCTGTAGATTCTGCCTCCCTCTTAAGGAATTTAAAGCAAAAAAAATTTAAAGATAGTTTTACATTTTAAGGATAAATTATCTAGAACCTTTCATCATGAAACCTATAATTTCATTTAATAGATATTTAGGTTTGAAATTTTGATCTTCAGGTTAGACCACTGTAGAGCATAGTTTCCAAGGGCATATTCTAAAATTATAAATAGTTTCATGGGGCACTGCTGCTAACTATACACATATGTATATATTACTTTAACATAGAAATGGCTTCCCCTATGAAATCAAACCCAAATCAGTTACAACAAGAGGGAAGGTTTACTCAACATCTCATCTACAAGCTATCTCCACGAAAACAATGACTGATAAATGAGGCGAGGGAGGCTTCTGAAGATGTAATATAAGGTTAGATTTTTTGATTTTTTTTTTGTTAAATTTAATATAATTAATTTGTTTTAAAATGGGTCTGCATCAAGCACTAATCGTTAGAACCTTATTTTCCATCCAAAGAGTTTATCTAAGACACCATGATGTCACCTTGTTGAAGCACCACTTTTCTGCCCTAAGAAACAAAGATTAGCAGGTTCATTGATCCTTGTACACTGAAAAGGAAAAATGCATATCCCTTTGCCTTAATATAAGGAGAAATTATTGATTAATGCCTTCAACAGCAATGAATTGGTCAAGATTTTATATTTTCTCACTTTTTATGGGATACATTTGAAATGGTTTGAATTACCTCATTGAATGGCCTGTGAACTTATAATAGATTTTAAATTCACTAAGACATAAGGGTTTGGATTCATTATCTCCTCTCCTCACCAAGTCTATGTAGTGAAGTAATTCATAAGGGAGATAGATAGATAGATACATAACTGCATACTGCATAAAAATATTAGAGAGAGGTTTCCTGTTGCCATGAGTTTTCCTATGGAAGAAAGAAAGCTCTCTCTAAGATTTTTCAGCAATGTGTAGTTACATATATCTCTCTGGAGTGGCTTCATTACATATATTTGGTGCGAAGAAGATGGATCTAAACCCCTAGGTCTTGTTAAACTCATAGTCCAATATGTGTTACCAAGCCATTAGATGAGGCAATTCAAACAATTTCCAATTTTAGTGGCCTTTCTTCATTTGAATTCTCAAGAAATAATGCAACTCACCTAATTTATTCGTGTCAAAATTACATGACAATTGGAACTTGGTTTCATTGATTAGTTTTTTTTTTTTTTTATTGTGACTAATCAAACTTTTTGTCATCAACATATAAGATCAAAATAGTGAAGTGATTATATTGTTGCTTGAAGCAAACATACTACTTTACATCACTACTTATGCAACCTTGTCCAAAACATATTTCTTAAACAATTGGTACCACTATATTCACATTACTTCAATCCATATACTAATCTCTTCAATTGAAACACCATGTCTTCTCTCTGTTCTATCATAAATCCTTCCCTTCTAGTTATTTCATGAAGATTTATTCTTTGAGATCAACATTTAAAAAAGTGGTCTTCACGTCTGTTTTATCCACTTCCTAATCATAATAAATTGCTATCACCAACATCAACCTAATGTAGGCCATCTTGGAAATCAAAGAAAAGGCCTCATCATAATCAACACTTTCAACTTAAGAGAAACCATTTATTACCAATGAAGTTTATATTTCTGCATTGGACCATTTGTCTTATACTTCTCCTTAAACACTCATTTGCATATATTGGCCTTTATTCCTTCAGGAAACTACTGCAAATGTTAGGTTTGGTTATGTTCCATGGTAATTTTTTCTTCATCCATGACTTTCTTCCAATAAGAAGCTTCATCTCCACTAAGAGCCTCTATGACATTTTTTGGCTCATCACCCATGGAAAATAAAGAAAAAAAACTAAAATTAGATGGCTCGTAGCCATATCACTTAGGCCCCATTCACTTACAAAGGTTCCTCAAAATATACCCCCAATTTGGTTGATCATGCTCAGCTTGCACATGTTGAATTGTCATTGATGATTGATTTTCCTCTCTCTATAATGAAAAAGGAAGATTAGTTTCATCTTTTTCCTCCAGAATTTCCATCTTTGACATATATTGCAGATTTTGATCTATGCTCATCTGGAATCACCAGAAGTTGTACTTTTGTTGTGTAATGGATTCTTGATGTTGATCTCAAAGATATTTCTCCTCCTCGAAAGTCATATCTTGGTTTTAAGCATGGTTGTAGGTATGTTTATGTGTAGAAGAAAACCACAACTTGTAGCCCTTGATATGATAGGGGTTACCTTGCTATTAATGCTGGTGGATTCATACTCTTTCAGAATAGCCGAAAGGGTCAAGGTATTTGACCAATATGTCTTCAAGTTTTATCTTATCCACCTTAGCCACATACATGCATGTTTCACACTTCAGAAACCTAAGATGTTCAATAGAGGGCTTCTTTCCACTTCGATTTCTTGTAGTGTCATGTCACCAAAAATTGATCTTGGTGACATATTAATCAATTTAATAATTAGTTACAACAACTGCTTCAGCTCAAAATCCTTTTCTTAAGCTAGTTTTTAAAGTTTTTTATTATCCACCTTAGTCGCACACATGCATGTTTCACACTTCAGAGACCTAATATGTGCAAGAGTGAAATTCTTTCCACTCTAACTTTGTCTAGTGTTGTGTCACCCAAAATTGAGCTTGGTGACATATTGATAAAATAACTGGTTGTAGCAACTGATTCAACTCAAAATACTTTGCTTGAGATAACATTCTCTCACACTCTTCAAGAATTTTTAATCAAGATCTGACTTGGTCTCTTAGCATGGCCATCTTGCTTGAGACCATGCAATTAGTTGTAGCAATTTGCAACTGCTTCAACTCAAAATCCATTGCTTAAGTTAGCATTCTCTCTCATGCTTCATGAATTTTTTATCAAGGTTTGATTTTGTCTCTTAGCATGGCCATCTTGCTCGAGACTAGGTGGAGTTGTCTTCAAGGGTGCAGTTCCTCAAGATTTGCAAAATGCCTCAATTTCTTGGGAGAAATAATCGCCACCATTGTCAAGTTTTAAACTTCTTCCACACATATAGAATATATTTTAATTATAACTATTCACTTTCAAAGGGATCTTACATCCTAGAATATCTGGTATGTCCAACATAGAAAACAAGTTCTCATAGTTGATGGTTTTTGATTGATTTTTTCATGAGATTTTTTATGTTTTAAAGACCTGAAAGGATAATCTAATATGGTTTTGTTATCTACACGTTTTTTCTACAAGAAATGCAGTGCTGTAATTACTCTTGAATAATCATGTAAGTGATCATTTCTTTGACTATTAGGAAGGCTCTATCTACTATTGTAACACACATTAGGGATTTTTGCGTTGGTGAAGGTGTTGTTGCACCCCGATGCAAGTGTTAGATCTTGGTGCTAGTGTTAAGCATGTAATTTATATCGAAACTATTCTTGTGTTGGTGTAGAGGATGTATAACTTTCCTCCCATAATTTTTGAAGCTGTGCACATATCAAACATATTTTTACTTGGTCAGATACTTGATCCTATGATAAAAATTCCTTACTTAGGAGTTGTTGGTCCCCTTCAAGTGAAAAATTAAGTAAGGGAAACTACATCTTATTTGATTATGCAGTATTCCATTTTTTTTCTAGAAAAATTACTCCTAATTTGAGAAATATGAACTATACCCAATTGTTTACTTCCTTTGTTCTTCAAAATTATTTCCCCTCAGCTCAATGTCAACCTTTGTACTGATACCCTCAAGAAATGTAGTAATAATTTAATTTTATTCCCAATTTAATACCTATGATTGAAATAGATTTAAACAAATTACATTGAACACAAGACAAATGCTTGCGTATTGTGACAAGGTTTGCCAAAACTTACTATGTTGTATTTTATTTAAAATGGTGGATGGCTATATTTGAGAGGTTTTAGCTTTTGATCCTTCTACTTGAAGCACACTTTTTGAATGTAAATGTATACCTTGTCCTTTTCTTGGAATTAATATTTCAATTTTTTGTATTTCATGTTATGTCTCCAGCCTTCAAAGGCCCTTCTGCAATGTACCATTCCACAAGTAGCCTTATGAGCAAGAAAACATGGTACTTTGTAGCCTTCGAAGGCTCACCAAATGTATAGGTGATGTTTTGAAGTGAACTATCTAGCCTTCAAAGACTTTCCATCCCAAAATCCTCATCCATGAGGACAATATGGGATTTCTAGCCTTCCATGTGACCTTCCAACATGCCACACACCATGATTCTGAATAATCTTTAAGGTGAATTTTTGGGTCTTCTGGGAATGATTGCTAAGATTTCCAAAAAATAGGAAGACTCGTAAAACAACCCCATGATATCTTTGATACATGAACATGAATCTTAAAACAAATGAAATTCCATCAAGAAAACAACTCCTACAAATGTTGGACCACAATTGAAATTGTTTTTAAATACCTTCCTAAGGTTGGCTTACACAAACATAAGTCATGATTGTAGAACATAGACCATTGCATTCAAAACCTCATGTATAAGTGGAACCTCAAATTAGCATTGAAACACACATGAATGCGATTACATTTATAGGTCCAATGAGTGAAATGTTCACTCATGGCATGTGTGTGTGTGTGTCTTGATTAATTTATTTTTTTAACCTCCCTTTATACTTCAAATCAACACGAGGTTTTCACACCATTTTATTTACGAGATATACCAAAGTATTGGGTAGTGTTATTTTTAATTTACGGAACTAATCTGCTTGAGAATTCGTTGAGATTCATCCATTTGTTGTTACATATTTACTACAAAATTTGGTATTTTTTGATTATCTCCAAACACATGCATATCATGTAAATGGCTTCAAGTATGCGAGATAGTTATACATATGTATTTATTATTCTCATGACACAAAATTATGATGGATTTAGATTAAGTTTCAAGATTGCATTCGCCCTTGAATAGGCTTTGACATGCATGCCCCATAATAATTGTACAGAACTAGTAGTCATCTAGTGCCCTATAATTCATGGAAGATCTACTTCAAATGTTGCCTAGTTTCTGCAACTATATAATATCTCCATCATCCTTGTGGACAACACTATTTTAGGGTGGCATCTTCGTTATACATTTCAAACAAAACCCTAATGCTTCTCAATACAATATTCTTACTCTTCACACTAGGTTACACTTCATCTTAAGATCATCACTTATACTAGGTGATGTTCCAACCATGGGATTAATTATCTTAGTTATATTCTTCCATAATAAATCCAACCGCCCATAAGTGTCTGTCAAATTATAGCCTTGTATCTTATTTATGAGAAAGCCCACAGATTTTCATATCCATCATTGCAGTTGGTAGAGGTTGATCATAGTAATTGAATTCCAAAGATTTTATCGATCTCCTTTGTCCACAAATTGTGGGATATTTTTGAGGGACAAATTTCTTATGGTACCCTCATGCAAACCATGGGGTAACATATTTCTCCTATTGGGTGCACACTTCCTTCTTGTGATCACTTGAGAACCCGAAACCCTCATGATAAAGCTGCAAAAGTGAAGTCCATTTCCACTGTGTTTGATCATTGTTGAAAATAGAGACATATTAAAATCCAACTGAAAATATGTTGCAATCCCTATCACCTCTGGAATGAATGGTCCATTTACAACAACTCTCATATTCCAAAAAAATTCATTGTATGTAATAAAATATTGAGAATGTCCATTTATTCCATAGAGAAGAGAGATGGCAACCAAGATTTTAGGGTCTCTTTGAGCAATTTCAGTGGACTATTTGATTAAACGCAGTCTTCTCTTCACTAAAATTTCTAGTTATCTTTTTTTCAAGCCATATATGATATATGATAACTTAATAGAAACAAATTCATCGCATTCAGCCTCTCCTTTTACCTCACTTTTTGTTGTGATAAAACCTTGCTCGCACTTTCCAGAACAAGAAAAATCGTGTCATTACATGTTGTATAGTGCTTTTTACTTATGAAATTTCCCTGATGGATATCATTTGAGGTCTCTAAAGCTAGATTTTATTCATATTTGTCACAATTCTCATGAAATGGAGAGGTAATAATTTCATCATTAAAAAATATAAAGGTAGTATTAAGCCCTCATCAAAAGGTTGATTTGGTATGCTCCCTTTAGCAATTGCTTGATTATCCTCTTCATAAAAAACCCTGTCATTCTCTGCCTTGGGGTTGGATTGATCACACATCACATTAGCTATGTTGACATTGAGTTCTAGGAAAAGAAAACAGCTCACAACCGAATCTGGGAAATGTTTTTTAATGTCATTTGTACACTCATATTCATCATAGATAGGCCTAGATTCAAAAAACACAACATATGGTATTAATTTTCTTTACGCAAACAATGAATCTAGATCAAGTCTGTATCAGGGCTACTGTATTATTCTTCTTTTGGATTTGTAGTAGGATAGTAGCCTCTTAAATGACACCAACAATGCTAACTTCCTCAACTTTTGAGCTCAACACTTTATTCAGATCAATAGCAATATCATCACAATATATATATTCACCCTATAAATTTCCTTCCTTATCTGGATGATCATCACGTTGAAGGAGATGAGGAAGATATTATTCTTACAATACCTTTTCATCTTCATCCATTCAACGCACCACGTCTTCTTCCTCCACAGTGGTTCCTCTAAAAAAAAATCTATCCACCCATTTTCACCCAATACCATCTTCTTTACTAGTTTGAATACCTTCAAGATGAATAAAAAACAAAGAGAATTTCCAAATCAAAACTACAAGAAATCAATGTTGTTAATGAAAAAAAATATTTTTTGTAATTATCTAAATGTAAGGAAATACAAAAAATACACATGAACTAAAGATGCCTAGTGGCTAAATCATCCAACAAAATATGCACGTCAAATTTATGGCATTAGGTTAATTAAAAATTTAAGGTGCAACCTAGTGATTCTAACTGAACGCTAACATGAATCTGGTGCCTTACAAAAAAAAAACCAAGACATGGATATTGTGCATCTACAACAGTTTAAATTTTACTAGTAAGTTGTCCCAAGGGAAAAGCTTAAGAATACATAGCTCAATATCAAATTTTCATGAATCTGATTCCATATCACAAGTTTTCATAGTAATATGTAAATGAAAAATGGAGGCCAATGCGGTGGGGGGTGGAGGGTCGCCTGGAAAACTCCTGGGGACTTAACAATACTACAAACAAATGGAGTGGAAGGAACTAGCACATTTATAGCTGTACTCAGTAAAAAGGAGCTCATAGATTAATTTGTGATTGGTAATTATATAATAATTATAAGAGCCCTATATTATCCTTCACACCCTTGCATAGTCAAGATCTATATGATGGAAGAGGTTACTCTTGCATGTGGGATGAATCAATCAATCAATGGATTACTTCCAGTCTTCCCTGATGAATGTTTATTGAGATTTCTTCTCCATGTTTTTGGAAATTTGAATCTCAGTAAGGGAAAAAGCCTCTCTATATCACTTTTTCTCCTATGCAAGAGCTCCATTAGCAATTAGTGCTAGTAACATTTACATTATTGCATCTGCAAGTGAAAACCCAACAATGCAGGTAGACCTGAATACTAAAACTGGTTCTAGGCATCCGATTTCTAATTTTCACTTTCCATTTTAGAGCATGTTGTCATTTTGTGCTGTTACTAGGCCAATATGTGAGGGAGTACACCTGCGAAACTACTCCTTGGTGTTACTGGATGAACAATTATAGTACTTTTTTGGATGAATTACATGTGGCGAAAACTCTAGGTTAAGGCTTGTCATATTTACCCTCCATTTTATAAACCCTTGTTGTACAATTTATCCACAATGATTTTAATATAAAGTTTTATCCATCTTTATCTTCATTGATGCCATCTGTTAGTATGAATCTTTTGTCGAAGCATACGAAAAAAGACCACTTTAGATACGCATAACTTATAGCCCTAACATAAAATATGGCTGCCAATATCTTCATATCTGCAGTTAGTTGATCAAGACAAGTGCTGCAAAAAACCAAATCTATACATAGAAAGACATTAAGCAGTAAAATCAAGAGTTTGCTCCATGCATCCAATAGACAAGACAAGAACAATGTTTTTTGAAATAATTTTTGTATTAAGGGCACCTGGGAGGAAAACAAGAAGGTGTATCCAATTCTCCTCAATGGGATGGGTTCTTGGAAGTCCTCAGCACTTCAGATCTAGAATCTCTCTCTCTTGTTGGTGTAGAAAACTCAGACAAAGATAGAACTCAAAGGGAGCTCACACAGCAAATAATGTAGAAAAATGTGACCAAGTGTATAGATCCAGAGTGATCTAATAGGCAACAAAAGGTGAAGAATGGTAGGGGAAAATCCTCCTATTTATAACAAAATATTGGGTCATTCTAGATCTTGGTGCATGATTAAAATAACATTAACCAAATCTAGATCCAGCTTTTATGGAATATTTTATTATATTTGTTGGAGGGAAAAAGTATTTGACTTGGGTCAAATCCCTTTATTTGTCAATAATAAATAAATAAATGATTTATTTATCATTTTAAGGAAGTGGTTGAAGGATAATCAAATAAATAATGATTTATTTAATTATTTATGGGTGATTTAGTCATATTTAACAAGGAATATTATTTAAATAAGATTAAAATAATTATTCCTAGAAAATAATAAGATAAATAAAGATTTATCTAATTAATTTCTTTGTTTTGGGTTAAACATGACCAGGAATAATAATTAAATTATTGCTTAATTAATTATTCCTTGAGGAAAATCAAACAAATATAGGTTTGTTTAATATTTCCTTTTGGGGTTTCCTGTTTAGACCATAAACAACCTAATAAATGTGTTTTATTAAGTTATTTTACATAGTGAAAGCAATTTTACTTAGGGTAAAATTGGTCTTACATGGTGTACTTGCGTCCATCTAATGATAATAGGTTAGATGACCAAAAAATGGTGTAACAGATTGCCCCCCAGCGTGCGAGTGTTAGGAGCAAATCGTATGACCGAAGTACGTTGTAAGAACTCAATCACCAGACATCAAAAGGGAAGTCAGAGAGAGAAATATGAGGGAGACTGTTGTGCTGAAGAACTAGACCTTGAGGAGACGAGACTTACAGGTGCAACAAGTCTCTTTTTATGAGAGGGTACCTGTGCTAAAGGCAGCGGGGGAGGCATACCTATGCCCGCCGAGACAAAGTACAAAATAATAGTGTGTCCAGTAAACAAGGGACCGAACCATAAAGTACAACCGGCATAAACATGAGCCAGATAGAAATGCAATGAGGGATCCCACATACATGTTGTGCCTGGGATAACAACCAGGACTTATACAATAATATCTGAGTACATGAGATACGAATACAACCCAAATTCCCCTTGGAAATGGGGAAGGGCTCACAAAATCTGACTGATACATGCAAATCAAAGAGGCGCTACAAGTGGCTAAGGCCGACATCATCAAATATATGGAGCTGCATCGAGGGCTGCAATGAAGAGGTCATCTGGGTATGTGGGGGGCTATCTGCAGGGCCACCCCCTCATGAGGGTTGAGACATCTCACACACACCCGGGAATCACCACGAGCTGCTGCTGCATCACTGAACCATCAAGTATACAGATCTCGATCATGCTGAAAGGAGCTGGAGTTGAGAAACAATCAAGTGAAAGGGGAATGAGAAAGCCCTTTTCCTAGTCCGAGGCACCGAACAAGAGTGGAAGCTGGAACCAAGGTACACCGCCCTCTAGACTTGTCTTCTGGAATGAATGAGCTGATGTTGACAGAAGGAGGTCTGCCATAGGTGAGGCAATGAGAGATCCTCAACTAAGGTACGAGAGAAAATAATAGAGCGACTGACAGACTAATACCAATGATGATGATGAAATGGAGGGGACTAAGTAGCGAATGGATGACTTCCCTTGTTAGAGCATAAAGGGCATGAATGACATGGCAGCGACTGACACAATATCATGAGGGATAGGGGACAGTGGGACTGAAGGCCATAATGTGCGACACAAGAGAGGGACCAAGCAATGAAGGATGGAGGACTATAGCGGGGTACAAAGGGACTCGGGATAGACTCCATGAATGCGATGATGACTCAACTTGGATGCTCTAAACAGGGGCGACTTGATGGTGCTGCCACATAGTAAAGGTCCAATGGGGGACCATAAAACATGAGTACAAGATGGTAACTCACGACGAACATCATCACGAGCATGGATAAGTATGGAGGCCGAATGGTGCCCCTAGTATGAGTGTTGCAAGTGAAGAAATTCTATTTTGAGGAGGGTTATGGTGAGGGGCATAGGTGCCCCCAAGCATGGTGTGGTCATGCCAAAATGTATTTAGAAAAAGGGGAATCTAAACACATTTTAATGATGTGGTGTTCCGTTTGTTGTCGTTATGGTTATGCAGTTTGAGAAAGGAAATGGAGGATTACCAATCTCTTTTAGTACTGCATATATGAAGCAAATGGACTTTAAGTTTTCGGGTTGGCATACCTGGTGTCACTATCCCAAAGAGAGGATTGGGAGATGATGAACTGATGCTCTCCTAGAAAACCCGTAGGTTGGTCAACAACAATGTCTAAGAGACGGAGTTGCTGATGTAATATGAAGGAATGATAAGGGGTATCATCCTTAGAGTGATCTGAAGTGATATGGGACTCTATAGGTTCTTCTAAATGTGGAAGAATAATGGTACTAAAGTCGGCACGACCAGATACACTAGGAGAGTTGTGGAGAATTGCTTCTCTTGGTCTCTCAAATGTGGGTGCCCCCTTACCCAAACATTGGGTTTCAATGTAATGGCCACAAGGTGTATGTGGTGTAAACGCATGGGTTCGATGTAAGGGGGAATAGAGAAAGTCAGGGGTGGGGATTTTTTCCATAATGTTGTCATCGTGATAGAAGATGGGGTGACTGGTGGAAGAAAGACCACCTGACGTGGCGAAGCTACCTGAATCATCATCAGCAGGATGAGAGGTCGAGGAGGCGCGGTTACCATGGGGTGAAGGTGAGTGGTGAAAACAAAGATCACCATGGTTGAGCCAAAAGACTGCACAGAAGGTCAGAAGCAAGTAATGCAGGGAAGATTCAGTAATGTCTTATGTCTCATGGATGATGATAGGTAGATAGAAAATGATGCATTAAAAGGCTCTCAGGCCATCTGACACTGTGAGGGGACGCCAATAATTATAACAAAGGCTCTATTTTTTTCAGAAAAGCAACAGGGAGAGGTGTGCTGATTGCGCTTGGCCTCGAATTGGTGGACCGCGGCTAGAGAGGTGCGGAAGTCCTCGAGGCAGGGACAAAGATGGGTGTAATGGCCTGTTAGGTCCCTATATCACTAGTATAGCCCCTTATTATTGTTAGTGTAAACCCCTTATTGTTATTATTGTACCCTTGTAACCCCCATTTTGTTATTATTGTGCCCTTAAATTATTATTGTTAGGTCGGCTAGGATTACATCAGGCCACTAGGATTACATTGTGACCCTGCGGACTCCTATATATAGAAAGGAGGTTTTGTGAATTGTATCATCCAAGAATTGTTCATTCATGTAATGTATTGGGAGGTTGTCTCTCGAAGTGGCTTATTTCTAAGGCGTTGATATCTCATTTCTTCTATTTTTGGAGCTGGTTACACAACATTTGGTATCAGAGCTTTGGATTCTAGGGTTTCGCTGCTCCAAACAGGTCATCGTGGCATTTTAGCTATAATTGTTTTTCTACGAAGTTTCAGACGCTGAAATTTTTAGGGTGCGAAGCTGAAATCCTGAGGAAGATTTTCTAAAAATTTCAGAGCTTGGTTCGCAATATTTTCGGAGATATGATCTGTGGAAGTCAGGTATTTTTTTTCAGGCTCCTAAACGAGGTCATCGTGGCATTTGCGCTATAAATTATTTTCTACGAAGGTTCAGAATCTGAAATTCATATGGTGCGAAGCTGAAATCCTGGGGAAATTCATAAAACAATTTCAGAGCTTGGTTCTGCAATATTTTTTGGAGATATGATCTGTGGAAGGTAGTGCTTTTTCAGGCTCCTGAATTTCATCTCAAAGAGGTGATCGTGGGAAAATTTCAATAACTCTCTCTCTGGAGATTGGATTGGAGTGCCGTCAAAAGTGGTCGCATGCAAACAGCCTGTAGTTTCTTGGCTATCAATTTTAGAGACAAAGGACAAAACAGTGACACGTGGCAAGTCGTACAAGTTCGATCTACTGAACCATTCCAGAATTAGGTCATTGTGGGACATTGGACACAACTTTGTCTTGGAGAATCCAAATCAGGTCAGACCTGTGGAATTTGAAAGACACTTCAGAGGGCTACTACAGGGCTGAATTTCAGATATTGAATATTTTCAATTATAGAGATAATTCAATTTCAATAGCGAGCTCCTAAAAGCTAGTAAAAGGTGTGTATTTTTTTCCGAATTGCATAAGTCTTGTTTAAAGAATCAAGTCGAATTGATTCCAAGGGCAGCTTGTAGAATAGATATCAATATTGGATTCTAAAATGGCCCCTAAAAAGAATTCAACACCCATTAAGCCTTCAGAAGGCTCTACTATGACTCATGAAGATGAAGAATTGCAACATGATCTATCAAAATTACAAGAGCAAGTGCAACAAATTTCACTTCGCAAAAAGCAACAAAAAATGAAATGGAAGTTTTGAAGAAAGGCGTGGAAGTGAAGATGGAAGGTTTGAAGAAAGGCATGGAAGCTAAGATGGAAGGCATGGAATTGAAGATGGACGGTTTGAAGAAAGGCGTGGAAGCTAAAATGGATGGCGTGGAAGCTAAGATGGATGGCGTGGAAGCTAAGATGGATGACATGAAAGACAACATGGAAAACATGAAGAGTGATATAAAAGCATACATGGAAGGCTTGATGACAAGCTTAAAACCGTAAATGATTCCTAATGGTGGAAATATAGGAGAAGAACCTCATGATGAGAACAAAATAAATGTTAATCATGATTTCATAAACTCGAATGTTGGCGGGAAGAACCACCATATTCCAAAAAATGGATATGAAGAAGTTTGATGGAAAGGATCCGGTAACATGGATACTACGAGATGGAGCAATATTTTGATCTCCATAACGTGCAAAACACACAAAAGGTACGTATTGCAACTTTACATTTAGAACAAAATACATTCGTATGGTATCAATGGCTTTGCTCCTGTAAAAAAATTGTCACTTGGTCAATTTTTACGGAGGAAATGATAGCACATTATGAGAATACAAAGAGAAACACCTTCTTTACCCAATTGATAAATCTCAAACAAAAGGGTTTAGTGGGGCAACACATTGAGGACTTCCAAAAAATTGAATATAAGGGTAACCGATATTCCGCAGGGACACAGATTGATCTCTTCCTAGGCACTTTAAAGGATAACATCCAACATGAAGTTCGCGTTTTGGAACCCTCGATTCATTGGAGAAGGCATTCAGGGTTGGCAAGAAAAGTTGAATGTAAAATTATGGCGACAAGGAAGCCTACCACTCAATTCTATAAAGAAGGAAGTGTTGCTACGCCTAGATTTCCACAACCTACAAGGTTGACACCACAACAATTGGAAGAAAAAAAGAGCAAAAGGGCTTTGCTACAGGCCATGATAGCAAATACACTAAAGGTCATAAGTGTCCTTTGAGAAGAAATTATTTTACATAGATTGTGAAGAAGAAGAAGAAAAATGAACAAGAAGACGATATACACCAGGAACCACCCCTAGAAGAGGAAGAAATGAATCCGACCATATCGTGTAATGCACTCAGCTGAATTACCACTCCTCAAACTCTCAAGATAGAAGGACATATAAAGAAGAAAAGGGTAATAGTGTTGATTGATTCAGGTAGCACCCATAATTTTATTCATTATAAGGTAGCCAAGGAATTAAATTGTTTCCTATACCCAAAGCACCATAATGTCAAGTGATGGTTGCAAATGGAGGAACTATAAATTGCTCTGGAAAATGCCATAATATCAAGCTAACCATGGGGGAATATGTATTGACTAGTCCAATGCTTGCCATTCCTATGGGAGGGCTGATATTGTACTAGAGTACAATGGTTACAATCTTTGGGGATCGGGTAGCTTTTTAATTTTCAAGAACTTTTCTTGAAATTTTTTTTCGAAGGAAAGGAAGTTGAATTACGGGGTATTGCGGGGAAGCCAGGAAGGATAATAAGCTCTAATGTCATGACAAAGCTTCTAAAGAAAGAACAAATGAGGCGTAATTGCACAATTATGCTCACTAGAAGTTCCAACATCAAAATCATCTATTTCTTCGTATCTCCAACAAGTCTTGGACAATCATTCCAAGGTGTTTGAAACTCCCAAAGGACTCCCACCTATTCGTGATCATGATCATGCTATTCATTTGATTCCGTGAAGTGTTCCTCCAAACATCGTGCCTTATAGATATCCTTACTTCCAAAAGAGCGAAATTGAACGTATGATTGCAGAAATGTTAGAGGCGGGTATAATTCAACCCAGCCAAAGTTCTTTCTCTCGCTCTCGTAGTATTGGTACACAAGAAGGATGGATCATGGCGAATGTGTCCAGATTATAGGGAGCTCAATAAGCTCACCATTAAAGACAAATTTCCCATTCCCGTGATTGATGAATTATTGGATGAATTACATGGAGCAATTTATTTTACCAAGTTGGATCTTCGTTCAGATATCATCAAATTAGAATGAAGACCGAAGATATTCCAAAAACAAAGCATTTCGAACTCATGAGGGTCATTATGAATTTTTGGTCATGCCTTTTGGCCTCACCAATGCACCTTCTACATTTCAAGGGTTGATGAATTCCATTTTCAAACCCTTCCTTAGAAAATTTGTGCTAGTATTTTTTTGATGATATACTAATCTACAAAGTAGGTCTTGGAAGGATCATGTTGAACATGTTGACAGTGGTGCTCAAACTATTGCAGGAGAAACAATTATATGCAAAAAAGTCCAAGTGTTTCTTTGGAGTACAAGAGGTGGAATATCCGGGTCATATTGTATCTCACGAGGGTGTTAAAGTAGACCCTAACAAAATTAAAGCCATTAAGGAATGGAAAGTTCCCACAACCATAAAGCAATATGCAGGATTTCTCGGGTTAACAGTGGTATTATCGCAAGTTTGTTAAGAATTATGGGAGAATAGCAAAGACCTCTAACAACATTATTGAAGAAAGATGCATTCTCATGGACTCCCGAAGCAACTAAGGCCTTTGAACGTCTTAAAGAGGCAATGTGCCTAGCACGGTCTTAGCTACACCCGTACTTCACAAAAACCTTTATTGTGGAATGTGATGCCTCAGAAATGGAATTGAGTGCGCTTTTAATGCAGGAAGGAAGACCCATTGCTTTTGAAAGTCGTCCAATCAAAGGAAAGTATTTACGTAAAACCTATTTATGAGAAGGAAATGTTAGCAATACTACATGCACTAAAGAAATGGCGAACTTACCTAATGGGAAGACACTTCAAGGTAAAAACTCGATCATGATAGTCTTAAACACTTTTTGGAACAAAGACTATCGTCGAAGAACAACAAAAAATGGGTCACAAAGATGTTTGGGTTATGACTTTGAAATAATCTACAAAAAAAGGAAAGTCGAATGTTGTTGCAGTATGCACTCTCAAGAAAGAATGAAGAGGTGGAAGCATTGCTTTGTGCCATTTCTATTATCCAACCGGATTGGATAACCGAAGCAAGAGATGAATGGAAGAAGGGACAAAGATGTATGGATACTCATTCAAAAGTTGCAGCAAGATCCTAGTACATCCGATACATTTAGTTGGAAAAATGATTCCTTATGGTACAAAGATCGCTTATATCTTTGTAAGAATTCCCAACTAAAACAAAAGATTCTTCTGGAATTGCACACTTCTCCTTTAGGAGGACACTCAGGATTTTTAAAACCTTACCACAGGGTGAAGAAAGAATTTTTTTGGGATGGCCTTAAATCTGATATTCAAAAGTTTGTGGCGGAATGTTTGGTTTGCCAGCAGAATAAAGTTGAGACAATTAAGACCCCGGGACTTCTACAACCTTTATCCATCCCAAGTCAACGTTGGGAGGAGATTTCAATGGATTTTATCACAGGTTTACCTAAGTCCGAAGGAAAGAGTGTCATCATGGTGGTAGTTGATAGACTTACCAAGTATGCACACTTTTGTGCTTTATCTCATCCATTTAAAGCAAGTACGGTTGCTACTACATTTATGGACAGAATTCAAAAGCTACATGGAAGCCCAAGGGTTATTGTGAGCGACAGAGATCCCATTTTTACTGGAAATTTTTTGACGGAGTTATTTTCTTGTTTGGGTACTCAATTAGCTCATAGCTCATCTTATCATCCACAATCTTATGGTCAAACGGAGATAGTAAATAAATGCTTGGAAGGATATCTTCGTTGTTTTGTATCTAATAAACAAACACAATGGGTCAAGTGGTTACCTATTGCCGAATGGTGGTATAACACTTCCTTCCATACTGCAGCAAAAATGACCCCATTTATGGCACTTTATGGATATCATCCACCATCCATCACATCATCTTTAAGGGAAAATTCGAAGGTTCAAGCAGTGGAAGATCACATCGAGCATCAGCAAGAAGTTCTCCAACTCTTAAAGGATAACCCGAATTTGGCACAAAATCGAATGAAACAACAGGCAGATCAACATCGTAGCGAGAGAAGTTTTGATGTAGGAGATTGGGTATTTTTACGGCTACAACCATACAAACAAATGTCCCTCAAGCAAGAAAAGAAGGATAATAAATTATCGCCAAAGTACTATGGTCCTTACAAGGTGTTTCAAAAGATTGGTACTATGGCATACAAATTGGAGCTTCCTGCTTCTTCGCGAGTACATCCAGTTTTCCATGTTTCATGCTTAAAGAAGGTTATAGGTGAAAATCTTCCAGTTCAAACAGTATTGCCAGAACTCGATGGGGAAGGGAAAATCATATTGGAACCTGAAGCAGTCATGGAAAAAAGAACTCGACAACTACGGAATCGATCAATTTCAGAGTATCTCATCAAGTGGAAGAACTTACCCACCGAAGATTCTACATGGGAGGATGAGAATTTTATACAGAAGCACCCAGAGCTACTCAAGTGTTGAGGACAACACTTTTTTTGAAGGAGAGGGGCATGTTAGGTCCCTATATCACTAGTATAGCCCCTTATTATTGTTAGTGTAAACCCTTTATTGTTATTATTGTACCCTTGTAACCCCCATTTTGTTATTATTGTGCCCTTAAATTATTATTGTTAGGTCGGCTAGGATTACATTGTGGCCCACCAGGATTACATTATGGCCCCATGGACTCCTATATATAGAAAGGAGGTTTTGTAAATTGTATCATCCAAGAATTGTTCATTCATGTAATGTATTGGAGGTTGCCCCCTCGAAGTGGCTTATTTCTAAGGCGTTGATATCTCATTTCTTCTATTTTTGGAGCTGGTTACACAACATGGCCATGGAGATAACACAAAGCACAGGGGTGGTTGGTGTGAATAGTTTTGGGGTTCTTGATAGCGGTCGCTGGCGAGTCGAGGCTTCCTAGACCGTGGACTCAGTGGAACGCGACATTAACCATGGCCCTTAGGGATGAGGCAAATGGGGATGGGAGGTTCGGTGGTGTGGACCACAACATCATGTGCGCCACCGGAGCAGCTGAAAACAGGAGGTGGTATTTGCTGGGCAGCTCTTTCCCTTTGATGCTCCTCAAGTAGCTTTGCCCTTCTTACTCCGAGCGGTCACAACAAAAGAGGTGGTTCCCTGCGGAGGTGACTAAGGCACTGTTGCAGCGGGAGAAGTCCTGGGGACCGGTTGATCCGGGGTCAAAGCAAGATATGGTTTGGGTTGACCAGGCAAGGTTGCGGCTAGAGGATTAAGGTACCAAATAGGAATCCCAAGGGTCAGGTTCAGAAGAGAGAGGGTGGCCATGACAGGTACTGTGTACACTCCTGGTGGGGGAGCTAGGAACGATATCTGACCAAAGGGGTAATGGCCAGGTGGGACGGCTCCTAAATGGCTAAGGCTTGGAGGAACCATTCCAGGAGGGTAAAGAGGCTCGTGAATACCAGTTGCAGGTGAAGGGCTAGGAGCAGGTTGCGGAGAGCGCGGTTGCTGACTAGCCGAAGCAGGTTGCTTGAGAGCAGCCCGAGACGATTGCATCATGCAAACATTCGATGAGCTGGGGTCAGAGACAGGAGGAGGAGGAAGACCAGGGAAGGTTCCAAGCAAAGAGGAGTCTTTGTAGACGCCGAGAGAGACACTGGTCAAAGAATCGACAATTTTTTGATTGGCTACAGAAGAGATGGTTGACTCAGGGGAGGCCTGAGATTTAGGCTCGTGATACATCAACTGGTCAATGGTGACTATCTTTCCATTATGAGGGAAAAACATCTTGCGGTGAACCGTGGATGGGACAACAGACATAGCATAAGTGTAGCTACGCCCCAAAAGAATGTTATAATCAAGAGGGGCGTCGATGACTTCAACGTCAACGCAAAAAATCTTGTCCACAAGAGTGATAGGAAAATTACGGAATAAGCCAATGGGCTGGGAGGCATGGCCATCCCACGCACGAAGGGTGATTGTGGAAGGGGCCAATTCAGGATATCCGAGTTTTTTCCAAACCGAAGCGGACATCACACAGGTGGATGCCCCCTCATCAATGATACACCGAGAAACGTTAGCGTTCCGGATTTTGACTGGGATTTGGAAGGCTACGGAAGCAGGAAGAGGAGGATGCTCTGATTGATGGGCATCGAAAACAATCAATTGGTCATCAGCAGGATCTACAGTGCCCATGACAGATAGTAGAGCCTTATTTTGGGAAGGGCATGACTAGAGGAGTTCCAATGTAGAAATGGCAGTAGGAGACTGCGCCAAATCATCTACTATGCTATACGAATGAGCAGCTCGACCAAAAGCAGCATTTCGGCGTAATGGTCCCTTAGGAATCTGGGTATGAACCTCAACTTTGGGTTGAGGGATATGCAAGGGACCATTGGATGTCGAAAGAGGCTCTGTAGAACCTGAAGAAGGTGACTCGGGGACAAACGGAGCGGGAGGCTTGGGGTACTGAGGGGCCCGAGTTTGAAGGTTAAGGTCGACGGTTTGAGGTGGAGCAAAGTTCATCATGAGGATCTGGTAATTGGAGGAACCAGAAGGGGAAGGTTGAGTGGCCACCTGTCCGTCAGGTGGTTGGGTAGCCACGAATCCCTGTTGTGCATCCACCTGCTCTTGAGGGGGCGGTGACTGCTGTTGCAGGGGTTGAGAAGGCCAGGTAGGCGGAAGTGCTGATGCCAGAGGAGTTGGAGCACTAAACTGCGGATATGAATAATAAGGGGGTTGGGTAACAGTATGGTGACCAGGAGGTTGGGCCAAAAGAGGAGGCATGCTATATCCTAGATACGTGCTACCAGGAGGGGAACAAGTGCGGGAGGTGCTGCCCCCTCCCCCAGGAAAACCATAACCCATGGGAGGTTGGGCATATGGATGAGAGAGAGCTCCAACGATACCGTCGGCGACATGAGGTGCCCCCAGTGAATTGACACCGCCGGGTCTGGGGAGATCAGGTAGAACGGTATAAACATAACCTGTTTGAGCGTAGATCAAGTCATATTTTAACGCCAGTTGGAGGGCGGCTTCTTCGGTTTGGGGAAAATGTGATGCGACATCTTTCCCGATAGGAGGCAAGAGAGATCTAAGGAACCAGTCCATGTAGACACGGTCTTCGAAAGTAGGGGATTGACATAGGCTCTTTCTTCTCTGCCATTCCTGGACATGATTGGATAGGCGGGTCGCAGATGATTGATAGAAAGAAGTCAAAAGTTTGATACCAGTGTCATAATGAAGGGGAAGCTGGAATTAAGATAAAAAAGCCCGGACAAGAGTCGCAAAGGTGGTATGAGAGGAAGTGGGCTGATCAACATACCACTTAGAAGCCACGCCTGTAAGCGTTTGTTGGAACAACCGAAGACGGACAGAGTCATCGGTAATGGAGGTAGATGAACACCACATGTGGAAAGATCGAACATGAGTTGAAGGATCTTCTCGAGCAAGGCCTCCAAACTTTGGGATGTCGGAAGGGAGCTTTGTCAGCATAGCAGGCCAACTAGCATCATGGTGTATAGGGTCGTTTATCAACCGGTCCAAATCGGGGAGGCTGAGGCCTACCATGAAGGGGAGCAAGGGCGTAGCCAAGGTAGTTCCTATGGTGGTTCCGCTAGTAGTAGTCCCGGCATTAGGGCCGAGATTCCCGCTAGCGTTAGGCCCTGGACCAGACATAGTGAAGGTGACAGGGGGAGAACCAGAAGTAAAAGGAGAACCCAATGAATCAAAGGAAGAGTCGGAGTGCAGACTTGGAGGAGGACTAACTCGACGACGACGAGACGGAGTAGGTCGACCGACCTGAAACTGAGGGTGAAGGCCAAGAAGTCTCCGGGAGGTGCGCCTGGGGGGCACAATGATGACAACACAAACACAACACAAGGGGAAGAAGAACGACCACAAGGGTAGGGAGGTGCAAAATCAAGTGATTACAATGTCGAAACAAGGGCAGATAGGTGCAATGTCAATTGATTTTAAAGTCTTTTCCTGGTGGTGTAAACCAGGCTCTTCTTCGCTTAGGGTGAGTGTGTGGTGTGTGTTAATTTTAATTTTTAAACCCTTTTCGTTTTGAGAGCAAGAGAAAAAGTGTGCTTTGTAACTGAAAATAAATCTGCAGAGAACAGTATATAATGCTGAAATAACAGAAAATTAACAGCTAACAATGCATCAATCTAACCCAAAAAGGCGGGTCTCTCAAAACTAGTCTAACAGAGGGAAAAAATCTAATCAAAACACACTACAAAGAGGCCAATAGATCTAGGGTCGGAAGGGACAGGGATCTAAAGGAGAAACCTACTGAAAAGAGGTGTCGAATCACAGCCAAGAGGCAGAGGCAAGGTGGCTGGAAAAAAGGGGGAAATCAGCAAAACGCAGAAGGGACAAGGAGGAGGCCTTAAAGGTAGATCCAAACGAAACTTCAGGAGGTGATTTGAAAGGGAGAAGAGCTGATTAAAAGGGATCTGAAAAGGAGGTATCAGATCTGAAAAAGGGATGGCTGAAAACTTTGAAAAATTAGACACTTACAGCAGCTAAAACTCTTCCACAAAAAGTGGAGGGTACTGAAGCCCTAGGGGGCTAGATTCCCACTTATTTGAGTAAAACAGATAAAAAATAGGTCTAAACGGGCGGAGACAAAGGCTGGAAAATCCTGACAGAAGCTTCAGAAAAACCCAGAAAAATTTCAGAAAAATTTCAGAAAAAAGTCCAGGTCGCAGTTTTTGACCTGTTTTTCGCTCAGGTCACAGTTTTTGGGCTGTTTTCTGCGACCTGAAGCTCTAGGATGCAGTTTTTGGGCCAAAAAGTGTGACTTGCACTTCCGGCACTCTCGACGGTAGATTTTAGAAAAAAAATGTCGTCTCAGCTGCGGCTGATGTCTGTCACCTGCGCAATAGGGCCAGAAACACACGGAAGTTAAAAATTTTAATGTTTTGAGGGTTTTAGAGAGTTTTAAAGGTGAAAGGCACCATAAAAATAGGAAAAATAAAAAGCTGAAGATAAACCCTAGGGTTTGAAGTAGCTGGATATGCAGGAATATGAAAAAGTTTTATCCATCTTTATCTTCATTGATGCCATCTGTTAGTATGAATCTTTTGTCGAAGCTTACGAAAAAAGACCACTTTAGCTACGCATAGCTTATAGCCCTAACATCAAATATGGATGCCAATATCTTCAGATCTGCAGTTAGTTGATCAAGACAAGTGCTGCAAAAAACTAGATCTATACATAGAAAGACATTAAGCAGTAAAATCAAGAGTTTGCTCCATGCATCCAATAGACAAGACAAGAACAATGTTTTTTGAAAGAATTTTTGTATTAAGGGCACCTGGGAGGAAAACAAGAAGGTATATCCAATTCTCCTCAATGGGATGGGTTCTTGGAAGTCCTCAGCACTTCAGATCTAGAATCTCTCTCTCTTGTTGGTGTAGAAAACCCAGACAAAGATAGAACTCAAAGGGAGCTCACACAACAAATAATGAAGAATGTGACCAAATGTATAGATCCAAAGTGATCTAATAGGCAACAAAAGGTGAAGAATGGTAGGGGAAAACCCTCCTATTTATAACAAAATATTGGGTCATTCTAGATCTTGGTGTATGATTAAAATAACATTAACCAAATCTAGATCCACCTTTTATGGAATATTTTATTATATTTGTTGGAGGGGAAAAGTATTTGACTTGGGTCAAATCCCTTTATTTGTGAATAATAAATAAATAAATGATTTATTTATCATTTTAAGGAAGTGGTTGAAAGATAATCAAATAAATAATGATTTATTTAATTATTTATGTGTGATTTAGTCATATTTAACAAGGAATATTATTTAAATAAGATTTAAATAATTATTCCTAGAAAATAATAAGATAAATAAAGATTTATCTAATTAATTTCTTTGTTTTGGGTTAAACATGACCATGAATAATAATTAAATTATTGTTTAATTAATTATTCCTTGAGGAAAATCAAACAAATATAGGTTTGTTTAATATTTCCTTTTGGGGTTTCCTATTTAGACCATAAACAACCTAATAAATGTGTTTTATTAAGTTATTTTACATAGTGAGAGCAATTTTACTTAGGGTAAAATTGGTCTTACATGGTGTACTTGCGTCCATCTAATGATAATAGGTTAGATGACCAAAAAATGGTGTAACACCATCATTTCCTACAAAATGACAAAGGTAGCCTTCCTAGTGCAATATTGCCAACAAGGTCTGGTCATAAACATTAAATTTCTGAAATTTTGGGTGACAATGTTTGAGGAAGATTTGAACTAGATTTTTGAGAGAATGTATGCTATTTGGGTTGCAAGAATGTTTGAGCCAACCATTACGCTATTATCCCAATTAAAGCAAAAATAATCTGATAATGAAATCTTCATGTCTTTCTTCCAATTCCGAGATATACTTGATAACTGCGAGGACATGTGGAATATCATTAAAAGAGTTCCCTCCAAACTCTTGAAGAGCCTTTCCATAGTTAGGATGGTGGATATTTTCAATGTCTAAATTTGGAGATCCATGGTCATTTATGATATCTCTTCTTTGCCATTATATCATCGATGTCATTGAGGAGTGAGCAGGAGTGAAGAGAAGTGGTATTATCAAATTTGTAGAGTTGATATATATTTTATCAATTTTTTAGATGTTGGTAATGCTTAAATATCCCTGTGGTTATCAATTTCAATGTTTTATGTTGAGCATGCCACATTATGGTTCTCTTATTATTATTTACTTATCATTATCATTTTCACATTTATTAGCAAGAATAGAACTTAATAAGTTCAAATAGCAGATTTCCACTCTCTTTTCTCCATCAATCCAATCCATCAAGGCACCAATCTACATGTGATAGGAGAGTGTTTACCACTTTATCACATATTTTATCATTTCCTATTTTATTATAATGAATTCGTATCTGCAACAAAAAATTGCAAATGAAGCTTCCTTGTAACAAATTTAAATGAGAAGTCAGTTCATTCGATTTACCTTAGTGTTTGTCTGCAACCTAGCTTGATGATTTTAATTTCCTAATTAGAAATATCAATGATGTATTCTATTTATCTAAGGTCTAGTTTATGAACAACAATGTGCATATAAGAGTTAGATCCCCTAGAAACACCTCGCCCCCTACACTGGAAAATGACAAACCCATATTGAGTTGAAACAACCAAGGTGAGAATGTGAGTATATTTCCTAATGTTACATTAAGTTTATTTGTTGTTTTTTTTACAAGACACTTGCTCAATTTCAAGTGCTAATATAGGTATATCTCATATCAACAATAAAACAATGACTTGGAGAGTTTTCATTGTGTTTCTAGTCAATTTTGTTAGTTGTTCTACAACTTTTATCCCAAAAAAAAAGGGAGTTTACAACAATTTTTTGAATTTTCTGTGTTATTTTGACATGTCTAATCACTCTAAAGTTTGTTATCATTGATTTGAAGAGAAAAACTACAAATTTTGAAAATCTTGTTGAACATCAACAAGTTTTATTATAGATTTGGGTTGCCAATTTCCCTTGGGAATTCAAAGTTGAAGCCTTAAAGCATCCAAGAAGAACGCCCTCAAATTGATATCACCAATTATGGTTTTCAAGCTTCTCTGGTTTACGTTTATTGAAGAAATCTCTAGATTATCCACAGTGTTATAAAAAAATGGTCGATGTTTCGAATCCCAACGGGGGATCCATCTTTTGGACAAGAAGTTGAATGAAGAATGAAAGAAGGGCAAAGGGTGAAGGTTTTAATAGTGACAAAGAGAAAAGAAGAGCCGACATGAGCTAACTAATTAATATTTAATAATTACTTATAAATTTTAATTTTAATTTTATCTAATAAATTTTATTTGAATAAATAACTTTTAATAAATTAAAAAGTTAACATAATATCATTTAATAATAATTATATTAAATTTATTTTACTAGATTTTAATAAAGTTTAATAAATTTAAAATTATTTCCATTAAATCAATAATAATTCTATTGAATTAACTTTATTATATAAATTTTTTATAATTTTTAAATTTTTAATAGTTTATATAATATTATTTAATTTAATAATAACTATATTTATTTGATTTTTTATTATAAGAATAAAACTTAAATGTTTTAATAAAAGTTAATATAATAGTAAATTGTTTGTCTTTTAATTAGTGAATAATATTATAATATATTTCTCTAGAATAAGTGAAACCCTAAATGATAATAATAATTTACAAATTATGAAGAAATATTTCGGCAATAATCACATTACAATGAACAAAGTCGATGCGTTTCGAACCAACCAGTGTGGTTCATCATCAGGACTAGGTGAGAGATCAGATCAGTCGTTAAGTTTAAATAGATGTAGAAAAGGCCTTTTCTACATCTATTTAAACTTAACGACTGATCTGATCTCTCACCTAGTCCTGATGATGAACCACACTGGTTGGTTCGAAATGCATCGAATTTGTTCATTGTAATGTGATTATTACCGAAAGATTTCTTCATAATTTATCGATGGATCACAGAAGCCAAAAATCTATTAATAATTTACAAAATTATTAATTAATAAATAAAAATAAAAATAGTAGTTTATTAATTAATATTAACATTCATTTATTTAAAATAAGTGTTAATAAATATTAATAATTATTATTGATTTAATTCTAATAATTTATATGATTATTATTATTAATTTCTTTTATTAGGAAAATTAATTTAATCCTAATTAATATAATTATAATTATGACTAATTTAAAAACATATATATATTAGATTCTCATAATAATTATAAATTAATCATTTTTTTATTAATGAAAATAAAAATTAATTAATAAGGATAATCATTAAGAGAAAATAATTCAATATGTTGTTTTTTTAATGATCAAACCCTAAGTTATTTTGGAAGAGAAGAAAACATGTGATATTATACCTGAGATTAAGATGAACTCAAGGAGCATATCTATCAAATTAGAGACAGCCAACTGTCATTGATCTTGTATCCTCCATCCCTATTAATGTTGTGTGGGTGTTTTATAATTTCAAGGGCTTCCCTAATTTTCCTTCTTCGATAGTCATCTTCCATGGAAATGATTCTAGCATCCTCAAGATGAAAATGATGCTTAGTTTTTGAGGAGTGATCAGCAAGGGCCGAGGTGCGATATTGCTCATGTTTAATATTGGCTCTGTGTTTTTTAAGACACTTTTGAAGACAGCATCTGGTTTCACCAATATAACTTTTCCCACATGAGCAGTCAATCTTGTAGACACCTTTAAGTTGTTCATGCCTAATACTATCTTTAACTGACTGCATTTTATGTCTTATCGTTCTTATTGCTGAAAATTGCGTGAAAATATCATTCCTTCCCAAAACCTTAGTGGTCTTATCCATAAAACACTTAATGTATGGTAGAAAAACCCTACCACAACATTCTTGAGGTCCTTGGTGCTTCTTGGATATGACCAAACCCTAAGCTCTTTTTATATATTTTTGATCTCTTTTTCTTTATAACCTATAGCCATGAAAATATATGTAAAGTGAGTGATTTCTTCTTTCAGGTGCTCCTCATCGGATATCCTCAGGGCTCTCACAATAAGAGTGTTAAGGACAACAAACTTTTGGGCTAGATGATGGAAAGACTGAGCATGAGGATAATTTTCAGTGTGGGTTTTCTTCTTGAACACCTGATGCCCCAATGTTCCATCCTCCTTTCTGGTAACAAGGACATCCAAGAAAAGAATGCTGCTATTTTCTTCAATCTCCATAGTAAACTTCATTTATGAGGAAATTGGGTTGAGATGATTAAATAATTTCTCGTGACTTTCCCTACCATGTGTCCACTTTATGTTGGTGTCGTCAAAAAATCATTTCCACCAAGATGGACTTAAGTCCTTCTTTCATTCTTCATTCAACATCTTGTCCTGAAGATGGATCCCCATTGGGATTTGAAACGTCGACCATTGTTTTATAACACTGTGGATAATTCAAAGATTTCTTCAATAATGATATCACCAATTATGAAGTCATACGATGCTTCATCAGTTAGAGGGACTTAGTTCCCAATATTTATCTAGACTTTAGCTCTGCCCAGTAATGGATTGAGATTAATCATTAGATAATAATCAGTATCAAGGAGTCTAGGTAAAGTTAATGCTCTTACACATGGAATCCGTTTAAGGTGGTCTTAGTATCCTGGACATTTGACCAAGTCACTTGCTTCAAAAACATAACCCTAAGGATGCTAAAAATAATGCAACTAATTTTGATTTTATGAATAACTCTCTTGTGGCTAAGAGGAGTTGTATTTTAACATTATTTTTTCACCTTTTGTAAGTTGCAGTTTACTAGCAACAGATCTTTTTACAAATATGTTTTGGTTTAATTTTACCAAAATGAAGAAATTCTAGTTTCTTAATAATAACTTGTTTTATTCAATTTCCAAGTATTTTGAATTCTCCAGATACATAATGGACTGACAAGGAGCATAGTTCATACTTGGACTCAATTGAGGCATCTTTTGTTAAGAAAATGCATGACAAGGAGTATTGTGCCCTTGACTTGTGTGTACAGGCTACTAAAGAGCCAAAAAATCTCGATCCAGATAACACTGAATCATAGATTAATTTTCCATATTTCAATGAGGTAATTTTATCTTCCATGATAATTGTGCTTGATTTTGTTTTGAATTAATATGCATGCTCTAGATGATTAATTAATTTATTTAATGGGATTTTCTGTTTGGACCCGTTTGATTACCTTTTTTTGAATTAAAGTATGTGATAATCATATTTATAGTGATTATTCTTTCTCCAGTTCAAGGTTTGACAAAAATGTTGTTGGAAGAAGCCACCTAATTCGATAAGGGTCAATAGTCATTTGTTCCAACAGTTCTAAGATGCACTTACGTACATCACTTTAGAAAACCGATCTCTTCCAATAAACAAGCAGTTCCATTTAGTTCTATCAATGAATCTGGAAGCAGTGGTGATCAAAATGGAGAAGTCATATTAAAAAATCCAGGTAATACTAGTACAACCTTAGAGAAAGCTCCAAATGTAGGTCAAAGGACTTGTGACTAACATCACAAGCTACAGAGCAACTATACTACTTTTCCTAGTCATTGTGGCAAAAGGGAGCTGAGTGTTGTTTATAATAAGAAGTTCAATGTTTCTGCCACTACAATCACAAGTGAAACTGAATGAATATCATTTTTATTATATTTTTTCATTATGTAAATGTTGATGGTGGTTGTAGCTCCCCCAGGGACCAGGTATTCTTTTAAATTCCACTTCAGTAAATTTGTAAAATATCATATTGTCCACGATTTTAGTATTTTATTTTAATTCTTCCTTCTTATGTCATTTTATTCATGATTGGATATATTTTGAAATTAATAATTTAAACCATGTTTGAACTTTAGGTGGTTCCAGTGCTTGGGAGTTTTAATGCTGAGGAAGTAGGGGATTGTAATTATACTTCTAAGGTCCAAGGTTTCTTTGCTGATACAAATCAACAGTTTAATGATTCAATCACTTCCTTACCTGCAACATTAAAAAATAAGACATATTTTATCAAACATAAGAAACTATAATTAAATATTGGTGATTTTACAATGGATGACTCTTAAGAAAAATGGTTAATTGTAACTGTAAAAGGGTGTGGAAAACTATCAACGGAACAAGGTAAAGAGAGGAGAAAGTTGTGATAGTTTCTCAGCCATTAGAAGGATCTGAAATTTATTTGATGCAAACCCCTTACTTGGAGGAAAAATTAAGGTGGAAATTTATTAAGAACTGATCATTTTGAAGAGCTTCATATTACTTTACTCATTCTAATTTGGATATAGGGAAATAATTTTGAGTAATTATAACTCTACAGATGGAATTTTTACCTGTCTACAGAATAGGGCAGATTGTATACATATATTTGAATATTGTTTTGTTCTTAATTGAGGAAAAAAGGGTTCAAAGTAGATCAAAGGTATGTCCGAAATATATTTTTCCTAGATTTATTCTTTAGAGCTTCATGCTATTACAAATTTTGAAAGCATGTGGGAAAGTTAGAATAGTTAAAATTGAACACAATTAAACTCACCCATTTTGTGAGCCTTCCTTGCTTTTAAGTTGAAGTCTAGGAGAAGCGACCATCATGTGTAGAAAACATAAGGTGTGCACTGGTATGCTGAAATTCAACTTATGGTAGTTCCACTTGGTTAGATTTCCTATTTCAAGATTTTTATACATGAATTTACTATTATTAAGGTAGGTTCATATCTCTTAGACAACTAGGGTGCTTACGACCATGATGGGCAGAGTGATAAAAATTTGAGGCGACAGAGAGGTCAGTTGGTGCTAATTAGTTTCTTGGTTCAAGAATAACAATCTTACCTTGAGTTTGTTCTATGACCCTGATGGTTCGAGTGGCAGCTAGCTCCCGCATCTACCTGAAAGCTAAAGGAGGAAGGATGCATATGCTCCCCACATAGCCAAGATCATATCTAGTTGAAGTAGCACTAGGACCGATGGCTAAGACTAAGGCAGAGGCATAAAATATAGCATCATCAGAGGCTTAGGAGAAAGCATATCAACCATATCGATAGGAAAAAATCTTCAAGCACCTAAATGATCAAAACATCAGTAGTCTGTGACCCTCCTACAGACAACAACAACGTGCATACACCACAGTAGCATGCAGGTACCACAGCTGGAGCAAGCAGAGACCACTTGGCACTTATGACTCTAGTATTTTTCTATCTTTTATAGGTGAAGAATCCACAACTAAAATGTAGGAGGAATTTGAATAGTAGGTTGTAGCATAACTTTTAGGTCTATGTAAGAACACAAGCACTCAGGATGGCAAGGGAATGATGGGAGAGGACCTCGATCTCTACCAGATTTAGAGAAATGTATTTTTTTTATTTAAATAATGGAAAACTAGCAACTTGCCAAAGTGATATGGGTAAGGCTAGGGATCAAGTAGGTAATAATTTTTTATCACTACTTTTCAAGATGTTGTCTGTTTTTTAAAGAAATTTTATACCAAGTATTAGTGTTTGGAAATACTTTACAAAATCTGCAATTGAAGCAATTGAATCTCTTCGTTTAAAATGGTCAAATTGCTTCACCTTTTCGTTGATGAATTTTTGTGGTTCTGTTTGATTTAAAAATCTTGGATAAAAGTTGTACATCTGGTTGAACAAGAGACCGATCCATGCCAATCAAGTAAACCAAGTAGCCGATTCGATGGTCATGCAATCAAATGAAGAATCTTTGTGATACAATCGAAGTTTATAGAGTCCAAAAGGTGGTATGCCAAGGTTTTAAAAGCAACATATAATATTTTATTTATTTTATTTTTATTATTATCAGATTTTTTTGTATTTACTTATTTTATTTTATTTTATTTATTTATGTATTTATTTTTTATTTTTTTCTGTCATGAGAGCCAAATTTTTTAAAGGTAATTTCTATTCTTATCATATGATTTATATTTTAGAATTTTTTATATCAATAATATGGTATTTTTGACCAGAATGCATATAGGACATTTGGCATATGTTCTAGATTTATATGTTCATTCTAAATTTCATGATAGTTGAAAAAGGTTCTTTCTAAATCACATCCATTTTTCAAAGTGATTTTCATGATGGTTGGAATTAGGTTTATTACAAATGTAGCCTTTAAAATTCAATAGATATTTTCTCTTCGTTCGAGGATTGAAAGTACAGTAAGAAAGCAACATCAATGGATTCTTTCTTCATTTTATTTTCAAGACTACAATAGTGATCAATTCCTATTCAATTGGAAGAATTGATAAATGGTTGTTCAATGGTCCCATGAATGCGATATTGAAATAAGTATTACATAACACTGTATTAACATGCAGGGGTGACTCTACAGTTGCTTCGGTTGGATTCTAGTTTCAAATCAACAATTTTCATTTAGATTTCTTTGGCAAGGACTTGCTGCCTCACACCTTCCCTTCTTATTTTATGCAGATTGACAAGCGTGCATTAGTTGTTGCTGCTAATGGATTTCAGGCAAAAGTGGGAGCATGTGCATGGCGTAAAGTTATCCGTTGCTTCATTGAACATAATGTTCTCTTTGGGCCACTAGGATACTAGTTGGGTCATCGAGAGCGAGTTAGTTTTGAATCATTTTATTTTATTTTCCATGTCGTTGAAAGTAGATAATAATAATTCAAAGACTTTATATGACCTTTATTTAAATAAGGATTGTCTTAGCTTGTACAATGTTTCACAGGCTGCTCATTTTAAACATATGTATAATTTTTAATTGAAGGTGTACAATATATTCATAGGTATACTGGAAGCTATATTTTGTGGAAAACTCGCTTTGTATGCGAAGAGTTCTTAAGAGGAACTACACTGGAACAACACATAAAGGAGAAGCTACAAACTATGATGATTTTTAACCTATGGGTCAACATAACATCGAAGGGAGCAGGGATTATGGCAATGAGGAAAAAATTTAAGTGGGAAATTCTCTTCTTGTAAATGCTTCTTTGTTATTGTGAGAGGAAATTTTTCTTGAAGAAGGACATGAAGATGAATGAACTAGAAGTGAATTTGAAATAATTGAAGATAAAAAGGATAATTTAGATCATTGTTTTGTATCTTCAAAGAATATATCTGAACCTCCAGATGGATCAACACTTGACTCAGTTAAATCTAGTAATATCAAGGAGATTGCCAACAATGCCATAGTACTGTCTCGATCTACAGTGATTGGGACAGATGAGAGGATGCTTTTCGAAATTCCAGCAATGATGGTCCAACCATTGAGATTAATGGAGATTTCATGTGAGTGTGTTTCAATTGAAGTTCTCTGTAATGAACCTCTTGGTAAATTGCTTCCATTTGAACCTTGTTGATTCTCTTTTCTGTCTAAAATGCCTTCTAATTTGGTAGATTATTTCTGTTATTATTTATTTCTTTGGTTGTTCAACAAATTTTTTGTATGTAGTATTTAGGATTTGTTTTTGTGTATATGCTCTTGCTAATCTAACTAATTTTCTGTTTTTGTGCTTAGAATTTTGGTTAAAGCTTTGCAATTTTCAACTAGTATTCCTAGATTGTAATTATTGTAAAATGGATATTAATTTCATTGCAGGTATGATTGTCACTAACTGGTGGGATGATGGATCTTACCAGGGTTGTGGGAATTTTAAGTATGGAAAATATTCCAACAAAACGTGTTAAATATTTTTTCTCATATTGTTGCATGGGAGAAAAGGCCTAAAGGAACTATTAGGATATTTCCCCAAAAGGGTGATGTTTGGGCCTTGTAAAAAGAGTGGAATTCTACTTGGAATGAAGATACTACTCCAGAAGTTAAATGTAAGTATGAAATGGTAAAAAATGCAAAGGAATTGTGGAAGAGGTTGGAGTCAGTGTGGTTCCTCTTATCAGGATTCATGGTTTCAGGTCTATGTATCAGAGGAAGCAAGCAGCGAACTTGGTACCAGGAAGGAGCTTCTTAGATTTTGTCATCAGGTTACAACAGAGAGACTTTTAGGTGAAGAAACCCCAAATTTTTCCCAAAATGTTTGTGAGTTAGACCCTGTTACAACTCTTGAAGATGAATTCAAGGTAACTTTATCATTATTCTTTCTAATTAGGACTTCAACCTTTTTGGTTTTGGGGTTTAATTTTCATATGTGGTAAAAAAAATATACCATACTCTTTTGAATGCCATGCAGTAGGATTAAATCAATATTTCAAAGTTACACATGACTTCTTTGGAAGTGTAATTGCATAGTAGGATGTTAGCATTGGTTACATTGAATGGAAAAGAAAATGCTGGTTGTGCACTAACCTTCTCTTATAGGGTGTGAGTTAAATATGTGGACATTGTTGAATGTCTTGGTATAACTGGCTGCAAAAAAATTAGGGATACATAGGAGGATGGATATAACAATTTCTGTGTACCTTATCTTTAGTTGATGTGAAAAAATCCTGGAAAAAATTCATATTGCTGGAATATATGAAGAGTGGAAACTTGATAACATAAACCATTCAATAGTTTCAACAAGATATTAAAAGCTTTTGATAATTCTAGTTACTTTTTTTTTGTATGACTAGATTAAATAGTTTGTAAATTATTGTATATAGCTTGTTGTGTAAGTCATGCTACTTGGGTGTGACATTGAGCTAAATCCACTGAGTTATTTTTATAAAGTTAAAAATAGGGGCTGCAATATTTTATATTTTACAAATATTACGCCATTTTGTGTCGTGACTTTTTTTAAAAACAATGCCTGTATATGCAATTTCAAGGACTACTATAACTCGCACATAATTCTTTAAAGGGTGCTAGTTCAATGGAATATCACCTACTTTATAAGCATGAGGTTGGTGGTTTTATTCCAGTGTGTTCCAATATGAATTAATCAATGATATTGTAGTTTATTTTTAATTAGATACTTTAAATATTAGTTTATTTCAATGGTGGGTCTTTTTTCTAGATTCACTATTTAATATTGTCTTTAAAGAGACAAAAGTGATATTATTTTTTAATGTAATTTTTTATTGTCTATAGAGAGACAATAGTTAGGATCAAATACATTTTCTCTTTAAAGATAATATGTCTTTAATCCAAAGATAATATTGTCTTAAAACCCCCCTTTACGATGTAGTGTACTCTTGTGATCATGAAGAGCAAGTTGAGAAGCTATTTCTATAGTTGCAAACACAATGATTAGAGCCATGAGTATTGTTCCCATTTCTAGCGAAACAACAAACAATCAATTCAATATATTCAATTCAGTCTTCACTTCATCTCTTTGCTTGACATTTAGCAATATTGTCATATATAATGATGATTTTTAGGAGAATATATGAGATCATTTGTTCAACGTACTCAGTAAAGCTGATGGATAAACTGATGAATATTAATAATGAAATGATAATAGAATATGATACTCGAATCCTACCTTGGATTGGCATGGATCGAATTTCAGATAGATAATAACGAAGAGAAGCTTGAGAATGGTTCCAATGTAATTGAATGTCACTACCAAGAATTTTTTGAGGCCATTGCTGTTCAGGGGTGATCCATACCATGTGTAAAGGAGAAAATTTAGCAAACTATCGCATAGGGTAAGCTTGATAAATCCTCTGTCAATCCTTTCTTAATCACTCTCCTAAACGTAATGTTGCATATAAATATCTAGTTAGAATTATAGTCCAATTTAAACAACCATGCTAGTTTATCTCAATTGAAAATTTTCTTAAGAAGATACTTAAAGAAACTGAAATGCCTTACATTGAGGCTCCATAAAGCAGTAAGGAGTTTGTGTTTCTTGATACATAAAACAATACAAAGCACTCGTGTTTTGAGATACCATTAAATGCTTTAACAAGAAGTTTAGTTTAAATCTATGCAAGTGAGGAGGACAATAAATGAACTGAAACTAAAATGCAGTGAATGAAATTATTTTATGTAGTAAAAGTGAAAAATAATGAAATTGAAATGCGACCACCTA
This sequence comes from Pinus albicaulis, assembly GCA_034641835.2. Classification (NCBI taxonomy): domain Eukaryota; kingdom Viridiplantae; phylum Streptophyta; class Pinopsida; order Pinales; family Pinaceae; genus Pinus; species Pinus albicaulis. Next base: position 981,542,608 of record CM076573.1, on the reverse strand, counting down.
GAATTACAACCGAAAACTTCATTTAGTTTTCCATTTTTCCTATATAAAAAATCTAAGAAAATTAAAATCTCAAGCACCACGATGGTGGAATGGAGGAAACGTTGCTTTCCTCGATGGTGGAATTCAAGTGTTTTGGAATTTATAGTCACTAGGCACAAATCCTATCGCTTTCCTCATAGTGCACATGGAGTAATTATATGCTTAAGTGTCATATAAAGAAAGATGTAAAACTATTAGAGCACAAATACATATCTAGCTAAAGAATAATTGCACAAACTTGCGAGAGTTGAAAAGAAAAATTACAATTGAGAATGAATTTGATTTTTCAATATTGGTTTGAGAATCAATACATAAAAGAAACTAAGTTAAGCTTAGTTGTACTTGCAATAACTATGGATAATTAAATCTAACTGAAGCTAAGTGTGCTTTATGTTCTATTAATGTGCACACGCACCACATACAAGCACGAGAGTTAACTAACTAAAGCCAAGTGGTCATGCCCCAATTTTTTTTCCATGTCATTCTTCTCGTTTAATGACCATTCATCCTCCTCCACCATATTAACATCTTGAATCAATTTTATATTTAATTAAAGTTGGAGAACTCATATGTCCCTAGATAGTTTCATATATACTATGGTTACAATGGTTCCCTAACCATCACACCTATAATTATTGTCCTCACCTATAGTGCCTTAGCACTTTTAATACCTACTAAGTTGGAATGATTCCTAACTCTTTATTTAGTTACATGTTTCACCTATAGGTTGAGGATTCTCCCATACCCTTACATACATTAAATCTACATATACATTAATACTTTACCCATAATCTTACATACATTACTCTACATTAAACAATACTTATACCCTATACCCTCAACTGCAATTATTCAACATACGCATAACATTCATATGGTTTGATATGAAGGCTTCACTTGCCTCATGAATATAACACGCACTTAAGGTACGGTCCCTCCCTCATGACGTGTCTCACCCAGACCTCTCCATTTATCCATGGCCATGTGCTAGCTTGTCCTCCTCATGTGACCTTCACCATTCTTGATGCCCTGGAGGGATGACTGAGATCTATGGGAGGAGATCTATAGTCCAGAGGTGTTACAAAAAATGTATAGGCTTACTTGCCCTATATTTTCTCATTTCGACCATTTCACTCCAAGAGTTGTGGCTGTGAGGCTCGAGGGAGCTAAGTTTCCATTGCTCAGACCTGTTGGTGGAGCGAGGTGCCTTAGGACTGAACTTGGAGACATTTTTGATATATTTTTGTAAAATATTTTGTAAGTTTAGTCATGCGTAGGACATGTCAAGGGGCTTTGGGGTAGGTCAAATCCCCTCATGAGTTCTAATGGGTAAAAAGGGTAGAGCTAGGGGCCGCAAAAAGTTTATGGACCTTATATGACTGCAGGCTAAGAGTATAAATAGGAGTTTATAGAGATAGAAGTGAATGATTGATGATAGATCTGACTGTATTTTGAGACTCTAGCGAATTGTCTCGGTAAAAGGCTCCTACTGGCTCTGTGCGCAGAGACCTTAGTCCTACTGTGTACGGACTCCGATGGTTGTGTGTGCGGGTGAACTCAAAGTTTTGTAAGTGAGATGTCAACTGTGAATGAATGAATAACTATTGTTGTTGATATCTATGTTTGAATTGCATATGTTATTTACTTTATGATCGATTCTTCATGTTATTTCTGATTCCTGCATTATCTGTGTTTAGATAAATTTTGGAACTCCTTCTGGATTTAGATTAATGGTTATTGAATGGATCTAGTACTATTGGACTCTAATACTATCTGTCAAGGGTTAATTACATGGATTGTGGACACTTTTTTAACATGCACGCAAGATATTCTGCATAATCGACCTAAATATGTTTGATAAGGGTTTTATGGTTAGGGCTTCTATTGCAGAGGTCTGTTCATGATTGTTTTAGATATAAGGGCACCCACATAATTTAATTCTCTCTTAGGGTGTGGAAAACTGGTTCCAACACCCCCCCTCATACTACTTCAGGTGACACTTTGACTTGCACATGCAGGTCACTGCTAAAAGGGCCAGTAGTAAGAGGGTTTTGTTGGTTAACCTCAACTCTGAACCTAGTTCAGGACCCCTCAAGCCAAAAAATAATTCTCAAGCTAAAGCCCTGGAAGTTGCTATGAGATTATAAGTTGTTCCTAGAGAAGATGCTCAATTCTGAGTGCTAAAAATTCAAATTGAATTAAAAGCTATGCAGTTAGAAATTGAAAATTTAAGCAGAGAAGAGGGTAAAGAAGTTGATGCCGATGTATGTTACATATGCTATAAAGGTGCTAGCGACACCAAATATCAATGCCCTCTATTCTCAGATTACCTACAAGCCGGGGGACCAAATCCATTGCATCCCAGAGATGTTGCTGGGCCTAGTACCCCCACATTATGGTGCACCTATTGTAGGGTAGTTGGACAACACGATACTGACCATTGCCCGTGGTTAGGAGCCTATGAGTTAGAGCTAAAGTAGTAGTGGTGCATATTTTGTTCTCCAGTTGGTATTAATGAACACCATTGCTGAACGTTTGACCTAATGATAGACAATGTGAACCTTTACAAAGTGTAGGTCGATCTTTCATCACCAGCATCTCCCTTTGGATGAGGAAGATCCCTAACAAGAGGAAGGGGAGGGGGGAGAGGTGGAGGCGCAGGTCGAGGAAGGGGGAAATTAATTTCCTATAACTCTGGAGATGCGAGACACTATGCGTGTGACTGATTGAAACCCGTGCGAAAATCATGCAGGTACTGTAGGAAATTTTATCATGTAATTGAATATTGTCCTGTGTTAATGGATAAAATGAAGGAAAAGAAGCATACACCTATGAAAAACATGAAAATGGTTAAAGCTGAACCACACAATGATGGTCTGAGTGTAAATGTAATTACATGCAGTGGTGTTTCCACTAGAGGAATTGAGGAAAAGTATGATGTAGAGCCACTGATAAAAAAGGCTTCTGAGAAGAAGGAAGGACTCAACTTGAAAAAAGAAAAAGAGATTTTCATTGAAGCCAACAAGTATTTTGCCGTTGTGGGAGCGTCCACATCAAGGTCTATCATAGAACCAAGGCTGATGATGAGTTCAAACAATTCCTACAAGCCTACGTTAAGCTACTACGCAATCAGAAGGCGATAGATAATCTCCAGGCCCTAATATACAACTGTGTGGAAAAAGAAGTACCTCGAACTGAGACTAAGGTCGTGAAAAATATTTATAAGAACAGGAAGAGAACTGGTCGGGAGATGCATATGACTGTGTAGATTGGAGAGTATGAGATGGATCAAGTCATCTTAGATCTGGGGTCTGATGAAAATTTCCTACCTAAGAAGAACTGGTAGAATATAGGGGAGCCAAATTTGGAATGGTCCACCATTTAGTTACGCATGGCTAATCAACAAAATATCATTCCACTTGGACGCCTTTCACAAGTCGTGGTAGACATTGCAGGAGTAAAGGTATGTATGGATTTCAAAGTAATACATATTGTGGATGATGAAGATCCATACCCTACGCTGTTAGGACTGGATTAGGCCATTGATATGGGAGGCATCATCAACTTGAAGCGTCGAAGCATGATCTTTGAGAATGACAATATGCAAGTGCTAGTCTCACTAGATCTAGTAGAAGGGGAATGATATACAGAACCAATACGCAAAGGGGATGATGTTGACCATATTTACAAGATGATTACACAGGACAAAGATTGGATTAACCCTACAACTGATGGGATGTTAAATTGGGAGAAGGATAGTTCATGTTTCTCAGACTCAGATGGCGATATGGAGAATTGGAAGAATCATTTGCACGACGTGACTGTGCTGTGCCACCTCAAGATCACAAAGAAATTTCGGTGAATATGCTCATAGGTAAGAGAAATACCCTATTTTTATGGTTCTGGTAGTGTTAAAGTATTTCTGGAAGCATTGGAAAAAGGCCATCCCAGAGGAACGAAGGTTCTTGGTGCTTGATTTGGCTATGCACACAACCCCGTTGCATAGGTGGGATACACACAAGGGTGTGTTTAAGGATTGGGAGGAATGTATCCAGATGATAAAGTTGCGATTTGAACCTCTCGCTACCCTGCCAATGGAGTTGTTTTATGGTCAGGGAGACCTCCACAAACACCTCTCCACATGGATGGAAGTGTGGAATGAAATGACTTGGGATGAGTGGGTTCACATGTTTATTCACTCATTATGGTCGATACCTACCATGTGGTATCTGGAAATAGAGCTGCGCCAAGGAACTCGTCATTGGATTACAATGGTTGATGATTTCCTCTCAACCTTCAGCTCGATTGGGGGATTGGAGAAATTGGATGAAGCCCTGCAGGCATTGATTCCCTTGTCTTTGATGAGTCCCGAACAAGAAAGGAATATGCTATGCTAGCCTGGGATGCGCAGATGCAAGATATTGTCAACTGCAGGAACTTGTAAATAGCGGGTAATGAAGATGATCCAAGAAATGTCAACATCCCAGAATTTGAAGAGGATCGTGCAGTTGTAGGTGTAACATCTCCATTTAGAATTTTTTTTTTTTCTAATTATAGTGCCAACACTAATTTTCTCCTATGGACAGAATATTGTTCGTCACATTTTGACATACTTATGTCAAAAACAAGTTATTTTGTTGTACAGTTACGTCTCTAAAGAGTATTCATATATTAGTTTGAATTGACACTCCAATTATAAAATCTAAATTAATTGCTACATTTTATATGTTTTTAAGAATTCATCCCTAATTTATTTCATCTAAAAATTTGTGTATCAATAGCTAACTTCCCCCCTCTTAACTATTAATAAAAATTTCCATTTTCATTTCAATAACTTAGACTTTTTCTAAATCTACTCCCCTTAACCCTATATTCATTATTTAGCTTGAACCTTAAAAGCTATTAATTGTATATATAGGTCCTGCCGCACATTTACTTTGGTATATCTCCTTTATAATGGTTGTACATTTCCACGTGTGTTTAGACACTTAATGCTAAAATGATAATATGAATTTACATTACTTATTATAAATTTATATTTACACTTAACTTATTCCACCTCCCAACGTATATGGTACATTAATCAAGTGCATATCATATAATATAGAACCTTACATTGCATTTCATTTTATAGGTTTCTACTAACCTTCTACCTTGATCCACCTCCTAATATATAGGGTTCATCGGCTGAGTTCCTATATAATTAAATCGAATCACATGTGAATATATTAATCCAACGATTCACTTAAGTGTTCTAAAGTTTACCTAGACACGAATTATACACATAAGACAAATATGAAGTTATACTATATGCGAGTGAAATTTATATTGAATTCACATGTATTGAATTCGTATGCATATTAACTACATTGTCAAACTTGTTTTTGTCGTTGGAACTTCGAGGCGTAGTGGTCGTCATGGTTTAAATTTTGAACGGCTCTGTTGTATGAATTTATGCCAAATATCTGAAGTTGAGTTCCTCGGGATTTCTTGACATTAAATTTTAGGTACAACGTCACATAGCTATCTAGTCATTGCTTCAATGCATTAATCAGAGGGAAATTATTCAACCCTTAGATCTCTAACCACATGGACAGTTTGGATTTACTTCCAATTAGGGTTTTAAAACTCCATATATGGTTTCATTCTTTGGTTTTATGAAATTTCTCTTTTGGGTTCACTGTGGAACAACCACTGTTACCTCTGTATGCATTTCGGTTTTCTGGCTAAACTTATCACCTCAGCTGACCCACATCCAGTTTTACCTGGAGAGAATGTTTTCCTCCAGCCTTTAACAGCAGGGACGTTTATCTTCCAAATAGAGATGAATTCTACATTCTCATATTTCATCGATAAGATATACATTTGACACAGTTCGTAAATTTTTCTTTCATAACCACTCTGGTTTCGATTTTCTGTTATGGAGTTTGCGCTTTATTTTCTTTTCATTTATTCAGGCCTGCAGCCTCATTTTAGTTCCAGTTCCTCAATTTTTAGTTTTTTTTTGTTATATTTAACTATATTTTGTCCCAGGTTGTAGGGATTCCCACCTTCCTTACTCTCTGACAGAAGTCATGGCAGAGTTTTGGATCGGTTCTTTCCTCCAAAACTAAAATACCCCACATAAGTCCATCCAACATTGTAAATCATATTTCTCCCTATAATGGCTTACTTCTCTATTGTTTGTGAATTGATTTCATAGAGTAATTTAATTTACTGAGAATCGAAAGTACTTTCATTTATGAATTTAAGTTTCAGTTTCTTATTGCCTGTTATGTTTGCCACACAGCTAATAGAAATCATGATTTCCTTTCACGTTTCTATTTGGCTCTATCGGCTCTATGCATTCTGTTGCATCGTTTATCACAGGTAATTCTTATGTACGTTCCCTACGTTCTTGTTCTGATATTTTATTCTTTGGAGGTATTTTATTGAACTCGAATTTTCCGAACCCTTATGATTTTAATACTTATTTAATACCTATTACCCAGTTACTATAATAGCGTTGATCCTTATTCTTTGAGGAGGTATATTTCAGTTTTCCTAAGTTAAATGTTCGAGATTTTCACTCTACATCAAAGTTTAGAACTTTTTACTCATCATTTTTGGAGTTATACTTTCTCTGTATTCACATTTCATTTAAAATCAATTTGGGATGTTTTCTCCAATTTTCCATAACATTGTATTTACTCACATTGTATCTGGAAGTTTACGATTTTTCCTTCCTTTGTATTTTAAGGTTGTATTGCATTTTTTTTCTTATATGAATATGATTCTTAGGCTTATACCCTTTTTACCTTGAATTCCTACCAATGGGTCCACTCTTAAGCAGTTTTGACTACCATGGATAATTTGATGGGTTTCGTTAACTTAAGTAACTCCTTTACTTCTTGTTAAATTGTACAGTAGCCTTCCTTTACTATAATTAATTTCTTGTCCCTTGTTGTTGCAGGTCGGCCTTTCTCTTCCATAATTAATGTAATTTATTACTCCTTTTTAATTTCAAATCTATTTTATCTTTGTAAGCACAAAACTAGAATAATTCCCAGTTTTCCATTCTGTGCAGGTAATCATTACACATATATCTGGAGTTGAATACCGCTGATCGTCTTTCACATTAAACCTTAACTATGGTCCCTTCCTGTTCAAGTTGGTCTAGAAATCTAGTTTGGAGATTTCTACTATACTATCTCAGCATGACTCTACACAAATATTGCACAATTCTTCTTATATGGGACATAGTTTCCTTAATTGTATAATTTACTTGTGCATCGATTCAATTTGAACTGTGTACTCTATGGACTTATATTTTTATAATTACATAACTATGTAATGTATAGAACAGACTCTTTAATCCTTTTATAAAATCTTGTTTGAACTCTTATGAAAAGATTTTCATTGGAGTTATTATTTCATTTATAGTAATAAATTCTAAGTTCATTTGGAACAGATATTTCCATTTCCATTTATTTTGAGTCATGGCATATATTACTTTGTACAGTCATGCTACAATATAAAAATTTACTTGATTATACCGCGTTAATATTTTTTTTATCATGGATATTTATTTCTCTTCTATAGCAGTATTTTGATAGAATTTACTGACTTGAAAAATAATACTATGACAATAATATTACTCAGTAATAATTTTCCGAGAGTTACCTAACATTAGATATAAACCTTCTTCCAGGTTTAGGAATTATAAGAGTTGGTACTCTTGAGGTTCTTTTCTGTACAGCCACACAGAGATTTACTATATTTATTATATTCTACTTTGTTAAATGTACAGACTACTCTGAACAAATTTAGCCAAATACATTTATATACATATATCTACCATATTACTTCACCAGCATAATTGTAATAATACAATTTATTTCTAAGTTAAAATGAAATTAGCTGGTGCATACCACTTAAGATAGACTAGGTTCCACCCAACCTTTGACCTCTTTCTCCACAACTCCCCCCGAGTAGAGATCAAATCCTCCAGCAATAAGAAACCTATTTTCAATCCTAAATCTACTTATTTAAGCATACTTTCCCATCAACTTGTTTCCTTAACTGCGTCCAGTTAAATCAGGATGTTGTTTTCATTTTTTCCTAGGCTTTCCTTTTGTTTCTTCCACAAAAGTACTTTAAAGCTAGCTTTTCCTCTTTCTAGCTTTAGTCTACCTCTTTCTAGTAACTTCCTCTTTACTAGGGCAGCTTTTTAGTTTTTTATCTCCAATCTAATTTTTAATATTTAATTTATTTCCTCCAAGGATTTCTTGAGAACAAGGAAAGTGTTATGAACCTTATCCATCCTCATGGATTTGGTTTCCAGATCTCTAATCATAATCTAGTCTTTGCACAATTAATTTCCATTTTATTTTATTAAATTAAAATAATAAAATAAATCCACACAATTGTTTTCCTTTGGGGTCCACTGTACACTTTAGGACTTATTCAAATGTCTAATAAAAGTATAGAATCTGGGGACATTACATATTTCCCCTCTAAAACAAAACACCATCCTCGGTGTTGTAAATAGAAAAATATTAAATTCACTTTTCAAACAATGATGGATATTTGTCCTTCATATCTTCCTCTCTCTCCCAATTAGCCTCTTCGGTTGCAAAGTGCCTCCACTACACTTTCACCCTGGCCATTGTTTTGTTTCAGAGCTCAATTTCTTCCTGTGCCAAGATGCGAAGTGGCTCTGGAAGGAATTCCCCTTCTAGTTCCACCTGTACCACATTCCAATCAATAACATGAGTAGGATCATGCACATAATTTTTTAATAATGAAACATGAAAAACATTGTGAACCTTAATGTGACTAGGTAAAGCCAACTTGTATGCTACTGGTCCCACTCTTTCCAGTACTTCAAAAGGTCCACAGTAGCGTGGTGCTAGTTTTGCACAACTACCAGTGTAAAAAGTACTCTTCTTAGGCTTAATTCTTAGGTAGGCATGATCACCCACATTGAATTATCTATGAATTCTCTTTTTCTCTACATAAATTTTCTACTTGTCTTGTGCTGTTTAGATATTTTGTTGAATTTTCTTTACAGTTCTTTCCATTTCCTGCAATGCATCAAGCCCAAGTATTAACTTATCCTCTGGTTGACTCCAACTTAGAGGTGTATGGCACTTTCTGCCATATAATTCTTCAAAAGGACTCATTTTAATTGAGGCTTGGTAGCTATTGTTGTAGGCAAAATCTACTAAATGTAGAAAGTCCTCCCACTTTGTTGGTCTGTCCATTACATACATTCTCAACATGTCTTCTAAAATCTGGTTTGTTCTTTTAGTTTGGCCATTTTTTTGGGGATGGTATGCGGTACTAAAGTTCAATTTGGTACCCATTCCACCAAACAGACTTCTCCAAAAAACTGTAGTAAACTTTGCATATTTGTTTGATATAATCTTCTTAGGAATACCATGCTATTTTACAGTCTATTTCATAAATACATTAGCTACTTGAGTTGTTCCAAAAGTAGATTTTACTGGTAAAAAGTGTGCAACCTTATTCTATGTGTCAAATACTACCATGATAGAGTCATGTTGGTATTTAGTTCTTGGCAACCCAATGATAAAATATATGGAAAATGTTTCCCATTTCCATTCTGGAATGGGTAAAGGATTCAAAAATATTGTTGGATGTTGATGTTGTACCTTCACCTGTTGACATTTCAAACATCTAGCTAAATAATTTGCCACATCCTTTTTCATATATGGCTAGAACATGCTCTTTCTTAATGCTGAAATTAATTTCTGATATCCTAGATGTTCTGCATAGGGTCTTTTATGATACTCATCTAGAATTTCACTTGTTAATGAATTCACATTGGGGATGTATAATCTGTCTTTATAACAAATTAGTCCTCTCTGGTTTTTAGTATACCCCTTCATCTTTTGTTTCTGAAAATTTTCCTGAAGTTTTTCATAGTTTGGATCTTGTCTCATCACTTCTTGGATCAATCCTTCAATATCAATGTTTGCACTACTCCCAACACTATTAACACTTTGGCCAACATTTCTACTTAAAGCATCTTCAATCTTGTTTTCCTTCCCCTAAATATATTTGATCTCCATGTCAAACTCACTAAGGAAGGACAACCATCTAGATTGTCTAACATTTAAATCAGGTTGTGTGAAGAAATACTTTAAACTGATGTGATCTGTCATTAATATAAAATTTTTCCCTAACAGATAATGACTCCACATCTTCAAAGCATGTATTACAACAACTAATTCTAAGTCATACACACTATAATTTTGTTCATGTTTCTTTAGGTTCCTTGACTCATATGTTATGAATGATTTTTCTTGTAGTAGTACTCCTCGTAATCCCTCTCTACAAACATATGTACATACTACAAATTCTTGATTTGGATCAATAATCTTTAAAATAGGTGTAGTTGTAAGTTTAATTTTTAACTGTTCAAAGCTATGTTGACATTTTTCGGTCCACTCAAAATTCACCCCTTTCCTCTGTAGAGGTATAATAGGGTATGATAGGGGCTGAAAATATCTCTACAAATCTCCTATAGTATCCAAAAATTCCCATGAAAGATCTTATAGATGAAACATCAGTAGGCATAGGCCAATCCATTATAGCTTGTATCCTTTTTAGATCCACTTCTAAGCCTTTCTCTGAAATTATACGGCCCAAGTACTGAATTTTATCTTTGAAAAATTCACATTTGTTAAATTTAGCATACAGCTTATGTTCTCTGAGTGTTTGTAAGACAATTCTGAGATGTTATTTATGTTCATCTTCATTCTTAGAATATATCAGAATGTCATCAATAAATACTAGGACAAAATTTTCTAAATATTTATTTAAAACATTGTTCATTAAGCGCATAAAAGTAGTAGGTGCATTAGTCAACCCAAAAGGTAGGACCATAAACTCATAGTGTCCATATTTGGTTTTGAATGCAATTTTACTTATGTATTCATCTTTAATTCTCATTTGATGGTAGGTTTTCCTTATATAAATTTTTGAAAACACTGTGGCTCCCCTAACTTGATCAAATATATCATCTATCCTCGGTAGAGAATATATATTCTTGATTGTCAGTTTATTCAGTTTTCGATAATCTATGCACATTCTGAATGTGCCATCTTTATTTTTTACAAACAGTACTGGTGCTCCCCATGGGGATACACTTGGTCTTATATAGCCTCTATTTAGAAACTCTTGTAGTTGCAGTTTTAACTCCATCAATTCTAGGGTACCCATTCTATATGGGGCTTTAGAGAATGGTGTAGCTCCTGGTACTAGTTAAATTGAGAAATAAATTTCTATTTTAGGGGGTAGATGAGGAATTTCATCTAGAAACAAATCCTTGAACTCCTAGATGACTTGTAAGTTTCCTAAAAAATCATTTTCAATCTGCTGTCCCAATTTCCTCCACTTGTACAACATACACTTGGAAACCTTTTCTTGCGGTTCTTTTCAATTGAAGTGCTGAAATTTGTCTCACAGCTATGGGTTTGGGTTTTCCTTTCATCATCACAGGTTTTCCCTCACCATATATACAATATATTGTTTTGTCTAAACAATTTAACATAGCTGTATGTTTTTCTAACCAGTCCATTCCTACCAACAAATCATAGGAAACTAGAGGTAAAATATTCAAATTCAGTTAAATTTCGTACCCATTTAAATTTATAGCTTTCTTGGGAAATTTATGGGTCACTTTTCTGTTGGTTCTGGTAGATAATCGAACTAGCCATGCTTGCTAAATTCTCTGACTTCAATTTTCATTTTTCCACAATTTGAGGACGTATATAAATTAGATATGCACCTGGATCTATTAAAATAGAAACAGGTTGTTCAACAATCATACCTTCTATTTGGACCATTGTGTATTGTTTTTTAGCTTGCCGATCTTCCAGGGATGCACTGAATTTGGTGATGTTTCTTGCCACATCATTTACAGTAGTTGCCTCTGTCAACACTTGTATGTTATAAACTATTCTCTGTGGACAGTCTCTCAGCAGATGAGGTTCTCCACAACCCTAGCACTTTAGAGGTTCCCTCATTTTAATAGTTCCTTCTCTCTTACTGTTTCCATCTATCTGTTTAGACCATGTTTGTGAATGGGCTGGGTGATTCTCTCTAGTTTTGGTAAAATTATTCCTTTGGTGATTTATCCCAAAGTTATTTTAGTATGTTTGTTTAGTTCTTTTCCCACTAGAGTCACCCTTGTCTTTGTTCTGCCAGTTTTTTGCTTGTTCATTTCTTCCTTTGAACTACTGGTAACACAATCTTGCCTTGCGCACCACTTCATCCATTCTCTTGGGATTATCAAATTCTATCTTATTCTTGTACATAGTAGGTAGGTATTTCAAAAAACATTGTAGCTTTGCTTTCTATTCCCTTATATAAGGTACATAGCGAAGCAAGTTGGTGAATTTGGTAACAAACTCATCAATGGGAATTTTTCCCAACCAAAGCCCATGAAACTCTTTGCCTTTATCAGCATAATATTGTTCATTCAGATATATATCTTTAAGTTTGATTTGGAAATCCTCCCAAGTGACAATTTTCTCATCTATCACATTCACCATTTTGGTTTCCTCACACCAGAAGGTAGCCTTCCCTTGTAATTGGTAAATAGCTAGCTTGGCTTTCAAGTTACTTTCATATTCATAAACTTGAAAGTACTTTATCATGTTTAGAAGCCAAGCTTCTGCATCTTCCTCTTTCTGTCCATCATAGGAGGGAGGCTTGATTTTTCAGAATTCACCCTGTAATTCCTTGTTCCTTCTAGACTGTTGTCTAGAGGCTTCATCTTCCTCAGACTCTTCTGAGTGGTTTAAATTTCCCTTTCTCTTTCTTCCAGAACCTTCACCTTCGTGACTGTTCAGGGAAGTCAATTCTCTGATTAACCTTTCTTGCTATGTTCTGGCTAAATATATCCTTTCATTGTGGTTTTTCAGTTGCATAATTTCTCTTTGCATCCGATGCATCATAGCCATCAATGGATAATTACGATCTCATGGATTTTATTCAAAAACCAGATCCACATACAACTCATCCCCTTCACTCTTGGTTTGCAGCTGTATGGTTTTGCATTATTTCACTGTACATAAAAATAAAAATTAGTGAAAAATTAATTTAATAAACAATTTACAATAACACAATTTTTCTTTGGTGTGAGCACACACTATTGGCCAGTGTTTTAACATGGGCTCTAATACCATTTGTAACATCTCCATTTCAATTTTTTTTTCTAATTATAGCGCTAACAATAATTTCCTCCTATGGACAGAATATTGTTCGTCACATTCTCACGTACTTCCGCCATCAACAAGTTACTTTGTTGTACAATTACGTCTCTTAAGTGTATTCATATATTAGTTTGAATTGACATTCCAATTTTACAATCTAAATGAAATGCTACATTTTATACATTTTAAAGAATTCATCCCTAATTTATTTCATTTGAACATTTGTGTAAAAATAGCTAACTTTCCCCCTCTTAACTATTAATACCAATTTCCATTTTTATGTCAATAGCTTAGACCTTTTCTTAACCTACTCCCCTCAACCCTATATTCATTATTTAGCTTGAACCTTAAAAGCTATCACATGTATATATAGGTTCTGTCACAAATTTCCTTTGGTATAACTCCTTTATAATGGTTGTACATTTCCACGTGTGTTTAGAAACTTAATGCTAGACTGATAATACGAATTTACATTACTTATTATAAATTTATATTTACACTTAACTTATTCCACCTCCCAACATATATGGTACGTTAATCAAATGAATATCATATAATATAGAACCTTACATTGCATTTTGTTTTATAGGTTTCTACTAACCTTCTACCTTGCTCCACCTCCTAATGTATACGGTTCATCGGTTGAGTTCCTATATAATTAAATCGAATCACATATGAATCTCTTAATCCATCGATTCACTTAACTTTTCAAAAGTTTACTTGGACATGAATAATACACATAAGACAAATCTGAATTTATACTATGTGCAAGTGAATTTAATATTGAATTACATGTATTAAATTCATACGGATATTAACTACATTGTCAGACTTGTTTTCGTTGTCGGAACTTCAAGGTGTAGTAGTTGTCATGGTTTAAATTTTGAATGGCTCCGTCGTATGAAAGTATGCCAAATCTCTAAATTTGAGTTCCTTTGGATCTCTCGACATTAAATTCGAGGTACAACCTCACATGGCTATCTGGTCATCATTTCAATGCATTAATCCAAGGTAAATTCTTCAAACCCCGGATCTCTAACCAGGTGGACGGTTTGGATTTACTTCCAATTAGGGTTTTAGAACTCCATATATGGTTTCATTCTTTGGTTTTATGGAATTTCCCTTTTGGGTTTACTATGGAACAACCGTTGTTACCTCTATGTGCATTTCAGTTTTCTGGCTAAACTTATCACCTTGGATCACCCAAATCCAATTCTACTTGGAGAGAAGGTTTTCCTCTAACTTTTAACAACAGGGACGTGCATCTTCCACGCAGAGATGAATTCTACATTCTCATATTTCATGAGTAATATATACACTTGACACAGTTCATATATTTTTCTTTGGTTACCACGGTGGTTTCGATTTTTTTGTGGAGTTTGTGATTTATTGTATTTTCATTTATTCAGGTCTGTGGCCTCATTTTAGTTCCAGTCCCTCAATTTTTTTGTTTCTGTTGTTAGATTTAATTGTATTTTGTCCCAGGTTGCAAGGATGCCCGCCTTCCTTACTCTCTGATAAAAGTCATGGAAAATTTTTGGATCAGTTCTTTCCTCCAAAACTAAAATACCCCACGTAAGTCCATCCAGCATTGGAAATCATATTTCTCCCTATAATGGCTTACTTCCCTATCGTTTTCGAATCGATTTCAGAGAGAAATTTAGTTTACTAAGAATCCAAAGTACTTTCATTTAGGATTTTAACATTCAGTTTCTAATTACCTATTTTGTTTTCCACAATGTTAATAGAAATCATGAGTTACTTTCACGTTTATGTTTGGCTCTATTGACTCTAAGCATTTTTTTTGAGTCGTTTATCACAGGTAATTCTTATGTACGTTGCCTATGTTCTCATCTTGATATTTAATTCTTTGGTGGTATTTTATTGAACTCGAATTTTCCTAACCCTTATAAGTTTAATACTTATTTAAAACCTATTACCCAAATACTATAATAACATTGATCCTTATTATTTGAGGAGGTATATTTCAGTTTTCCTAAATGCAATGTTCGAGAGTTTCTCTCTACGTCAAAGCTTCGAACGTTTTATTCACCATTTTCAGAGTTATACTTCTATATTCACGTTTCATTTAAAATCAATTTGGGACGTTTTCTCCTAATTTCCCACAACACTGTATTTACTCACATTGTATCTGGAATTTTTTTATTTTTCCTTCCTTTGTCTTTTAAGGTTGTATTGCATTTGTTTTCTCGTATGAATATGGTTCTTAGGGTTATACCCTTTTTACCTTGAATTCCTACCAATTGGTCCTCCCTTAAGTAGTTATGAGTACTGTGGATAATTTGATGGGTTTCATTAACTTAAGTAATTAATCCTTTACTTCTTGATAAATTGTACAGTAACCTTCCTTTAATGTAATTAATTTCTTGTCCCTTGTTTTTGTAGGTCGACCTTTCTTTGCCATAATTAAGGTAATTTCTTACTCCTTATTAATTTCAAATTTATTTTATATTTGTAAGAACAAAACATTAATAATTCCTAG
Organism: Pinus albicaulis; assembly: GCA_034641835.2. Classification (NCBI taxonomy): domain Eukaryota; kingdom Viridiplantae; phylum Streptophyta; class Pinopsida; order Pinales; family Pinaceae; genus Pinus; species Pinus albicaulis. Next base: position 981,526,840 of record CM076573.1, on the reverse strand, counting down.
CTTGTCATTCTGTGAAGGTAATCATTACATATATATCTGGAGTTGAATGCCACTGATTGTCTTTCACATCAAACCTTAACTGTGGTCCCTTCCTCTTCAGGTTGGTCTAGAAATCTAGTTTGGAGATTTTTGCTATACTATCTCAGCATAACTCTACACAGATATTGCACAGTTCATCTTATATGGGACATAGTTTCCCTATTTGTATAATTTACTTGTACTCTGATATAATTTGAACTGTGTACTCTATGGACTTATATTTTCATAATCACATAACCATGTAATGTATAGAGCAGACTCATTACTCCTTTTATAAAATATTGTTTGAACTCTTATGTAGATATTTTCATTGAAGTTATTATTTCAATTATAGTAATAACTTCTAAGTTCATTTGGAACAGATATTTCCATTTCCGTTTATTTTGACTGAGGGCATATATTACTTTGTATAGTCATCCTATAGCATAATAATTTACTTGATTATACTGCTTTAACATTTTTTTTTTTATCATGCATATTTATTTCTCTTCTATAACAATATTCTGATAGAATTTACTGACTTGCAAAATAATACTATGAGAATAATATTACTCAGTAATAATTTTCTGAGAGTCACCTAACCTCAGATCTAAACCTTCCTCCAGGTTTAGGCATTCTGAGAGTTGGTACTCTTCAGGTTCTTGTCTGTACAACCGCATGGAGATTTACTATATCTATTATAGTCTACTCTGTTAAATGTACATAGTACTCTTGAACAGATGTAACCAAATACATTTATATACATATATCTACCATCTTACTTCACCAAAATAATTATAATAATACTAAATATCTAAGTTAAAATGAAATTAACTGGTGCATACCACTTAAGGTAGACTAGGTTCCACCCAACCTTTGAGCTCCTTCTCCACAGCCCCCCCGAGTAGAGATCAAATCCTCCAGCAATAGGAAACCTCTTTTCTATCCTGAATCTGCTTATTTAAGCCTACTTTCCCATCAGCTTGTTTCCTTAACTATGTCCAGTTAAATCAGGATGTTGTTTTCCTTGTTGCCTAGGTTTTCCTTTTGTTTCGTCCACAAAATGACTTTAAAGCTAGCTTTTCCTCTTTCTAGCTTCATTCCACCTCTTCCCAATAACCTCCTCTTTACAGGGGTATCTTTTTAGATTTTTTTCTCCAATCTAATTTTTAATATTTGATTTATTTCCTGCAACGATTTTTGGAGAACTAGGAAAGTCTTATGAACCTTATCCACCCTCATGGATTTGGATTCTATACCTCTAATCATAATCTAGTATTTGCATAATTAATTTCAATTTTATTTTATTAAATTAAAATAATAAAACAAATCCACACAATTTTTTTCCTTTTTGGTCCACTGTACCCTTTAGGATTTATTCAAATGTTTAATAAAATCATAGAAACTAGGGACACTACAATGGGGCCTGCATTAGGGATGGTAGATGTCACTAAACCTTTGAAATTTAAGGAAGTCAACATTGGGACAGAAGAGCAGCCCAAGTTGGCTAAAATTGGGGATTAATGGGATGATGATACAACAGGGAAGGTTGCGGAGCTACCGACAGTTTATCAGGATCTATTTCCTACAAAGTTCTCTGAACTCAAGGGAATTTTAGGAGATCTAGGACTTATGAATATCACGTTGAAACCAGATGCACGCCCTGTCAAGCAACGACCATATCGATTGAATCTTAAATATAAGCAGAAAGTAAAAGAGGAACTAGAGAATATGGTGGCTGTAGGCATAATTGAACCTATAGAACAATATAATTGGGTAAGCCTCATGGTGGTTTAGGAGAAGAAGACCAAAGGAGAAATAAGGATTTGTGTAGATCTGCGCAAGCTAAATGATGCCTCTATGCATGACTCCTTCCCTACTCTGTTCTCTTATGAAATCCTGGATAATGTGGGAGGCAAAGAAGCTTATTCATTTACTGATGGATTTTCAGGGTTTCATCAGATTAGAATTGTGTCTGAATACCGCAACAATACCACCTTAACAATAGAGTGGGGGTATTTCCAATACAATGTCATGTCGTTCAGATTGAAAAATGCACCTGCGATCTTCTCACTTGTGGCCATGGTTGTGTTCAAAGAATTCATGCATAAATTCTTGGAGGTATATTTTAATGTCTGGAAAGTATTTGGATTGGTCAAGAAACATTTTTCAAACCTTCGCATGGTTCTTGACACTTGTACAAAGCACCATATTTCTCTTAACCCGAAGAAATGTATATTCTGCGTGCCTTTTGGGATTTGTTAGGGAAAATAGTATGTCAGCAAGGATTGATGGTAGATCCAGCCAAGATAGTAGTTATAATCAACCTAGAAGTTCCCACTAATGAGAAAGAGTTGCACTCCATCCTGAGACACACTGGTTATTACAAGAAGTTCATTAAGGGGCATGCTCTGATCACTGTGCCAATGGAAAATTTGTTAAAGAATGATGTGTCATTTTTATGGGATGAGGAATGTCAGAAAACATTTGAGATGATGAAGGAGAAAATGGTCATTGAATCTATCTTGATATTCCCAAATTGGTCTAGATTTTTTCATGTACATGTGGATGCATCTGGTATAGCACTTGGGGCTATTTTAGCACAGCCAGGAGAAGGAGACATCGATCACTCTGCTTCTTTTGCATGTAGGAAGCTCTCCAGTGTATAGTACAACTACCCAACCACTGGAAGGGAAGGATTGGACATGGTGTACACTCTGCAAAAATACATGCACTATCTCCTAGGAGGGAATTTCAAAATGTTCACTGACCACTCTGCTTTAAAATACCTGGTCAATAAGCATGTGTTGCGGGGGAAAATCTGCAGATGGTTGCTACTCTTTCAGGAGTACGAATTTGAAATTATTGTGAAGCCTGAAATATTAAATGTTGGACCTGATCATTTGTCACAGATCAAAAATGGGGAAGAGCTAGCCAGCCTAGAGGAGGGGTTACCCGTTGTGTAGCTCTTTCCTATTAAGGTGGTTGATGAGAAATTTTTCGATATTATTCACTTCCTGACTACTGGAAGCCCACCTACTGAATATTCAATACAGAAAAATAAGGATTTGGTTGCATGCACAAATAATTTTACCTTGATTGCAGATTAATTGTATGAGTTGGGAGCAGATGAATTATTAAGGAGATATGTGTTGTAACATGAAAGGAATGATATATTGGCCGAGGCTCATGGAGGGGTTGTAGGAGGCCACTATGCTAGAAAATCCATTGCACAGAAGGTGTTACATGCTGGGTTATTGTGGCCCAAACAACATAGCGATGCAAATGCATACTGTCGAGCATGTGATGCATGTCAGAGAACAGGGAAGCCCTCATGCAGGGATGAAATTATCGTGCAACCACAAATGGAACTGAAGGCATTTGATAAATTGGCTATAGATTTTTTCGGACCAATCAACCCTCTAAGGAGGAAGACATAAGCACACTATATCATCACTACCACTTATTATGTAACCAGATGGGCTGAAGCTAAGGCAGTTAAGGAATTTACTGCATATATTGCTGCACACTTCATTTTTGAACATATTTTGACCAGATTTGGATTCCCAAAGATATTGATGAGTGATATAGGTACAAAATTCATTAATGAAACCATTGAAGCACAAACGAAAGAATTTCAGATCCATCACCAGAAGAGTACCCCTTATCACCCATAAGAAAATGGTGCAGTATAAGCTTTCAAAAAAATATTGGAGAATGCGCTCATAAATATCTGTAATGCCAATCGTAATGACTGGGATGTGCACATCCCTTCTGTGTTATGGGCCTATAGGATCACATGCAAGAAGTTGACAAGGAAGACACCTTTCAGGATGGTCTATCGGAAAGAAGCAATCATTCCAATGGAATATATTGTCCCAAGACTGTACATTGCAAATTTTACTAATATGGTTGGGCCTGATATTACAGAAAAACGATTGGTGCAAGTAGTTTCCTTAGAATAATATCGGTTCATCGCTAACTTCCATCAACAATTATAGAAGGCGTGTGAAAAGGCCTAGCATGATAGGAACTTTAGGCAGAAAGTATTCAATGACGAATATTTGGTCTTTTTATATGATAGTCAGTTTGCGTGCCACTCAGGAAAGTTCAGGAAACATTGGTTGGGGCCATACATTGTGAAGGAAATCACTAATGGAGGTGTGATGCGCTTGGCCACTCTCCGCGGTGAAAATATTTCTAGGTATTTCAATGGAAGCCATTTGAAGCCATATAGAGACAATCTGGTGCTGAAAAAATGAATATATGGCCAGAGCACAAGAATCAAAGGGTCTGCGTGCATCATAGAGGGAAGGCGCATATAGGTGCAAAAAAAGCGTAGAGGTGCTGCACAAGTGAAAAAACTAGCTATTTGAACAATGAAACTGGGTGAAAAAGTAATTTTACCATTGGATGGAGCAGGTTTTCACATTTAATGAGGTAATATTGGAGGATTTTTTACCATTTTTATGAAGGTAAGTGGAAATTAATGACAATTTGATTGTTTTCACCTTGGATTTCTTATAAAAAGAAGGGTGCGGGTCGTAATCAACTCCTTTGATTTTTGAGTACATTGCGCCTTGAATTGATTCATGATTTCTTCTATTGTGTTGTTTGTGAGCCCTGTACATCTGGCTGAAAACCCCATCTGACATAAGTAATCCAAATTTTATCTTCTGCCCAATAATGGCAGCCACTAGCCCTACGGAGGAGTACTCTGCGCCCCTCACTGCATTAACTGAGCTAGGATCAGATGACATTCATGAGGTGATCCCTAAGGTTGAAGAAGTCGAGTCCACACAAGCTAAGGGAAAAGGTAAAATGTCGAAGTGGGATTACTTGAAGTTGCGCACCTCTCCACGGCCTATGACTTCCCCACGTTAGGCCACTAAGGATCAGTCCCTGATGGGTGATACCTCGAAGAGACCAATGAGTTCCGCGAAGGAGGCTCTGTTTGTGTAGCCCATATCTTGGCGGTCGCCATAGGTAAAGCCACAAAAACCCTCTGTTCACACACCAAAGAACATAGATTCAATGCGGGAAAAAATTCAGACGCCATTGGTCCTGTAGGACGTTCCCCTTACTGGTGATATGTTCGAAAAGATCCCGAATATCAAGTTTGATTACCATGATTTGGAAAAAAAAGACACGTTCCCTCAGCTAGTGCTGGAGAACTATTTGGATCAAGTACTCTATAAAGAGGTGCTGAAGGTTGAGCCAATGCCTTGGGTGTGCGGGCTGCACAACGCCGAAATCCTAAATCTATTGAGGATTCCTCATTTTGGGAGGTACCCAATCGCTAGCATCTGCGTGCACCAGCTACTAGCCTTAGTCCATGATGAGTGCCTATGGATTCAAGGGAGAATTCTGATAGACACCACATTGATCCATCAGATCACCGACCTGCCCAAGAAGGGGCCTCATCCAATCACGAGTTTCAAGAAAAGCAATGAGCTCAAGGTTGGAAAATATGTAAAGAAGAAGTCGAACATCGAGAGGGACAAAAGAGGACTCCTTGTCCAAACCATCGCTCCTGGGAGTGTGCCTGGGAACTCTTGTACTTGGTTGCAATTTAATGAGAAAATTTTGACCAAAGGCAGTCTCGGCACACGTCATTTCTTTGGTGGGGCAATGTGAGAAAGGGGTCAATTATAACTGGTCCCAGTACCTTTGTGAATAATTTTTGAATAATGTGCATGAGGCGCATGAGCTAGATAAATAGTTCTTCTACTCTTGGGTGCTATTTCTCATTGTGCTATTAGCATGGGAGACTCGGGCAGATACAGTCCTCCTCGAAGTAGAGTGAGGCATATGCGAAGGGGCGTGCTACGCAAATCTATGGGATTCCCATGATCCCAAGTGCGTCAAGGGAAACAATATATTCTGGGTACTATTTGAAGGTGCGATGGCTGCTTCCATCCATTCATGACCAAAAATCTCGCTAGGAGTATATGATAAATATAAGAGCGTCACCAAGTTCTAAGTAACCATGCACAATGTGCAGATCAGGGTGCGTAAGGACCCTGCATGGTATAACTTTCCATTCATGGTAACATAAGAAGAATTTGACTAGGTCATGGAAGCTTGGCTGAAAGCATGGAAAGTTAGGCTCGGCTCCACCCACCCCATTATACCCTCTACATCAGGAAAAGAGACAGCTTTGAAGGACACCGAGAAAGGAACCGAGTTGTGCACTAAGAAAGAGGTTGAAACAAGCGCCGAGAAGAATGGAGGAAAGGACTCTAAGGCGGAAGTGGAGAAGGAGCCTGAAATAGAGAAGGATACAAAGCATGATCTGGAAGGTGAGGCTGATGTGGACCCCAGAGGTTTATATGAGTTAGATGAGGATGGTGTCGAATCTCTGTGCGACTCCAAGAGAGGTGCAAAAGCTTCAAAAGGCCTGCTCAAAAAGTGGAAGGGGTCCAAGGCCGGAGGGGATTAAGAGGTCACTCTGATAGAAGAGGACCTCGATAAAACTATGGATGAAGTTGCTTATGTGCCTGAGGACAGATGGACTACTATGGAGGAGCAGTACAAGGCCACAATGGAGGCCTTGCAATCAGGATTGCAGGTTTTACAGCTGAAGACGGAAAATTTGCAAGCGAGCATGGATAAAGCGAGGCCGATAAAAGTGAGATTGACGACAGCCATAATCACCACAAAAATTGATTGTAGGATCCGCCCCTTCCCGGGCACAGCCGTAACAGTGGAACAACTAGAGATGTGCGTGCAGGTGCAAACCTACACTGAGGTCAGAATTGATACAACAAAGTTGCGAAGAGGAAAGCTACACGCTCTCCAAATATTTATTTCTGCTGAGCTGTAATGCAAGCCTAGTGTGCATGCAGTAGTAATTAAGTGAAGTTGAGCAGAAAATAGCCACAAAAACAACAAAATTTATCCAAGCACAAACAATGCCGCAGGTGGCCATGGCTCAGCGTGCGGAATTGGATAACCTGATAGACATATTGTGCGGTGATATTACTTAAGTGGTCATCCCAGCATCAGCTGCACCACAAGTTAAGATTGAAAGCCTGATTGCTGCACTCAAGGCTTCCCAAACTGAAATGTAGACAATGAAGGAAGAATTTGAACAGAAAATTACTGCATTGCACGCTAAGCTACAACTTGATACTTCCCCGTACGTGCACGGATAATGAGCCGCCTTAGTCAAAGATGCATATGCGAGAATTTCGACCAATTTTGACAAGGGCTCGGACCTAATGGAAACCGCCATGGAACTGTGGACCTCTGTGAAAACATATCCACTCATCAAGAATATTAATTAGGAGTTGCGCCCCAAGGAGCAGGTGTTTGATGATCTACAAAAGGCCTTACCTATGTTCATTCCAACCCAGGGCATGTCCCACCTTCAGACCAGTCAGATGCTACAAGATGAAGTCGAGGAACTCTGCCGAAAGAAGCAGATTGTCACTAATCATATCAAGCCATGGGAGGATGAGGCAATGAGGTTGTCTTAGTATCTGGATGCTGTAGTTAAGACCCTGAATCAAACCCTACAGAGTTTCAACGTGGTCGCAGAAGGGCCGACTTCACAGAAGCTGGGAGAGAACGTACAACGCACAGTGGATCAGAGTATGTGAATCTTGGGACCCTTTGCTGTTGCCATTGAAGAGCTCCAGAATAAATTGAAGAACTCAGTGCCACTGTGACTCCGGATGAGTCATAAGATTGTGTTGGGGGCTTGTTGGAGCAGGCTTCCCTAGGACCCAAATTTGAGACATTTTTGATATTTTTTTGTAAAATATTTTGTAAGTTTAGTTGTGCGTAGCACAAATCAAGGGGATTTGGGGCATATCAAAGCCCCTCATCAGTTGTAATGGGTAAAAATGGTAGAACTAGGGGCTGCAACCCACGGTTTGTAGAGCTTAGATGAGCGCGGGCTAAAAGTATAAGTAGGAGTCTAGATTGAGTCGATAGAGATAGAAGTGAATGATTGATGATAGACATGATTGTATTTTGAGACTCTAGCGAATTGTCTGGGTAAAAGGCTCTTGTTGGCTATGTGCAGACCCCACTGGCTGTGTGCACGACTGTGTGTGGGCCCCGCTAGCTGTGTGTGTGGGTGAAATGAAGGTTTTGTAAGCGAGATCTGAACTATGAACGAATGAAGAAGTGTTAATTCCTTATATCTAAGTCTGAATTGCATCTGTTATTTACTTTATGATCAATTATGCATGTTATTTCTGATTCCTGCATTATCTGTGTTTAGATCAATTACGCAACTACTTATGGCTTTTGATTAATGGTTATTGAAAGGATTTAGTACTATTGGAATATAATACTATCTTTTAAGGGTTAATTACATGGATTTTGGACTCTGATTTAACTTGCGCATAAGATATTCTGCATAATTGACCTAAATCTTTATGTTAAGGGTTTTTTGCTAAGAGCTTCTATTGTAGGGGTCTGTTCATGATTTTTTTAGATCTAAGGAAAACCACATCATTTAATTCTCTCTCAGAGTGTGGAAACCTGGTTCCATCACCCCCCATACAACTTCAGGTGAGACTTTGACTTGCGCAAGCAGGCCACTGCCAAAAGGGCCAATAGTAAGAGGGTTTTGTTGGTTAACCTCAACTTCGAACCTGTGTCAGGACCCCTCAAGCCAACACGTGTAAATATATTTCCTCATGCCATGATAGCTTGAACCCACCATGATTTTGTCTCTCTATGTCAATGTAATGTTGGTTGTGAGAGTATGTACCTACATAGAGAATTTCTTCACCATTTGACTCATAGGTAAGGGGTTTTACTATGAATTCTCATTGTTTAGTGTTGGCATGCACTATATGGTTGTTTTGGTTCGTAAATATTGCAGATTGGCTCTTAATTTTCGTTTTTTTATTATTTGAGAGAAAAATCATGCCTAGGTCAACCTCAACACTCAAATCACATGTAATCTCTATCACTTGTTTATACTCTGTTTTGTATATCTTTTTTTTCGTTGGGTTGTAAATACCCATCTCACTGTGTGGTTTTATCCTACGCAGGGAAACAATTCTCAGTTTTTGTTGTTTGGCCACTTGGGTAATACTCTTCACCCTTCTCACAAGGTTACAGTGACAAATAATTTGGTTCAGTGTGGAAAACGTCATGGCCCTTTTCCTTCAACATGAGGTAAATTCTCATTTAAGCTTTCAAGTTTTGTGTTTACTTAATTTGTATAGCATTCAAGTTATGGGTCTACATATATCCACCAATGAAATTTTGGGTGGTTCACTATGAATTTGAATAGATTCTTTGTGTTAGGTGCCACTTTTCCCATACGATTCTTGGATTTGATTCGTGGGTATTTGGATATGCTAACCAAAGAATGGCATAGTCTCCATTCTATCCTTTTAATTTTTTGGGTTAAATTCTCCTAAATGAAATAAATTAGACAGAGTAATGGCTATCCTCTGTCTCATTAAATTTGAGGTTTTACATTTGATTCCTGGTTCTAGTTATATTTGTATCTGTTATATTTAAGAGGGATTTGGATAATATCTGCTTTACCCTTAGATTCTGGGTTTAATTCCTCTTGAATATTACACAGAGTATTCTCTATTCTCTGTTCCATTCACTTCTGAGTTTTTACATTTTATTTCAAACCTCTCTTTAATTAATTTCTGGGTTATATACTTCTAAATTTTGCTATGCTCATAGAAGTATTTGCGAATGGGATTTTTCCCTTACTATTCCATGAACATTTTTAATATCCCTCTGGGTTTTTTTCTCCTCATACTATTCATGGTAATGCGTAAATAAAATATGGGTTTTTAACTCAAGGTTTTGTACAACACTCTTACCTTTGTTATGTTTATCATTTTTGACTTGTTGTTTATCTAATTAGGAGTACACATTTTTCCCTCAGAGTAAACGTTTTGGTTTAGTTTCTGAGTTTATGTTGTTGGGTTTGTGCCACCCAAGTTGACCTTTTATCAAAATCTAGAATTGGACACATGATGAAGATGATATTTTATCCTCGCATACCTCCTTCGCTTGGTAATTTTGAGACCTTGTGCCATTTCTGAGTTTTGTAATTTGTCTTTTTCCATATTTAATTGTTGGAGTATTCCTTCATTCACAACATTATTTATTTTATATGGACAGGTGGAGAACACTACATCATGACAACGTTCTTTGGTAAGGTATATATCTGTCGCTTACACAATAATGTTTTTGGATTTAATAATTTTCCCTTTTTCTCTTTCTAATTTTCACATTTCTTATTCTTACATGTATGACTCTGATGTTTTTGGGTCTACGTTAAACTCATGGTTACCTCGTTGCCCATACTTACCAACTACTTCCTTTCTCAGGTTCGTAGTACGTTGTTTCACCATGGCTCTCCTTCTGACAAGGTTTTGAGGTTTAAATTTATTATGCAAGTGCTATTGTGGTTGTTAGTTTCTAGTGTCAGTGCCATACTTAGCCTATGATATTGCTAAACATTTGTAATATGATTTTGCTAATTTATACTAGTGTTACACACATGACTGTGTAAAATTAAGGATGTATATTATTATTTTTGCATATATGGATATCTTGATATATATATGAAATCTGAATTACATTTCCTCAATTTTGTGATGGATGAGTATGCAATTTAAACCAAACTCTCATATTATTCTAATGAAACTATCACTTTTCATATATCTTGGAATACCTTGAGATGTCATGTGATTTACTCTTCTTTGATATTGTTTGTTGTCTTTACTAATTTTGAATGCTTCAGAATTCTCTTTGATAATAGTAGTCTATTGGTTTAGCTTTCTAATAAATGTTAAGTGAATTTGTAAGCTTATTCTTAAATGCAACTCGTAGCTTCTTCTATACTATATCATGCATCCACTTCCTTCTATTTCCATAGTAGCTAGAAGTAACAAGTTTAGCTTTATTTAATTCTTTCCAGAGAATTGAAATAATATTATTTTTCCAATGCTAGATTAGTCTTTGCATAGACTCTAAGTTTTCAAGATTTTTCTATTCCTTCCTGCAATAGATTTGTTTTAGCTTAGCTTCTAAAGGCTATCATATGTTTAATTTTGTTCATATACGAATATATAATGAGTTTACCCTATGTTCATAAACCTATGCGGGTTTATAATTAAACATATTGTATATGTATATATCTAAATTACATTAATCTACTTTACATAACATAGTGTTGACAAAGCATAAGAGACTAGCATACATAACCATGCCACCCTTGTTCAAAATAACATTCATTACTTATTCCAAAGAAGATTTTTTCTATTAACCTTAAACAAGTTGTTGCATCTACTCATTTCTAAAACACAAAAATTGGAATATAATTCTTTCTACATGTTGCATACCAACTTGTAAAGATGATTTTCCTCCCAACCACGAGCTTCTCCTCAGAGCTCTTCCCAAAGAAGAGATTTATTTTCCTAGTGTTGATAACCTCTTATCACACTAATGATGGCACTTTTAAATCAATCTTTCCCCATAATTTTTCCATAACGACGTCCCCTTATTCTGGGTTGTTGATTCCCATGGCTTAGGCTTTACTTTTGTTTTTTCCACAAAAAATTGCTTTAAAACTCACTCTTCCTTAGTGTTGTTTTTTCTTACCTCTTCCCAGTAACTTTCCTCTTTACTAGGGATTTCTTAGATATTTTCTTCTATCTAATTTAATTCTTATTTGTATTTCTCTCCAAAGGATTTTTTTGGATAATTTATGAAAGTATGAAATTCTATCCTATGCCAATGGATTAGAATTTCTAGATCTCTATATTACTCTGCCTTTCCAAAATTGATACCATTTACATCAATAATTATTAATTAAATTATTTACTCCAACAACATAATTGTTCCATAGGTCCACATAGTATTTTTCCTATTTACATAAACATAATAGATGTAAATCAGGGGTATTACCCCCTTGAAACAAAAATACCGTCCTCAATGTTAGTCTTGTTATTCTTTGAAAAAAATTGGGAAAGCTTCTTTCATGCTTTCTTCTCACTCCCATGTAACCTCTTCAGTTTTAAAGTGCTTGCACTGCACTTTCACCCGAGCTGCTGTTCTATTACCGAGCATGGTTTCTTCTTGTCCCAATATATGAAGTGGTTTTGGAAGAAAGTCCCCTTATGTTTCTACCTGTATCAAAGTACAATAAACCAAGTGAGAAGGATCATGAACATATTTTTTCAATAATTAAACATGAATAAAATTATGAACTCTAACATAACTAGGTAGAGCCAGTTTATATGCTATTGGGCCTACACGTTCCAAAACCTCAAAGGGACCACAGTATCGGAGTGATATCTTAGAAAAAATACTGGTGTGAGGGGTGCTATTGTTAGGTTTGATCCTCAAGTAAACATGATCCCCAACCTTGAAATCTTTATGTATTATTTTCTTATATGCATAACTCCTCTGTCGTTCTTGATTTTCTTTGATTTTCTATTGAATTTTCCACATCGTTTGTTCCATTTCATGTAATTCCTTCGGTCCAAATACCAGTTTTTCCTTTGGTTGATTCCAGCTAAGTGGAGTATAGAATTTTCTTCCATATAAAGCCTCGAACTGACTCATCTTAATAGATGTTTGATAGCTGTTGTTGTATGAAAATTCTGCTAAATGTATAAAATCCTCCCACCTGATGTGTATGTCCATTACATATATGTGAATCATGTCTTATAGTATTTGATTTTTCCTTTCAGTTTTCCCATCGGTCTGGGGATGATAATATGTGCTAAAATTCAGTTTGTTCCCATCCCTCTAAACAGTGTCTTCCTAAATGTTTATGTGAAATTTTCATCCCTATTAGAGATGATCATCTTTGGTATCCCATGAAGTTTAAAAATTTCCTTCATAAACACATTATCGACTTGTGCTGCCTCAAAGGTAGATTGCACTAGAATAAAATGTGCAAAATTTTTTAATGTGTCTATCACTACCATAATGGAATCATGCTGATACTTAGTCAGAAGTAGTCCTATTATGAAATCCATGGAAATCACTTCCCACTTCCATTTTGGAATTGGAAGGGGGTTTAGCAACCCTGTGGGGTTTTGATGCTCTACGCTGAGTTATTGGTACTCTAAACATTTTTCCAGGTAATAAACCATTTCTTTCTTCATTCCGGTCCAAGAAAAAAAATTTCTGCAATGTTGTCACCATCTTTTGGTAACCTGGATGACCTGAATACAGTCTGTTATGGTATTCAGCCATAATCATCTGCTTCAAAGTAGGTATGTTAGGAATATACAACATTCGTTTATAAATGATTAATCATTCCATATTCATGGGATATCCTGTAATTCTGGATTGCTACATTTTTTTCTACAAATCCAAATACCGGGGGTCTTGTGGCAGAACTTATTGAACCCATTCTTAAAAATTGGTTTTTACACTGCTACATGTGTAAGGAGAAATTATATGAGAGTGTATACTTAAGGCATCAACAATTCAATTTTATTTTGATTTCAAAATCCCTAAGGAAAGCTAACCATCTCGCTTTCCTTGCATTCAAATATGGCTGACTAAAGGAGTATTTCAGACTAATATGGTCATTCATTAACAAAAATTCTTACCCAATAGATAATGTCACCACATTTTTAATGCATGTATGACAACAACTAATTCTAAGTCATAAAATGCATAATTATGCTCATGTTTTTTTAGTTTTATAGACTCACAAGCTGTCACCGCATTGCCTTATTGTTGGACGGATTAGTCGTTCTTGCAGACAAGACAGACCTCCCTAGTGTCCTACAGACAGTTAGCAACAAATGGAAAACAAAGTTATCTTTCTCTAGATATATTGTGATTTATAATTAAATGATATAAAGGGTTAAAGATCCTACCTTTGATCCAATGCTTATTTGTAGTAGTAGTCCTTCAATCGCTCAAAAGAGTTCTCTGCAAAGATTCTGCAATCACAAATAGGCAAACATCAAATAGCACTTGCATAGCATATATTTATAAATCATATCCATTATGGTGATCAAGGAATCCATAAAATAAACCAATCAATTTACAACTTATTGAGAAAAACAGATTTATTTGTATTAACTTAAATAAAGAAGAGCCTTACAACCGCGTTCGCCTTGATGTTGTACAGGTCTTCCTGGGGTCCGGAAGCAGGCATTTCCTCTACTCTGAATAGCCTTTCGCTCTTCCAATCAAGATACATACAGGTATGTGATATTTCCCACATGAAATCTCAGCTAAAAGGGTCAAGTCTCAACAGCACTTCGTCTCCAACAATACTAAAACTTCAACTCATCAATTTTCCTCTAAAACCGTAACCCATTTGAGGCTACCCTATGCCTCTTTTTATAGTGGAAGAGAGGAGGTTACAAATCCAAACAAGAAGGGATAGAATCCTCCTTCAAAGGGATTAGTTCCTTACATCAAGGGGTTATCTCCTTATTGGATGGGATGCATGAACATGAAAGGAGAGATCTTTCCACTGTAGGAATGTTTCTAGAAGCTTCAGAAAATGACTTTAACTGAGCTTCTAGATTTTACTTGTGCCTTTTTAATATTTTACAGGGGTCTGCAATTTTAATAGACAGACAGTGCGTTTGGCTCAGCAGGATTTATAACAAAAAAGAGCGAGACCGCGGGAAAAACTATGAGAAAGTGCGGTACAAGTGTTTTAAGGACTTTTATGAGATTTTTTCTTATTTTCAAGGCTTGATATTAGGAACTAATGTGTTTAGAATTGCAAGGGAGAAATGTATCAGTGATAATGAGCTCATACAGACAACAAAACATCAAGGTGAAAATTTTCAATGTAACAGATTGCCCCCTAAAGTGCAAAGTCTAAGAATATTCGAAGAGTGATGTGCTTTATCATTTCAAAGATCAGCCTGTGGACACCCCAGTCAGAAGCCTGTAAAAAAATTCAATGCAACACACATATATATATATATATATATATCATCGATGAGTTAGGCATTCCATACTCAGATCAAAGCTAACTAAACTTGTTCTGATACAGAAATGATTTTAATATTACATCAATAGTGTAGACACAGCATGGGTACAACCATCTGTAATGAATAGTTTACTGCATAATTAATAAAAAAACTCCTCACAGCCTGGATGGTGGAAACTAGATCTAGGGTCTTGATTTCTGCTTCTTAAACTAGTACGATTATATCCATGTGATTAAATGTGTTGAAGTCGAACATGGTAGAAACCACTTGATTACCAATGATGTGAAATATTAACAAGTGTGAGAGAAACCACCAATAATGAAAATGGATCTCAAAGTACTCAGTATAATCCATGAAATGTGAATAGGTGATTTGAAGTCGAACATTTCACGGAATCGTTCAATTGAAGGTCAATGATGCAACCTGTCATCGAAGGCAAGAAACCTACCATTAAGGCATGCAGATTTCAAGGTATTGACGGATTATAGATCAACTTCCTAGATGATGAGCCGTCATCGATAGAAAGTGATCCATCGTAAGCAAGTTCATGACACGAAACCATAGATCAAGTTTTGAAGAAATTGTTTGCAATGACTAACTTAGGGATGGTCAACGCAAATGGAGACAAGTGTTTGCAGATGAATGGTTTATTTGATTAACCTCTTGAACACATAGCGACACTGCAGATGGTTTGGTGACGGTTGCCCTAAGCTAATACCCAGAAATCGGCTGAAGACTTTCAATATGGTTTGATTAACTGATAGACAAAGGATTTCCCAACCCAGGTGTAAGTGTGACAAAAGTGTCGTGTTCAAGAGTGGTGTACTGCTTTTCAAAAATCAAAGTGTGATAAATGAATCTATTTTTCTCTCTTTTCCCCACCATTTTTGGCAAGTACATCTTTATTTTTGAAAAGCTTGAGGAGGATAATATTTGCTTGTTTATAAGCTCATCCTTCGGATGAGTCCAAATTAGTTTAAAATCGAACCCTAAGAAGAATTGGTCCGTTTCTGTTTGTAATCGACAGACTCTTTATTGTTAAATTTTAACGAGTCCAGTATAGGAGAAACTCGATGTTTTTCATTTTTAGGGAGTCAGAAGAAAAACTTAAGAAAACTCCAAGGGTGTTCTTTTTCGTAAATTTAGTATCTCAGGCCCGAAAAAGGATAAAATAATGCAAGAGAGAACTCTATTGACCATGATTAGTCAATGTATAATTTTTTCGTAAATAGTCTATTTCAATCCATAAAAGGGGTAAACTTATATTGAAGGGATGATCGTTCATTTCCTTTAACGAGTTTGAATATTCAAGTACTCGGAAATATTTTCATTTTTAGAGAGTCGGAAAAGGGCTTAAAAGACAACTCCATAGTTTCGCTTTTTTTGGTAAGTTTTAACGAGTTCAAAAAAGTGATAAAAATGTACTCATGGTTTTCGCTTTTTCATAAATTTTAACGAGTTCGAAAAAGTGATAAAATTGTACTCATATGGCCGAATTTCAATTTAATTTACGAGCAGGAAAAGACGGAAAGAACTCGGCATTTTCATGTGTTTTACGAGAATGAAAGATAGAAAAATAATCTTGGGATTTTCATGAGTTTAACGAGTCTTGAAAATAATAACTAAATTGACTCAAGATAGGTTTCATTTTTACAAAAGCTTGAAATAGAGAAAAATCATTTTTACACAAGCTTGAAACAAAGGAAAAATCATGCTTGAAAGTGTTGTGTTTCATTTTTACACAAGCTCGAAACATATGAAAACTGTGCTTGAGAAAGGGTTTCATTTTTACATAAGCTTGAAACAAAGAAAAAATATTCCTGAGATAAGTTTTGAATGCCCCCCAAGCATAACTTGCTAGAGCGCATGCCCCCCAAGCTTCATTTCATTCAACTAAGTAGACTACTGGTTACTAAAAGATGGATGGAATGAAGGTTCATTTATAAGATCATATGAAATACCCGACCTAAAACTATAAGAAAATTATGCAAAAACTGAAGTAACTAATCTAAATATACGACTTAACATTTACGAGATCTAGTCAAAGACTCGACTCAATTAGGGGAGGTTTTGTTTCATTTTTAAATGAGATTGACATAGGAAAAGAACTATGCTCATGACAACATGTTTCATTTTTTAATGAGGTTGACACAGTAACAGGAAATGTCCTCATATCTTCTCTCTACAATCCACCTATATAACCTACTGATTCATTTTTTAATGAGGTTGACACAGGAAAAGAATTGCCCTCATAGCCCACTGATTCATTTTTTAACGAGGTTGACACAGTAAAAGGAACTTTCCTCTTGATCCACTGATTCATTTTTAACGAGGTTGACATAGTAAAAGGAAATTTCCTCACACCTGATTCATTTTTTCACGAGGTTGACTCAGTAATAGGAACCATCCTCAGAAACTACTTATTTCTAATCTATCAATTTACTCTCTACAATCTACCTACTGATTCATTTTTTAATGAGGTTGACACAGGAAAAGAACTTTCCTCATACCTGATTCATTTTTTAATGAGGTTGACTCAGTAACAAGAACTATCCTCTGACCAACTGATTCATTTTTTAACGAGGTTGACACAATAAATGGAACTATCCTCATAAAACTAAGACATGTTTCATTTTTTAACGAGGTTGACACAGTAAAAGGAACTCTCCTCATACCTGATTCATTTTTTAACGAGGTTGACTCAGTAACAGGAACTGTCCTCTAGGAACATGTTTCATTTTTTAACAAGTTTGGCACAGGAAAAGGAAATATCCTCACTGTGACCTTGTCATGGCTTCCAAATAGAGGAAACACATTTCAAGGGACACTCCTCGATCATGGCTTCCAAGAGGTCTTCATCAGATGGAAGAATAATTCTCTGGAAGGAACACATGTCAAGGGACTCAAAATGGATAAGAACATCACATTCAAATAATCCCATAGATTTTTCCATGTTAATTACTAGATCCAAGTCAAAATAAGTCGAGAAAACAGTGAGAGGCTTGTTTGCATCGGTAACTGAAAACATGGGACTAGTTGTCACATAATTAACCCATGGCGGGGTGGATACCACTTCCATATGAGGAACATTTAGGGATGTTGGATTATTGGTAGTCGAATCAAGACTAGGGAATGAAAGCTGGTCTACAGTCACAATATTTCCAATGTGAGGGAAAGACATCACGTGAAAGAGTGTCGACACGACAATTTTCATTGCATAGACATAGTCTTGCCCAAGGAGTAAATTGAAATCCAAGGGGCCTCAAAATACTATAAGATCAATACAAACATTTTTACATTCCAAAGTCATAGAAAAATTAAGAAGGATCCCTAAAGGTTCACTAATAGTTCTGTTAAAAGCTTTCAGATTCTGCGTAACAGGCACAAGCTGAGGGGAACCCAAAGCTTTCCACGCAGTTGAGGGTAAAATAATAATAGAAGCACCTTCATCTACATGTGTGCGATGTATGTTTGTACCACCAGCCTTCAAAATGACTTGGAAAGGGATGGAGGAAGGAAGACGAGGTTCTGTCAGTCTATTCCAATCAAAGGAAAATACCTCAGTACTTGGAGGGGGTTTAGTAGGAACAGGTGAAATCCCCCTCAGCGTAGAAGAATCTGATGTAACAAGGAGAACCATAGCGGTATGAAGTTCACTCTCTTCAGGGAGAGTGGGATTGACCGAATGTGAAAACGAATCGACCACTTGATCAACTAATGGATCATCAACTTGAGTGATATGAGTGTCACTCTTCAATGGAAGAGTGGGATCGACTGTACTTGGAATTAGATCAATCCCTCCATCAGTTGACGGTAGGTTGGGATAAATTTGACGGTAACCAGTTGGAAGTTCTTGCTGTGGAACAATAATATTTTCCAACAATTTTGAGGCTTCATCCATGTGAGGGAAAATTTGAGTTTGATGACTCCCTTTGCATAACTTACAAGGAAACCTAACTTTACACTTTTTCCCAGGAACCTGACTATCACTGGCTGATGGATCAATGGAAAGTTGATAAGATTTTTCTAACCATGCTTCCAAGACCTTAGGAATACTAGGACAATTGATAAGGAAGTGGTCACCCTTACAAAGCTTGCAAGGGAATTTGGGTTTACGATGCATGTTGGAGGTTTCCTCAACATTACTAACACTTGCAGCCATTGTTGGTTTGTTGACTTCTTTCTTATTTTGCTTCTTCTTAGTCACCTGGTTACTATTGTCAAGGCTTTTACCAAGCAAAGATGGAGAAAGGGAGGAAGACATATTGGGCGAAGAAGGTAAAGGGTCAACATGAGGTTGGTGATGTTGAGATTATGAACTCTGTTGAGGTGAAGCATCCAGTTGAGGTGGAATAATTGGAGTATTCGGGGCCAACAAAGTTGAAAATAACCATATCGGTAAACCTATTGTAAATCCAGGTAATGACAATGTAGCCATATAAGGAGGACCAACATTTCCAAAGTAAGGAAAAGTACTAGGATTCTCATTAAGAGGGGTTCCTTGGTTGGTAAATTCTGGAACAGTTGCCATTATATTCAAATTCAGTGAATTTTATTAACAATTTTAAAAAATAAAATTAACAATTCACAATTCACACCTAAATAATTAAAATTCACAATTCACACCTATGGTTTGTAAAAAGTAAAAACAAACAAATGAACACGTGCTATCAAATCTAGGAGTCAAACCACACACAGACAGTAGATTCCTACACTAAAAACACTAGTTGGTGATGAAATCCAACATCGTAGAATTTTAATGTAGAAATGGTGGTTGGAACAGTTACCCCGAAAACCTGCTTAATGAAACAGACTGGTGCAAGTTTCTCCATTATGCCATCTCGAGTGAAGATAACCCTCCGGAGAGTCCAAGTGAGTCTAGCTGATGTCTGCTCCAGGTACAGTGGGATCTTCCCTCCACCGTCATCTTGGGAAAGAATCCTATAGTTTATGGCCACTAAGGTTAGCAATAGAAACAAATATACCTGGGGGAATAGTCTATGATCCGACATAGACGCAAGGGCAAAGTAACAAAGCTCAATCCCCTTAAAGGTTCCTTGACATAATCCAAGGTATACCAAAAAGTGACCCAAGGCTCCTCTAAAATGGTCAATCCGAGGTTTACCATTGTTAACACATGTATATCTTCTATTGTTCCCAATGAGGAAGGATTGATTACCTCACTGGTTCAGATATGATCTCGTGCTTGACTCCTTTAAGAGGAGCTTCCCAGAGCATACATGCAACAACTGGTATTTCTCCTACGGCAAGATCAACTACTTTTTTGTTTTAATGTCTAGGAGAGTTAACTAAAACCTATTCCAAGACACTAGCCTAAGCTATATTAGTGAAAAGAGCCCTAGAAATGTAAAAAATACTAGATGAATTTTATTAAGCGCTGTGTTATTTAGGCTGTTATTAGTCAAAGGGTAAATGGATATGAAACCAATGGTGTTATGACCCGACCTAAAATTGAATGCAATCGAATATGATAATGTAATCTTTTCAATTCGATGAATCCTAGCTAAAGTAGGGAGAGAGTTTCCATTCACTTCCAACAATGCAAAAAATTAATCAATAAGAGAAAATATAAAAAATTCTCTAATGCACTAATTTCATCAAGAAAAACTAATGCTAATCAATTCCATTTTTTATTTTTTTGTTTTTAAAACAAGCATAAAAACATATAAATTCAAATTAAAGAAACTGATCTAAATCTACGATTGATTTTTCAAAATGTAAACTATGCAGTTGTAATCTATGAACAATTCACTTGAAAAGTATGCAAATGTAATCTATGCACATTTTTCATTCATATTCTGAAAATGAGAATTCTAATTACGAAAATGTGATCTATGCAAGAGAATTCTCAAACACAAGATGATTCTAATGTAATATAAAAACCAATCAAGTGTAAGTAAATAAAATTGGGTGAGAGTTCCAAAGATCAAAAAATAAAAACACTCATACACAATGAGGGGGAATTTTTTTGCAAAAACAAAAGAAAAAAGATGCAAAATTGTGAAAAGACTGAGACAAATCTCCAAGTAATGACCAAAGGAAATCAAATTAATAATTTCTCCAAAAAAGAAACTCAAAACACCCAATTAACTTGATGGAGATTGATGAGATGAAAACTTTGCTGAAAGAAACTCATAAACAAGGTTTTTTTATAGACAAATACAAATCTAGGTAGATGCTAAGAATCCTAAATTAAATCTAAACTACGCCTGCAAAGGAAATTTTAAGTTTTCATAAAATTTTCCCAGGGTCCGCAGGCTCCACAGTAAACAGGTGCGGTACTGCACTGGTTACTCAAGAAAATTGCGGAGATGACCGCACTGTACGTGAATGCAAAGTGCGGAGATCAGAAAACTTCAAGCAAACAAAATTTTTCAAAACTTTTCAAAGTACAGAAAAATTAAACTAAGCCACCCAAACCAGTATACATCAATCAAGAACCAGAAAACATAAATTCACCAGTCAAAATTAAAAGAAATCAAAGTTCAAAAAATATCCCCAGTGGAGTCGCCAATTTGTTGGACGGATTAGTCGTTCTTGCAGACAAGACAGACCTCCCAAGTGTCCTACAGACAGCTAGCAACAATTGGAAAAACAAAGCTATCTTTCTCTAGATATATTTTGATTTATAATTAAATGATATAAAGGTTTAAAGATCCTACCTTTGATCCAACACTTATTTGTAGTAGTAGTCCTTCAATCGCTCAAAAGAGTTCTCCTCAAAGATTATGCAATCACAAAAAAGCAAACATCAAATAGCACCTGCATAACATATATTCATAAATCATATCCATTATGGTGATCAAGGAATCCATAAAATAAACCAATCAATCGACAGCTTATTAAGAAAAACGTATTTATTTGTATTAACTTAAATAAAGAAGAGCCTTACAACCGCGTTCGCCTTGATGTTGTACAGGTCTTCCTGGGGTCCAGAAGCAGGCGTTTCCTCTATTCTGACCAATCTTTCCCTCTTCCAACCAAGATACATACAGGTATGTGATCTTTCCCACATGAAATCTCAGCTAAAAGGGTCTAAGTCTCAACAGCACTTCGTCTCCAACAATACTAAAACTTCAACTCATCAATTGTCCTCTAAAATCTTAACCCATTTGAGGCTGCCCTATGCCTCTTTTTATAGTGGAAGAGAGGAGGCTATAGCTCCAAACAAGAAGGAATAGAATCCTCCTTCAAAGAGATTAGTTCCTTACATCAAGAGGTTAGCTCCTTATTGGATGGGATGCATGAACATGAAAGGAGCGATCTTTCCACCGCAGGAATGTTTCTAGAAGCTTCCAAAAATGACTTTAACTGAGCTTCTAGATTTTACTTGCGCCTTTTAAATCTTTTACAGTGGTCCGCACTTTTAATAAATAGACAGTGCATTTGGCTCCGTAGGATTTATAGCAAAAAAGTGCAGGACTGCGGGAAAAACTAGGAGAAAGTGCGATACAAGTGTTTTAAAGACTTTTATGAGCTGTTCTCTTATTTTCAAGGCTTGATATTAGGAACTGATGTGTTTAGACTTGCAAGGGAGAAATGTATGAGTGATAATGAGCTCATACAGACAAAAAAATGTCAAGGTGACAATATCAGTGTAACACTTATAGTAATACCCCTCACATTCCTTCTATGTAAGCATCAGTGCACACAGTAAAGTTATTTGTTGGACCATCAATTTTCATATTGGAGTAGTAGCCAGTTTTTGTTTCAACTTCTCAAATATTTCTTGAAATTTGGTTTTCCACTCAAAATTCACACATTTTTTATGCAAAGAGTTAATGAGATAAGCTAATGTAGAAAATCCCTCCACAAATCCGTGATAATATTCAGCAATACCCATGAATGAACATATTGCTGATACATTCGTGGGTACGTGCCAATTCAAAATTGCTTGTACTTTTTCTGGGTCTACTGCCAACCCCTCTTTGGAAATAACATGTCATATATACTGAATCTTTGGTTTGTAAAACTCACACTTGCTGATTTTTTCATATAGATGGTGTTCTCTTAGTGTTTGCAACACTATTCATAGGTGTTCCTAGTGTTCCTCTTGGTTCTTAGAGTACACAAAAATATCATCTATGAAAACTAGCACAAATTTATCCAAATATTTGTGCAGGAAACTGTTGATGAGAAACATGAAGGTACCAGGGGCAGTAGTGAGTTTGAAAGGTAGGAATACCAACTCGGAAAGTATAGACCGAGTTTTGAAATATTTTTTTTGGATGTCCTCATCTTTTATGTGAAGCTAGTGATGGCTAGTTCACAAATCAATTTTTGAAAATACAGTTTCTTCCCTTACTTGATTGAAGAAGTCATCTATTCGCGGTAGGGGGCACTGATTTTTGACAGTAAAATTATTTAATTCTCTGTATTATATAAAAATCATAAGGGTACCATCCTTTTTCTTGATGAATAAAACTAGAGCTCCCCATGGCGAGACACTTGGTCTGATATACCATTTTTTTAGCAGTTCTTGTAACTTAAGTTTTAACTCTAACAGTTCCAGTGTACTCATTATATATGGGGCTTGGGAAACTCGGGTGGATCCTAGTACTAGCGCAATAGAGAAATCAATATCTCTTTGAGGGGGAAGACGCAGGATTTATTGAGGAAATACATCCCGAAAGTCCCTAATTACATGTAAATTTTCTATAAGATCATTTTATGCTAGTTGTGTTGGGTGTGGAGTGTGATTATCTTGTTTATTTTGTATCACAACGTTGGACCCCTGTACCTTAATGGGGTGGCAACGCCGCCCGTAATTGAACGCTGCCTAGGGGGTCCGGGGGGGGGGCGTTTGTGACTTTATGGAGGGCCCCCCTGGCGGGGGGTTTCGGGGCAGCGCCCCTGAAGCTAAAAACATATGCAAAATTGCCTTGTAAAAGTATGATAATTTCTAGTCAATCTGCGTTGTTCATTAGGCGGATGATATAACGGTAGAAGTTATGTTTATTTTAGGGTTTTTTGCCCTAAAAGGCAACCGCTCCCTTGTATGAGGGTATTATATTGCGGCTGTGTATTGTATGTGTATTCTTAAAGCGAGAAATAGATAGGGAGACTATGAGAGAGAACAAAGGATATTACAGCAGATCTGCTGTAGGTTGTGTCTCTTCATTTTGTTGGATAATAGAAAGGCAGGACTGGTTTTTCGGGGTGGTCGTAGCCCAAACTGGGTGAACCACATATATCTATGTCTCTCTGGTTTTATGTGTTTTGTGTGCTTGTGTTTTTCGCATATTTTATGTTTCACATTGCTCTGTAATATATAATTTTCTAACATGTTGTCCCAAATCTTCAATTTGTACTGCATACGCTAGACAACCCTTCCTCATTTTCTGCTTCAATTGTCATGTAGAAATTTTTCTAACAGACACATGTTTTGGTTTACCTCTCACTACAATTTAATTTCCTAATGCATTTGTATGGTTTATTGTTTTTTCTAAGAAGTTTACTATTGTTTTATATTATTCCAGAAAATCCTACTAGCCAGTAACTCATAAGATCCTAAGGGAAGGATATTCAAACTAATATATTAATATACCCATTCATATTTACAAGGTACGTATGAAATTTATGGGTTACCTTCAATTTGGTGTTGGTAGCCAATTGCACCGGCCAAGATTGCTGAAATTTTTCTCTCTACAATTTACATTTTTTCACTGTGTGGAATAATATAGCTTAGACTAGCTCTGTGATCAATTAAAAAAGATATAGGTTGGTTGGAAATGATACCTTCAATTTCAATCATGGTTATTGAGTTTAAAACTGTCAGTATTCTAATGCGGCACTAATTCGGGGAATGCTTATGGCGACATCGTGCACCGTGGCTGCCTTGTGCACTGCTTGAATTTTTTTAATAACACAAGAGTTTTGTGGGAAGTTTCGCACCATGTGAGGTTCTCCACATCTCCAACACTTCAGTGGCTCCTTGGATTTTACCACTACATATCGTTTTTTGTTCCCTTCCATGGGATTTGACCATGTGTGAGAATGGGTTCGCTAATTTTCCCCACCCTTACTGAATATTTTCCGCTGGTGGTTTCTACCAAATATTTTTCAGATAGGCTCATTTGGGTCTTTTTGAAGTTTTTTTAGCCCTCCCATTTTCCTTATTCTTCTAGTTTTCAAGTTCTCATTTCGGCCCTTAAATTGCTGACAACACAATCGAGCTTTTCTAAAATATTTTTCCATCGTCTTCGGGTTATCAAACTCAATTCTCTCTTTGTATATCATGGGTAAGCAATTAAAAAATATTTATACCTTTATTTTTTCATCTCTTATGTATAGTACATAACGAAGTAAATTTGTGAACTTCGTCACAAATTCATCTATGGTGAGCTACCCCAGCCTTAGCTCATGAAATTATTTAGCTTTTTCATCATAATACCTTTCATTGAGGTATTAGGATTTGAAATTCTCTTGGAATTCTTCCCATGAGACTGTATTTTCATCCAACAAGTGTATAATTCTGGTCTCCTCCCACTAGAGTGTGGCTTTACATTGCAATTGGTAAATTGCTAGCCTTGCCTTCAGATTCCTTCCATTCTCATTTACTTGAAAATATTTTACCATATTCAGGAGCCAGGCTTTCGCATCCCGTTCCTTTTCTCCATCAAAGGTCGGAGGCTTTATCTTCAGAATTATCCCTGCAACTCTTTCCTCCTTTTTGATTTAGAGTATGCTTTCCCATACTCTTACCCTCTCTCAGAATTCTCCGAGTTTGTTTTTTTTTTCTTTTATTTTCATTTTTTCTTGTTCTCTCTCTTGATGACTGGATTTAGATGTTAACTCTCTTATAAACCTCTCTTGTGAATTTCTAGCTTGCAGTAAATGTTGATTGCTACTACTTAGAAGAACCATTTCCTGCTGAAATTTTTTGATAATTTCCAACATATAGGTGTTGGAATATGGAGGGATATCCTCCTCCCCCAGTTCCATGTACAACTCTTCTCTGTTTAACATGAAAATAACTGTAATTATTTCTACACCTTATATTTGATGCATATTAAACCACTAGAACTAATAAACCATAATATTCAACTCATAATATTTGTAATTTTTTTTTTAACAATACAATTAAAATTTCCAGACAGGAGAAGCTTCAGTGTTGGGTCCGTAATCCCAGTGTTTTAACTTGGGCTCTAATACCAATTGTCATGTCCCAATTTTTTTTTTCCCATGTCATTCTTCTCATTTAATGATTGTCCATCCTACTCCACCATATTAACATATTAACTAAATTTGATGTTTAATTAAAGTTGGAGAACTTATATCTCCCTAGATAATTTGATATACATTCTGGTTACAATGGCTCCATAACCATCACGCATATAATTTTTGTCCTTACCTATAGTGCCTTAGCACTTTTAATACTTACTAATTTGAAATGAATCCTAAATATTTATTTGGTTACATGTATTAACTATAGGTTAGGACTGCTTCCATACCCTTACATACATTACTCTACATTAACCACTACTTATACTCTATACCCTCAACTCCAATTATTCAAAATACGTATATTATTGATATGGTTTGATACGAAGGCTTGAATTGCCTTATGATTCTAACACACACTTAAGGTGTTGTCCCTCCCTCATGACATGTTTCACCCAGACCTGGCCATTTGTCCACGACCATGTGCTAGCATGTCCTCCTCACGTGCCTTCACCATTCTCGATGCCCTAGAGGGACGACTGAGATCGATGGGGGGAGATCTGTGGTCCATAGGCATTATGAAAACCCTAATGGTTTACATGACATATATTTTCTTATTTCAACCATTTCACTCCGAGAGTAGCAGTAGTCGAGCTTGAGGGAGGTAAGCCGCAATTGCTCAGACATGTAAATTGATTTCTTGGTGCCATGATAGCTTGAACCCACCACGATGTCGTCTCTCTGTGTCAATGGAATGTTGGTTATGGAAGTATGTAGCTGTGTATATCATTTATTCACCATTTGACTCACAGGTAAGGGGTTTTACTATGAATTTTCATTTTTTACTATTGGCATGCACTGTATGGTTACTTTGGTTCGTAAATCTTGCAGATTGGCTCCTAATTTTCGTTTTTTTTCTTTGCAGAGAAAAATCATGGTTAGGTCAGCCTCAACACTTGAATCACATGTAATATCTGTCATTTGTTTATACTCTCTTTTTTATATCTTTTTTTTCATTGGGTTTTAAATACCCATCTCACTGTGTGGTTTTATTCTACATAGGGAAGAATTTTCGGGTTTTGCTTTGTGGCAACTTGGGTAATACTCTTCACCCTTATCATAGTTTTAATGTGACAAATCATTTTTTTCAATTGGGAAAACCTCTTGGCCCCTTTTCTACAACACAAGGTAATTTCTCATTATACGCTTTCAAGTTCTGTGTTAATTTGTATAACATTTCAGTTCTGGGTTTACATATATCCACCCATGAAATTATGGGTGGGTCATTATGCATTCAGATAGTTTCTTTTTGTTAGGTGCCACTCTGCTTTTATTCTTGGGTTAGATTAGTGGGTATTTGGATATGCTAACCATAACATGGGATAGCCTCCATTCTATCCTTTTAATTGTCTGGGTTAAATTATCCTGAATGAAATACATTAGACAAAGTATTAGTTATCCTTTGTCTCATTAAATTCAAGGTTTTACATTTGATTTATGGTTCTGGTTACATTTGTATTTGGTATATTTACTAGGGCTTAGGATACTCTCTTCTTTTCCCTTGTGATTTTGGGTTTAATTCCTCCTGAATATTATGCAGGGTATTCTTTATTCTCTATTCCATTAAATTTTGAGTTTTTACATTTTATTTCGAACCTCCTTTTAATTAATTTTTGGGTTATATACATCGAAATTTCGTTATTCTCATAGATGTATTTGAGAATGGGGTTTTTCCCTTACTATTCCATGAACATGCATAATAGCCCTCCGGGGGTTTTTCTCCTCATACTATTCATGGTAATGCATAAAGAAAATCTTGGTTTTTAATTCAAGTTTTTGTACAACACTCTTACCTCTGTTATGTTTATCATTTTGGTCTTGGTGTTCATTTAATTAGGAGTACACATTTTCCCCTGTACGTAAACATTTTGGTTTAGTTTCTGAGTTTATATTGTTGGTTTTGTGCCATCCAGGTTGACCTTCTGTCTAGATCTAGAATTGGAGGTGTGATGAAGATGACATTTTATCCTCGCATACCTCCTTCGCTAGGTAATTTCGATACCTTGTGCAATTTATGAGTTTCTAATTTGTTAGTTTTCATATTTACTTGCTGGAGTATTCCTTCAATCACAACGTTATTTATTTTATATGCACATGTGGAGAAAACCACATCGTGATAACGTGCCCAGGTAAGGTATCTATATGCCCCTTACACAGTAATGTTTTTGGATTTAATAATTTTCCCTTTTGCTGTTTCTAATTTTTTCATTTCTTATTCTTACAGGTATGAATCTAATGTTTTTGGGTCTGCGCTAAACTTATGGTTCCCTCGATGCCCATACTTACCAACTATTCTGCCTGGCTCTCCTTACGAAAAGGTTTTGATGTTTAATTTGATTAGGCAAGTGCTACTGTAGCTGCTAGTTTCTGGTGTCAATGCTATACTTGGTCTCTGAGATTGATAAACATTTGTAATATGTTTTTCCTAATTTATGCCAGTATTACATAGATGAATGTGTAAAATTAAGGATGTATAATATTAATTTTTCTTATCTAGATAGCTTGATATATATATGAAATGTGAATTACACTTCCTTATCGTTTTTGTGATGGATGCGTATGCACTTTGAATCAGACTCTCTTTTTTGTTTTAATGAAATTATTAGTTTCATCTATCTTGGAATAC
Organism: Pinus albicaulis; assembly: GCA_034641835.2. Lineage (NCBI taxonomy): Eukaryota > Viridiplantae > Streptophyta > Pinopsida > Pinales > Pinaceae > Pinus > Pinus albicaulis. Next base: position 981,498,031 of record CM076573.1, on the reverse strand, counting down.
CTCTAGATGTTATGTGATTTACTGCTCTTTGATATCATTTGTTGTCTTTACTAATTTTGAATGCTTCAGAATTCTATTTGATAATAGTAGACTATTGGTTTAGCTTTCTAATAAATGTTAAATGCATCTGTTAGCTTATTCTGAAATGAAACCCACAACTTATTCTATACTGTATCATGCATTTACTTCCTTCTGTTGCCACAGTAGCTGGAAGTAGTAGGTTCATTTTTATTTAATTCTTTCGAGAGAATTGAAATAATATTATTTTTCCAATGCTAGATTTGTCCTAGAATAGTCTCTAAGTTTTCAAGTTTTTTCTATTCATTCGAGAAATAGATTTTTTTTAGCTTAGCTTATAAAGGCTATATTATTTTTACTTCTGTTCATCTATGAATATATACCGAGTATTCCCTTTGTTCATAAACCTATGTGGGTTTATACTTAAACATAATGTATATGTATATATCTACAGTACATTAAAATATTGTACATAACAAACTATTGACGACTGTACATAACAAAATATTGACTGAGCATAAGAGACTAACATACATAAGCATTCCACCCTTATTTAATATAGCATTCATTACTTATTCCAAAGCAACTTTTTGTCTATTAAATTTAGACAAGAATTTGAATATAATTCTTTATACATGATGCATACCAACTTGTAAAGACGATTTTACTCCCAACCATGAGCTTCTACTCAGAGCTCTCCCTTGAGTAGTGATTGATTTTCCGAGTGATGACAACCTCTTGTCACACTAGTGATGTCACTTTTAAGCTAATCTTTCCATAGCCATTTTCCATAACGACGTACCATTATTCTGGGTTGTTGTTTCCCATAGCCTACGCTTATATTTTGTTTTTTCCACAAAAATTTTTCTTTAAAACTTGCTTTTCCTTCACATTGTTTCTTCTTACCGCTTTCTAGTAACTTTCCTCTTTACTAGGGATTTCTTAAATGTTTTCTTCTATCTAATTTAATTTTTATTTTTATTTATCTCCAAAGGATTTTTTTGGATAATTTGGGAAAGTATGAAATTCTATCCTATCCTCATGGTTAAGAATTTTCAGATCTCTATATTACTCCATCTTTACAAAATTGATACCATTTTCATGAATATTTATTAATTAAAGTGTTTCCTTGAACAACATAATTTTTCCATAGGTCCACATAGTATTTGTCCTATTTATATAAACATAATAGCTCCAAATCAAGGGTATTACACAAGTGCACATCACATGAAATAAATAGAGGGGAACTGAAGCTAATTAAGGGTAACTATATGCATGTACACCAACACCCCCCCCTTAAGCATAAATTATTTGAGTGTAATGAGAAATGAATGAGTCTCAACAACAAGGAAATTTTAGGTACCCATATACAATGCATGAAAAAAGGAAAGAGGGAAAACCCAGTGGGAAGACAAAACCCCCCTCAAAATATAATGCAAAAATTAGAGAAAAGACAACTACTAAGCAATTGTGTCCTTCACCCTGAGACGATCTTGTAGAAATCAAAACTTTTGCCGAGTGAAATTGTTGGTGAACATATTGAAAGTTTGCTCAGAACTCGGACAATACTGAAGATCGATGACCTCATCATGGATCTGGAAGAATAAGCTTCATTTTAGGAAGTAGAGATATCAACTTCCATGTTTGGATTAAGGTCTAAATTTCCTTATACATTGTTGCATGCCAATATGGATTCCCTACAACTTCATCATGCATTTGACAATCTGATTCAAGTACCCTATATGCATGCATGGGAATGGTTGTCTCTAGGGATGCCTGCATGTGCATGTGTGGCTTTAGAGATGCCTTTTTGGATGCATGCATGCACATACATGGTGTTATAAATACCTCCTTAGATGCATGCATGGCTCTGTGACTGAGAGTGCCTGTGGGGCATCATTAAATTGAGACATCATTAGATCTGCATCATCAACATCATCAATAGTAGAGGAATCAAAGTCCTCTTCTATGTTTTTTAAAGTATTGTCTTCATCACTAGCATAGGAATATATTTCCTCATGTGTGATGTCTTTGTTATTGGACAAGATTAAATTCTCATCTGCAATAGGCTCATTAAGAATAAAAGAATTAGAGTCTTCTTGTTCAACAATGTCTTGGAAATATTTCTCCGCATTATTGGAGTCTCATGATTGTTATAATAACTCGAACTCTTTGCCTCCAAATGGTGTTCTTCTAGATGATTTTCATCACCATATAATCCTTTCAATGTAGTCTAGATTTCATATGGTTCAATATTTCTAATCTGATAAAGAATATCATGAAACACAGATAGACAGAATCTACCATAAGCCATGTCAGACCTGTTAAGCCGATATGACTTCTCATCCTATGACATTGGTTCTGTCTCAATTCCCATCACTATTTGGTACAAGTCTTTGATCCTAATATGAAGAAAAATCATTGGCTTCCATTCATAGTAATTGTATGGAGTCAGAATCGTGGAAGTTGGGAATTACATTCTTTCACTTTGTGGTTTTAGCAACAATTCCGACAATTCTTTAATATTCTGATCCACAAATCAAATCTCCCAATAATTTCCAATGACTTGATCTTAAAACCTGTAAAAATTTATTCATGCAACTTCTCTAAGCCCTTGTAGCTCTAATACCATGTAAAATTATTAGAGCAAAAATACAGATCTAGTTGAAGAATAATTGCACAAATTTGCGAGAGTTGAAATGAAAAATTAGAATTGAGAATGAATTTTATTTTTCAATTTTTGTTTAATAATCAATACATAAACGAAACTAAGTTAAGCTTAGTTGTACATGCAATATGGATAATTAAAGCTAACTGAACTTTATATTATGTTAATCTACACATGCACCACATGCAGGCACGAGATTTAAGTAACTAAAGCCAAATGCATATCACATGCAATAACTAGAGTGGAACTGAAGCTAATTAAGGCTAGCTATGTGCATGTACACCAACACAAGATAACTTGCATTAGCTTGTTCTGTGGTAAATACTACAGGGTCAGATTTGTATTTTTTTTAATTACGTGGGGTAATTAATGTGTGCCTCATGTCATATCTATTGTAAAAAAAAGGAAAGAAAAAACATGACCATGAGGCCCAAACCTAAAGCCATACGATTTCATATTCTACTTTCCACTAAGATCCATGTCGGATAGAAGAATCTCCAAATATGATTCTTTGGCAAGTGGGTGGAATATTTTTCTGACTGTAAATAAAGAACACTACTTCTAATAATATAAATGACATTATATGGGTTGGTTGACATATTTTACTGACCGACAAAGGAAGAGTCCTGGAAAATTTGAAAGGTTGTTGGTGTGCAGTTGTAAGTGAATTAAGAATAGATGGTGTGCATCGTAGAAATGATAGAGTCACATTGGGCCTCTACATCCTTCATAAAAAACGTACAATTGCAATGGCCTTTACGTCTTGGAAAATATCTTTGGGGAATATCAAAGCATTGCTGCAACTGAGTTATGACATGGAATGGAGGAAACATTTCTTTCCTCGATAGTGGAATTCAAGTGTTTTGGAATTTATAATCATTAGGCACAAATCTTCTCCCTTTCCTCATCGTGCACATGGAGTAATAAAGTAAGATGTAAAATGTAAAATTATAAAGTAAGATGTAAAATAATTAGAGCACGAATATAAATCTGGTTGAAAAATAATTACACAAATTTTCATGAGTTGAAAAGAAAAAATAGAATTGAGAATAAATTTGATTTTTCAATATTGTTTGAGAATCAATACATAAAAGAAACTAATTTAAGCTTAGTTGTACATGCAATAACTATGGATAATTAAAGCTAACTGAACCTAAGTGCGCTTTATGTTCTATTAATGTATGCATGCACTACATGCAAGCACCAGAGTTAACTAACTAAAGGCAAGTGCACGTTACATGCAATAACGAGAGTGGAATTGAAGCTAATTAAGGCTAACTATGTGCATGTACACCAACACCCACCCTTAAACATAACTTTGGTGAGTGTGATGAAAAATGTGCACATGCACCACATGCAAGCACGAGAGTTAACTAACTAAATCCATTGAGTGCACATCACAAGCAATAACAGAGTGGAATTGAAGCTAATTAAGGCTAACTATGTGCATGTACACCAACACCCCCCTTAAACATAAGTTAGGTGTGTGTGATGCAAAATGAATGAGTCCCGTCAATAAGGCCATTTTAGGTACCCATATACAATGCATGAAAAGAGGAAAGAAGGAAAACCCAGTGGGAAGGGAAACCCCCCTCAAAATATAATGAAAAAAGTAGAGAAAAGACAACTGCTAGGCAGTCGTGTCCTTCACCCCAAGAGAATCTCGTAGAAAATGAAACTTCCGCTCAATGAAAGTCTTGGTGAATATATTAGTACTGAAGATCGATCCATCATGGATATGGAGGAATAAGCTTCATTTTTTGAATTAGAGCTATAAACTCACATGTTTGGATCAATGACTGAATTTCCTTATACATGATTGCATGCCAATATGGATTCCCTACAACTTCGTCATGCATTTGACGATCTGATTCATGTACCGTATTTGCATGCATGGGAATGGTTGTCTCTAGGGATGCATGCATGTGCATGTGTGGCTTTAGAGATGTCTTTTTGGATGCATGCATGCGCATACACGGTGTTATAAATTCCTCCTTAGATGCATGCATGGGCATGCATAGATCTGCGACTCAGAGTGCATGTAGGACATCATTAAATTGACACCTCGTTAGATCTGCATCATCAACATCTTAAATAGTAGAGGAATCAAAGTCCTCTTCTATGTTTTTGAAAGTAGTGTCTTCATCACTAGTAGATGAAGATATTTCCTCATGTGCGATGTCTTCATTATTGGACAAGAGAAAATTCTCATCTACAATAGGCTCATTAACAATAGAAGAATACAAGTCTTCTTGTTCTACACTGTCTTCAGAATATTTCTCCACATTATTTGAGTCTTCACTAGTTTCATGACTGTTATAATAACTCGAACTCTAGGCCTCCAAATGGCGTTCTTCTAGATCATTTTCATCACCATATAATCCTTTCAATGTAGTCTAGATTTCATATGGGGATTCAATATTTTTGATCTCGTAAAGAATATCACAAGACACATATATATACAATCTTCCATATGTCAATTCCCATGACTATTTGGTACAAGCCTTTGCTCCTAAGGTGAAGCAAAATCATTGGCTTCCATTCATTGTAATTATATGGAGTGAGAATGGTGGAAGTTGGGAATTCTATTCTTTCACTTTGTGGTTGTAGCAACAATTGCAACAATTCTTTAATATTCTGATCCACAAAAAAATCTCCAAATAATTTACAATGCTCTGATCTTCAAACCTACTATAAGCTCATCTACATACAAGCACGAGAGCCAATTAACTAAAGCCAAGATCACCACATTACATGCAATAACTAGAGTAATTAAAACTAACTATCTACATATACACAAACATAAGATAACTTACGTGAGCCTGTTTTGTTGTAAATACTACCAGGTCAATCTGTATATCTTATTTTTTAATTGCGTGGAGTAATTAAATTGTTCCTAGTGTCATTTCTATTGTAAACAAAAGGAATGAAAAAACATGACGAAGAGGCCCAAACCTACCATACGATTTCATACTCTACTTTCCACCAAGATCCATGTCGAATAGAAGAATCTCCAAATCTGATTCTTTCGCAACTCGGTGGAATAATTTTCTGACGGTAAATAATGAACGCTGCTTCTAATAATATAAACGACATTATATGGGTTGGTTCACATAGTTTATTGACCGACATAGAAAGGGTCCTCGAAACCTAGGCTGCTGTGTGGTGTGCAGCTGTAAGTGAAATAAGAATAGATGTTGTGCACCATAGAAATGATAGAGACAAAGTGGGCCTCCGCATCCTTCATAAAAAATCGTACGCACCATGAAAAGACTGTACAGCTGAGATTGCAATGGCCTTTATGGCGTGGAAAATATCTTTGGGGAATATCAAAGCATTGTTGCAACTTACTTATGACGTGTATATGTTTTTCACCCATCCCAATGGATTAGAATGAGAGTCACAACTCGTTTTGCTTTCCTTTTCTTTCATATTCAATTAGGTTGAACTGCACTTGGAGGTTGGAAGTTCGATCGTCAACCTAATATTTTACTAATACTGGGACGGGGCAGCGATCCTATTGCTTTATGTTTGGCTGTCTGGAGTAGATGCAATAACATTATAAAACGGACCTGGCCATGACATATTAGTTTACCTTAATTAAAGACATCTGCAATCCACTTTTTATACATTGGCTCATCTCCATGAATTGCGCTCCATGTCATTGATCTGGGACTTGCTTACATGAAACAACTGCCTGCTTTTTCCACTGACTAGATCGTGACGTGAAAAACCACCAGGTAGGTGCCAAAATCTTATCACCAACTCCCCGCGTCAAATACATTGGCCAAAACTGTAAATGTTTGAACTATTATATTAACACGTTCTAATCGCATTTCAGCAAATATGAAGTGCGTAACTATGAAGTGAGTAAATGAGAGTTTTACCCTATTTTGATCATAAGGCTGTTTTCTGCCATTACAGAATTGTATGACATATTATTAAAAGTTCAAAATAAACATGATCCCATAAGCTATATTGATGACATCACTATGTTGCACGATTATTAATGGATGTAACCAAAATATAATTTATGATTCCATTAATGGCATTGTAATTCTAATTTATGATTCCATTAATGACATTATTAATGGCAATGTAACGTGTGTTTGGGTAGATAGTATAAATATCTAAAATAGGGTTTTTGGAATTTTTATCTAATTATTAATAATTATTGGTGGGATTTACTTTAAGCAAAATTAATTGTTTTCTAATATTTAATTAGATTGATTAATGAGAAAAAGATATAATATGAAGTTAGTTATGATTTTTTAGAAATGTGGTATTGATAAATCATGATATTGACCTCTAATATTTGTAACAACGACTATTCATAATTTATTGATGCATGGTATTATAACAAAATATTTTGTAATAATGTTATTGATGATGTTGGTGGTTACTGTGAGTTAAGACCAATATGGTCTATTGAACCTTAAGATAGGAGAAATAATTTAAGTTTTCAATTCTTCAAAATCTTCTTCCTATGGTGGAAGAGAAGGGAAATAAGTGCTCCAAGATCGCTATAGGTGTGTTGGCTTAATAGGTCAAGAAGATTGGAAGTTTGATAGATGGTAGAGAATTGAGAGCGAATGTGAGTAAGAGTGTGGCAGTACAAAATGAAGTACCTTTCATCTTCCGCCTACTTAGAATCGCAAATATGACATATTCTATCATTCCGAGGGGTCTTGGGGATAGACCACTGCCCGGTCTCACTCCGAAGCTCACGGGAATTAGTTCTTATCTTAGCGATGTTCATCTTTTTCTTATTGTTGGACAACACAAAGAGATAATTATGATTATCAAGGGTAGGGGTGATCAATTCCTTATAGTATCTTAGCTTCCTTTTACCTTCTAGCTCCTGATCCTCCCACAAATTTTCCTTAAACTTGGAGGTAATAGTATTTTTCATATTATCTTTGCTTCCCATACTGAGCCCCTCCTTAATTCCCCAATGGTTGAGCTATGACTGGAAATCCTTATGCCACTTGCGTTTGAGGCAAAGGTGAGGGTTTTGATTACAGTTAGAGGCAATTTTAGGGAGCCTTTTTTATTTCATGTTGTTAAGCTTCTTCTTATACAGCATATATCTAAACATAGCCGTACTCTCAATGAGGAACAAACCATATTCGATCAAGAAAATAAGATAAGATGTACATTTTCCACCTATTAACTTACTAACACAACCAAATTAATATAAATTATATTAATAAATAATAGTAATATTTAAACCATAATAATATTTACTAAATAATAATATTTAAAATATTAATAATCATTATATATATTAATAATAATATTCTCAGATATTATTTATATTAATAATAATAATAATATATATTTATATTTTTATACCAACAATAATTTAATAATAATTATATAATAATAATATATATAAATAATAATAACTAAATGTCATAAATATATAAAATATTTTAAAAATAATTAATATTTAAAAGATAAAAAATAAAATAAAAATAAATTCCAATTATAATACCCATAATAATAATAATATATAATAGTTATTTTATAGTAAAATACAAATGTTTTCTTTATTATTATTAATATAAAATTATTTAATTATTATAAAATATATAATAATTATATTAATGATTATAAACAAAAACATTAATTATATAACCAATATAATTAATAACATTAACAATAATATTATATTGATAATTAAAAAAGATATATTGTAAAGCGTTAATAATTAATATAGTTAATTAATAATTTTTAATATTAATAATAATTAACATTATATTTTCAATCCTTAATCAATATATTAATATTACTAAAAAAACAAAATAAATATAAAAAATTAAATTCTATTATAATTATAGGAAAAATATATTTATAATAAAAAGTAAAAAAATGAAGAAAGAATAAATTTGTTCGTGATCGGTTACTGTTGACAATTGTTAACAATGGTTGGAAATGGTCGACAAAGACCCATTTTCTTCATATTTTGATAATCTTTGTCACAATGTGACAAAACAAATGACAATGAATTTTAAACATTACAACACAAATGACAACAACATGGAATTTAGTGACATTGAAACAAAAAAAAAGTTATTGGGATATATTTTAGATCTCACAAAGACAACAAATTCAACAACTAAATCCAACTTTTAACACTCCACCAGAACATAATTATTTTATGCCAGCATCTCCTAAAACACACACAGAGTGGTGAAGAAAGCAACACCAATTCAAATCAACAAGATAATGTTCAAAATACTTCATGCTCTCTAGTGAGTCCCTTCTTGTTTCCTTCCTGATTCTCTTGGGTGCAAATGACACAAATTTTGAACATCTATGTCATTTCATGCAAGAATAGAATATGATCATCAACAAAAGCTAGATGGAAACCATGTATTCTATCAAGCCTTGTGCGAATATATGGAACAAAATTTGTGGTTTCTACAATAGATTTAATCACTCAAATGTAATAAGACCATCATTATTCTCCATATCTTCACTTCATTGAAAAAAAAGATATGATTCAAATTTGCACATACACACACAAACAGATAAACATAAACAAAAATGTTGACACATTTTTTTGGTCCGTTTGTGTTAAATCCATAAAATATTTATTAGATATAAACATAAAAGGATTCAAATCAAGGACAAAGAAAAAAGAAATAGGCACAATTTAACCAATCAAACAATATCACCAAAAAACAAATTTATTTTCCCATGCAATTACTTCCAAATGATCAATTTACTTACTTTACCATTCATAAAATCTATGCAAATCACCAATAAGAATAAAAAAAAAACCTATCAATGTGCATACAAAATGTTCCAAGAAACAAAAATGATAGAGAACTAATCAAATTTTTATGAAAGAAATGCCAAAACAGTAAGCTCTACTACAGAAAAATACCATGAAAATGATATAGAATTCAATAATTCCTCCTCTTTCATTCTAAGTGTAACATATTCTTTGTCATGGATTTTAGCATAATGTTGAAAAGGAAAAGGTAGTGAAATCCACAAACCATTTGTCGACTTCACTCTTGATATATATGTAAATGTCAAATCCTACCTCTCACTATATATAATATCTACTTTGGCTCGTTGCAAATTCATCTCTTGTGACTTGTGAATTTTCAATGCCCATGCCATTTTCACTAGCATTTTTCTAAGATTGCCCCGAAAAAAAGGCACAATTTGTACAACATTTCGGTAGTCGTTATCAAAGGGAAAACCATATTACTTTTCAAAAATAATTGTAGCGAATTATGGAAGTTGTGGAGGCTTCGAACAAGGTGCATAGAAAATATCTTCAATATATACAACTGCACCATCAGCCAACCCAACCTCGACCCAAAAATTACACGTTAACATCACAAAATCTCCACGTCATATCAACACTTCACATTCGAACACATCATCATCATTGTTACCAAATTTTGTTCTTCTAATGTATTCTGTAACACATCTTTCATTAGGAAAATTTAATGATTTAAGCACATTTTGGTTGTGCAAAATGATGACATTATTCATTGCAAACATGTGAAAAGAAGAATCAATTTTTTTTTTCCTGTCGATCCAATAAACTATCAACACACATCATAAGAAGATCCCAAGCAGTATGAAAAAGATTTGCACCTCTAATATTGGTTAACATATTGTAAAACAATGTTTGTCTCGGATCATCTCCTTGACGCCTATAAATTTTGTCCAAGGTCACAAAAATGTTGAAGCTTTCCCACAAATTTTCTTAGTTATTCTACATACATACAAAAGTTTATCCTTGATAGGAGGAAGTTGGCCAAGGTCACTCACAAGAATGACAAACCTACCACTAAAAGGAGAATATTTATTTTCACGAAAGGCTTATTGAAAATTAGAATCTATCTGCATGAATATATTTGGACCTATAAAGCTCATATCATTAATAGATATATAGTGAATATGCCTCATTTATTTTTTAAATATTTTCATATCTTGGCTGGACAAATATTTCATAAATTTTATAGGAATTTTCAAAGCAAGATCTACTATTTTTCAATCAAGGTTAAAAGCAGCTATATCGGTTGGAGCGATCAATAACAATGGACTTTTATCAACCATTTTTGAAGGTGGAATATCATGATAAATATAATGAATGAGTGAAGACTTCTCGACTCCAGTAGTACCTTGAATAATCATTTTGAAACCCCCATCATTCCCACCATTAACAAAGTGTCAAAAAAATATCAAAAGGGGTTGGTTGTTTTTGTGATAGACACGAAGGCAAAAAAATCTCTCCCTAAAAAATATAGCATTAACAACACCCGCAGACAGAGAATATTTTATAGAATGGATCCTTTTTTCCAAAAATAATTTGGGACCATTGGTTCTTTCCAATTGTAATGAATATCGAAGTCCCTTGTGCCAAGATTGTCAAGGTATGAAATTCTTACATTTCTTGGAGGAACTATCTGGCGAAAAACCTTCAACTATTCCATGTGTCGATCAATGTTTTCTTCATGTACAAGGGGCTCAACATTTTCTTCATCGCCTCCATCTGACAAAGGGGCTTGATCAACATGACACACATGATATATAAAATTCCTCCAATTATGAATTATACTTTCAGTTGAAACCCCTATATCAGAAGAAATGTAACGAAATGGCTTGTATAAAATCAACTCACTCCAACAAAATGTTTCAAAAAATTATGTATCACCATTAGGAATAACATAAAATCATGGCCAAACCCAAACAATAACATGGTTATCTCGTGGCATCCATGGCTCCTCCCTATAGTTGGCATCAAAACTCCACGATCTTGTTCTTTCTAACAAGAAAAAATGTTCCAAAAAAACAGGCTCGAGTTTCATAACTTAACGAAATTGTTTGTGCACTAAACCTCATTAGAATGTAGCGATAACTTTTGGTACACTTTTTTTCCAACATTCAAAGGAATTTTTTTTGTGACTACAAACAATGAGAGGTAGTTTTAGCAACAAATGGAAGGTTTCTTGAACTCCAATGTCATGGTCAATAAGCATTTCAGCAAGGAACATTCTATACACAGACAACGCACGGGCCTCAGACCCACTCCCACCAACCACTCTTGTCAACATTTTGTGATAAATTTATGATATTATCTCTACCTTTGAAGCATATTTTCCTATATATTTCAAGACTGCATGTCGAGAGACATCATGCTATCAATCAACATTTTCTTTCCACATTATTAAAAGATCTACATTGTGAATGTTTACACAGTCATAATTCCATTTTGGTTCATACTTTCTTTCCCTTTTTCATCTATATCTAATGTTCACTTCACACGAACCTCCCATGGAGCATCATAGAAACACAAAAGGGAAGATTTTTTTTTACATAGACACGAATCAACATTGCATTTTGTATGTCTCTATAGGCGATTCACCAAATGCTCATAATCTTCTTCGGGATTGCAAGAAAAAAATTGTTGTGTATTTAATAGTCATGGATCATTCAAAATTTGATGGATCATGAAATTTCAAAAATGTGTGTCACACAGATTCCAAAAAGTGACATATTTTTTGAAAATTAGTTTGTCGTGCCAACAACAATGTCGTTGGACCAATCCAATGTTTCCATATCAGGTGCTCCAGGAAACCACAAAAATCCATGTATGTGTGACGAAAATTTATGTTGCCACTAGTACCTGACATAATTTAAAACATGCATTTAACGTACAACTAAAAAACTATAAGAACATACCTTTCAATTAAATTCTTACAAAAAAAGGACAAAAAGGAATGATAACAAACCTATACCAAAAGTCGATAGCAACAAGATATATATATATATATGCAAAACCAACTCTTAGAAGATATGAATCGTTGGTGCATGTACATAGCGACTATATGAGGGTACTAAATAAGATTTTAATTTTTTTTCACATGCTCATTTTGTCGATAAAAATGGTTATTTGAAGGCATTAAACTATGCAAGTTAGGCCAATTTTTGGCTGTTGCACCCAATGTCAAAAATAAAGTAGGGAAACCTAGCTGGGTGATTATGTCTGTGAGTTTAGAATGACACTTTTTCCCATAAACCCTTGTCCCCCTAATAATGGATACAAAATTCATTAATTTTTTAGGTAATTTATTCTCTAGTAAATAACAGAGCTACTCCCACAACTCCTATACTATGGCAGGTGTATTTTCATGGATAGTATTCTTCAAAAATAAATAATTTTTTCCTCGGCTTCGAAGGTGCAAAGTCATATTTAATAATAAATATCACAACTAAGGATGGATTCTGAATATTTCATCATAATATCTTAGTAGATGCAAATCATATTCATGCATCTCAACATTGAAAATACATGGATGCAACCAATCACCATCTCTTGTCGGGAATAAAGTCAGGAATTCCATGTACACCAATCCTTCAGTATTATATTCATTAATAGGAGATGTACCAATATCAGTCCAATCCACTGGTTCAACGAATATGAAATCCACATTCTCAATAAATCGTCTTATTCGGTCAACTTCCCTAGATTCATTAGGAAAGCAAGAAATAAATGATGAATGGTGACAAGGAAAAAAATTATGACTCTCTCTACCAATCTCCTCATCCTCCCTAGCTATTTCATCAAGATCACTATCAACAAATTGCAACTTGCAAGAGACATTAGTAGGCCTTTCTAGGAGAACAACGACGGAATCCATGTCAATTTCAACATCCTTGTAGTACTTGTCCATTTGGAATTTACAAGCTAATGCATCCAACACACACCGTCTCTTCATGTAGCATTCATATATTTTGTTTGAACATATTTTCTTCTCACAATAAAAAATATAATTGCTTAACCTGTCATGGAATTTTCCTTGTGACAGAAGAAATACGTTGCATAAAAATTATTGTGTGCCCACTATATTTATTGGCCACCATGAGCAAGTGAAACCTGCAAAATTATATTTACCCATGATGTTATCATCTCTTCGACCTATGTCAAAAATCTTAAAACCACTGGTTGTTCACCTAGATCCATGTCGTTAAAGTCAAAAAAGAGATGGGAACCTTTCTAACCCCTACATCTTTTACAAATGGACCCTTCATGTCATCTTAAAACTTGTATACCAAAATAGCATTCATTGGGCACCTAGAAAATATGCTTTGCAGACAAACTATTAATCTTAGACCAAAAGGTTTTATCGACCTCAACCATGTCACTGCTAAAATGAGAGGGAGCAATTTCATTCTCTCGCAAGCAATCCTTTAGGCTGGCGATGATTTTAAAAAATCCAATTAGTTCCAGCATTACTGGCATCATTTATTCCATAAAGGAATGTGAATTCATTATTATGTATTAGCTATAGTGGACCAAATCCTGCTTCCAATGAAAAAATAAGCTTTATGATATTGAAGAGATATTTACAAGACAAGTTGATTTTTTTCATCAAACAACACAATGAAGACATAGATGATGCACATTTTCTACATTGTGGAACCACCCAGGTGCATCTGGAGGAATTGATATTCCTTGTCTTTGATGCAAATCTAATCCTCAACCACTATTCATCTGACCAATGTCCTTGATGAAAAAAACATGAAACAAAATATGTGAAAAACAATATAAATTTAACATTCACGAGTGTAGAACCATTAAGAACATAAATACATAAACCACCCATGCTGCGCCAACAAGATACGTGTCCCCAAAATCACTAGCATGAACAAAATTCTCTCTAAAGGTGTGTGCGCAAACGCTGCTTCCAACATTCCCAACCGACTGGCCTAAATTGTCAACCATCCTAGTAAGCATATTACTATCGACAAGAAAATCATTTGGAGAAACATTATCAGTTGAATCAAAGTTCCTATCTTCCATCACAACATCTCTTCAACTATCCCCATCGCATTCATTGTCCTCACTTCTATAAAGCCTCCTTAGGAAAAGAGATAATCCAAAAACAAAAGGTGTTGAGACAATGTATCTAACAATAACAAAATATATAGAAAATAAAAGAAAAACAAATAAATATCACAAACAAAATTTTCGTTTGGAAAAACACGGAATGTCCCAAGCTTACAATGAGCAACACCTTATATTTTATCATTTGCCAAAATTTGGTAATTTGTTGGTTCAAATTTCCCTATGAGAATGAATGAAGGTGTCACACGGTCTACATTTTGTTACCTATCAACAATCGTTTCTACAGTGTTATGAAAAAATAAAAAGGAAATAATACAACAATAAAAAGTTCACATCTACAAAAAAATAAAGGAAAGAGTAAAAATATTTGAAGTTCCCTCATTGTTGCAACAAACACTTAACACATAGATACGAGAGTACCAATTATATTCACTATATAGCTGCTACTAGCACAACCACATTAGTAAATATTTACTAATGTGGTTGATATACGCCGATAGGCGTATATAAAATAGATTTACAACCACATTTACCAATGTGGTTGATATACGCCGATAGGCCTATATCCACTACCCATCACATTAATTTATATATCAATAAATAAATATTTTATATAATAAATTTATTATATTAACTTGAAATATATATATTATATATTAATAAGAATATTAATATATTAAATATATTAAGTATGATTAAAATCACAAAAATATTTTATATATATTAATAATATTATAAAAATATTAATAATATATATTAAAAATATTTATTAATATATTAAAAATATTAACTATATACATACTATAAATTAACTTGAAATATATATAATATATATTAATATAAAAAAATAATAATAATATATAATAATTTAATATATCATAGATGGTTATATTATTAATAAAGCAAAAGAACTAATAATATATTAATAATATATATTATATCATAGTTGGTTATATTATTAATAATATTATAATATTACTAATAATCATTATTAGTAAATATTAGAATATTTATTTATAATGATTATTAGTAATATTATAATCTAATATTTATTAATAATGATTATTAGTAATATTATAATATTACTAATAATCATTATTAATAAATATTTGAATATTTATTTATAATATATAATATTAATAATATTATAATATTACTAATAATTATTATTAATAAATATTTGAATATTTATTTATAATGATTATTAATAATATTAAAATATTATTAATATTACTAAATAAATATTAAAATATTATAATATTATTAATATATATTATTAATAATATTATAATATTACAAATAATCATTATTAATAAATATTTGAATATTTATTTATAATGAATATTAGTAATATTATAATATTATTAATATATACAAAAATATTTCATATATATTTTTAATATTATAATAAGTATTAATAGTATATATTAAAAATATTTATTAATATATTAATAATATTAACTATATACATACTATAAATTAACTTGAAATATATATAATATTTATTAATAATATTTATTAATAATATTTATTAATATAAAAATAATAAAAATAATATTTAATATTTTAATATTTATTTATATATTAATATCATACATGGTTATATTATTAATAAACCAAAAGAACTAATAATATATTAATAATATTATAATAATATATATTATATATTAATAATATTATAATAATATTATAATATTACTAATAATCATTATTAATAAATATTTGAATATTTATTTATAATATATATTAATATATTAATAATATTAAACTCAAGAGAGTAATTAACCATATGAGAGAATATTTAAAAACAAAAAACCTAAGAGATTAATAAACCCTAACAATTAATATTTTAAAGTGAAGATATTAATAAACCCAAGGGATAATTAATAATACAAACCCAATGTCATCATAAACCAAAGGTTTAAATATTATAAACCATAGGAATTGGTGAACCCAAGGGATAAATATTATAAACATAAGGGATCAATATTAAAAACACAAGAGATTTATAAACCGTAAAAATTGATATTTTAAACAAAAAAACCTAATAAATTAATAATCCATAAGAATGAATATTTTAAACATAAGATATTAATAAACGAACGAGATTATTAACATTATAAACTAAAAGAACTAATCGACCCAAGGGTTTAATCTTATAAAGGAAAGGAATCAGCGAACCCAAGGGATAAATATCATAAACCTAACGGATGAATATTATAAACAATAAAGATTAATAAATGCTAAGAATTAATATTTTAAACTGAAAAATCTAAGAATGTTCACCATGGGTGATTTTCACATTGATACAATGTTTATCAATATGAAAATCTAAGAATGTTGGCCATGGGTGACTTTCATATTGATACAATGTTTGTCAGAATGTGACATTTGATCATGGATGACATTGATCGATTGTTCATATTATAAACCAAAAGAACTAATAAACCCAAGGGTTTAATATTATAAACCAAAGGAATTGGTGAACCCAAGGGACAACCATTAACCAACAAATTATAAACCAAAAGGAATTGGTGAACCCAACGGAATTGATATAAACATTGAGACAATTGTTGTCACAATGCGACGTTGGACCAACTATGACCATGGTTGGCCATGGGTGATTTTCATATTGAGATAATATTTTTCAAAATGCGGCATTTGATCATGGATGACATTGATCGACTATTCATATTATAAACCAAAAGATCTAATAAACCCAAGGGTTTAATATTATAAACCAAAGGAATTGGTGAACCCAAGGGAAAACCATTACCCAACAAATTATAAACCGAAGGAATTGGTGAACCCAAGGCAATTTATTTAAACATTGAGACGCATTGTTGTCACAATGCGACGTTGGACCAACTATGACCATGGCTGGCCATGGGTGATTTTCATATTGAGACAATATTTGTCAGAATGTGACATTTGATCATGCATGGCATTGATTTATTATTCATATTATAAACCAAAAGAACTATTAAACCCAAGGGTTGAATATTATAAAACAAATGAATTGGTGAACCGAAGGGAAAACCATCACCCAACAAATTATAAACCAAAGGAATTGGTGAACCCAAGGGAATTGATTTAAACATTGAGATAATTGTTGTCACAATGCGACGTTCGACCAACTATGACCATGGTTGGCCATGGGTGATTTTCATATTGAGACAATGTTTGTCAGAATGTGACATTTGATCATGGATGACATTTATCGATTATTCATATTATAAACCAAAAGAACTAATAAACCCAAGGGTTTAATATTATAAACCAAAGGAATTGGTGAACCCAAGGGAATTGATTTAAACATTGAGACAATTTTTTTCACACGATTTTATGCCTCGACCAACTAAGTGACCAGAGTTGGCCATGGGTGATTTTCATATTGAGACAATGTTTGTCAAAAATGGGACATTTGATCATGGATGACATTGATCGATTATTTATTATAAACCAGCACTTAACGGTGAACCCAAGGGACAACCAGTACCCAAAAAATTATAAATGAAAGGAATTGATGAACCCAAAGGAATTGATTTAAACATTGAGACAATTGTTGTCACATTGCGACATTGGAACAACTATGACCAGGGTTAGCCATGTGTGATTTTCATATTGAGACAATCTTTGTCAGAATGTGACATTTGACCATGGATGACACTGATCGATTATTCATATTATAAACCTAGCAAAACTAATAAACCCAAGGGTTTAATATTATAAACCAAAGTAATTGGTGAGCCCAAGGGACAACCATTACCCAACAAATTATAAACCAAAGGAATTGGTGAACCCAAGGGAATTGATTTAAATATTGAGACAATTGTTGTCACAATGCAACGTTCAACCAACTATGACCATGGTTGGCCGTGGTTGATATTCATATTGAGACAATGTTTGTTAAAATGTGACTTTTGATTGTGGATGACATTGATCTATTATTCATATTATAAACCAAAAGAACTAATAAACCCAAGGGTTTAATATTATAAACCAAAAGAATTTGTGAACCCAAGGGAAAACCATTACCCAACAAATTATAAACCAAAGGAATTTGTGAACCCAAGGGAATTGATTTAAACATGGATGACATTGATCGTCCTGTACTGCCACGTTGATCAGTCATGACCATGGTTGGCCATGGGTGATTTTCTATATTGAGACAATGTTTCCTATAATGTGTCATTTGATCATGGACGACATTGATCGATTATTCATATTATAAACGAAAAAACTAATAAAACTAAGGTTAAATATTTATAAACGTGTTGTATTATTTTCTCATGAAAATCATTACCCAAAAAATTATAAACCAAAGGAATTGGTGAACCCAAGGGAATTGATTTAAACATTGAGACAATTGTTGTCGCAATGCGACGTTGGGCCAAGTATGACCATGGTTAGCCAAGGGTGATTTTCATATTGATACAATGTTTTTCAGAATGTGAAATTTGATCATGGATGACATTGATCGATTATTCATATTATAAACCAAATAAAGTAATAAACCCAAGGGTTTAATATTATAAACCAAAGGAATTGGTGAACCCAAGGGACAACCATTACCCAACAAATTATAAACCAAAAGGAATTGGTGAACCCCAGGGAATTGATTTAAACATTGATACAATGGTTGTCCCAATGCGACGTTGGACCAACTATGACCATGGTTGGCCATGGGTGATTTTCATATTGAGACAATGTTTCTCATAATGTCTCATTTGATCATGGATGACATTGATCGATTATTCATATTATAAACCAAAAAAACTAATAAACCCAAGGGTTTAATATTATAAACCAAAGCAAGTGGTGAACCCAAGGGAAAATCATTATCCAAAAAATTATAAACCAAAGGAATTGGTGAACCCAAGGGAATTTATTTAAACATTGAGACAATTGTTGTCGCAATGCGACGTTGGGCCAAGTATGACCAAAAAAACTAATAAACCCAAGGGTTTAATATTATAAACCAAAGCAAGTGGTGAACCCAAGGGAAAATCATTACCCAAAAAATTATAAACCAAAGGAATTGGTGAACCCAAGGGAATTGATTTAAACATTGAGACAATTATTGTCCCAATGCGACGTTGGACCAAGTATGACCATGGTTGACCATGGGTGATTTTCATATTGATACAATGTTTGTCACAATGTGAAATTTGATCATGGATGACATTGATCGATTATTCATATTATAAACCAAAAAAACTAATAAACCCAAGGGTTTAATATTATAAACCAAAGGAATTGGTGAACCGAAGGGACAACCATTACCCAAAAAATTATAAACCAAAGTAATTGGTGAACCCAAGGGAATTGATTTAAACATTGAGATAATTGTTGTCACTATGCGACATTGGACCAACTATGACCAGGGTTCGCCATGGGTAAACTAATAAACCCAAGGGTTTAATATTATAAACCAAAGGATGACATTGATCGATTATTCATATTATAAACCAAAAGAACTAATAAACCCAAGGGTTTAATATTATAAACCAAAGGAATTGGTGAACCCAAGGGACAACCATTACCCAACAAATTATAAACCAAAAGGAATTGGTGAACCCAAGGGAATTGATTTAAACATTGAGACAATTGTTGCCACAATGCGACCAGGGATAATTTTAAGAACCCCCCTAAATTTATATATATAAAAAATAGGCGAATCCCCGTGATACATAGGAAAAATGGAAGGCGATTTTATTAATAATATAATATGTATATATAATTTTTTGGCGAATCTCTCACGAGATTATATTATCTTGTAAAATCATGGCGAATCACCAATACAAATGGCGAATCACTACTACAAAATGGTGAATCGTTGTCTAATGGACTTTGGGGTGTTGGTTCCAATGAAGATATGGTAGTTGAACCAGGAGTAGAAGGAAGAGAACCACCGAGACCAAGCATGGTACATGGTGACTCGTGAGGGAAGTAGTTCTCGTGCAGTTTGGAAAACGTGTTCTTCTAGTTCTGCTAAGCGTAGTGTTGTTGCTCATGCTACTACTAACACTGATATTGAGGTTGGAGAGGAGTTTGAGGAGAAATGAATAGCAACAGGAAGAAAAGAAAACATGCTATTAAAAAAAAGTGTTGATAAACACTGGATCCGATCCAGGTGCCATGGTACAATAACAATATCGCAAAATACTTCAAATGTTCAACTATGGAAACATAATTTACATTACAACACCATCATGACTCTTACAACCATATTTATGGAAATTATTTGATGTTGTGAAGCTCTTAAAGGAAGACCTAGCATGGTAACTATAATAAGGTGAACTGCTTTTCACTTCAAAATATTATTCCTTCTCATGCCTTCAAAAGCTGGATATTGAAAGGAATATGTGCCAGTTGCAGCCACCCTGCTGAATTTGTTAAAATTATAACCATCAACATGAAGAGAACCATTAGAAAAACTACATTCCCCACGTCATGCCCATGCCATGCCATGAATCTGTTTGTAGCAGAATCCCACAAGTAGTAGTAGTGGCACCTTGTATTTACCTGATAGCTCCATTGATTGGGGAGGAGGCCCACTCTAGAACTTGCCAATGCTCTCCTAGTATTGTTGTACAAATGTTGTCTTGTTTTAAATTTGTACAAGGAGAGATACGTTTTTAGTATATGCATCTTTTCAAATCTGGTAGTTATAACTTATAAGTACAAATAAAATATAACCCAAAGAACCATATTGTTCTATAGGCATGACAAATCTGGGCAGATATCAATTACTGGCAACTTGTCCGTGGATGTGATGAAGTCAATTATGACTGAAACAGTTTTCACCCTTGATGAACTTTGACCTAATCATACTTTCAATCATGAAATGCGGCAAGAATAGACAAGACAAAAGGACGAATTGGCTCTGGATTATTAAAAAAATCTAAGCATTGAATTGTGTATTAAACACCTGCACAGCTAGGAAACCTATGACGGCCCAGCAGCAAGATCCCTAGAACATATATATATATATATATATATATATATATATATATATTTAAATTTCTTCTCATGTGGGAGGTAGGCCTTTACATAATTGGTTTCTTGATTTTGGTGTATATATATATATTTAAATTTCTTCTTAGGTGGGAGGTAGGCCTTTACATAATTGGTTCCTTGATTTTGGTGCTTTAAAACACATGACCATCAAGAAGGATTGGTTTATTACCTTCGTTGAAGCCAAATCCAAAATAGAAACTACAGTCTTTGGTTTTGGTTGGGTGCATTTTGTGGAAAATTGTGGGGATGTTCAAATGAAATTGTTAGATTTTAAGAAGTGTACTTTTGAGAATGTGCATTACATACCATTGATAAGATATGGATAAAAATCTTCTCTCAATTAGTGAGATAACAATATAGAGTCCATATTTGGAGGCCTCATTTAGTGTTGAAAATCATTTTGTGAAAGATAAAGGTAATGGACCAATGGTTAGGTGATTGCATTGGTGCTAAAACAGAATGGGTTGTATAGGCTTGTGGATGTTGATGTTGATGAAGAATTTGTTGGATATATCAAAGGCTACCAAAGACTTTTTAATTTAGGTTCAAATTTCTTTCATACTGATGAGTTATTCACATCATTCAATAATGAAAAATGGTGTTATTGCTGGAATGGATGTTTAAAGGGACTTCCTCCTTGTGCTTTTTGCAGCTTGTACTGACCACCGTGGGACTCCACAGTCTCCAACTCGGACATGTACATTGGAAGCGCAGGAGGGAGCTATTTGTGTAAGAACAGAGAATATTCTTATCTTACATTTATCTTCTGTCTATATTCCCATATAATTTTTGAGCTATGTACATTGCTGGGAATACTAGATATTTTGCAATAAGCAATCCATGTAAAGGCTATTTAAACTCTATTGGTTTTTATTTGTCTTGTGAAGGGTATTTTTCTGCATCTCCATTGTTTTTTTATGTATGGACTGACACTGATTTTTGGTTGATATTCTTAGTGGGGTAGAGCTTACTATGTGAGAGGATAACCAGAGAAGGAAAGATTGGCTATGGAGGTGAGATGAAAGGGGAGTCTCACTGTTTTGTTTAGCATGTTTTTCTTTGCCTATTAATGGGAAAAACACTGATGGGTTTTTACTAATAAATGTGATAATCAATATCTAGAAAGGAGGGAATGTGAATATGATCTTAAGGCCTCTGTAGATTTCTACACAGTAAGATGCTCTGCATTGCTCCATATATATGGCAACTACCTAACAATTTCTTGGAAATATATAGAAGCTATTCATGTGTTTGAAATTTTCATATGATGTCTGATCTTCAATGGTGGATTTGTTATTGTAGGAGGAAAGAGAATTTGCAACCCCATTTCTGACTGGAGTCCTAGTGTGAGTTCAAGCAGATTTGATCTCATATCCTTAATTTCTCTGGGCTTGTCTCATTTTTTGTTGGCTTTATTTTATATGGCAATACATTTTTCTCCTGCTTTTTAGACAGATTCATCATAATCACTGGTAGATTCATCATAATCATTGGTTTTATAATTCTTGCAGGTTCATATCAACTCCAAACAAGAACATAAACAAGTACTATTTGGGCCCAGCTCCACTGCAAGAAATGGCAAGGTATGTAACTTACAACAATATATTTGACCCAAATGTTTGAAATATGAGATTTGTTTTAAGTATAAAGCGTTTCAACAGAATTTCACTTACAGATGGCATCATCTTGTATGCAGGCAAATTGCAAAAGCTGCTGGTCCATGTGGGAATAACCGTGACTATCTTTTCAAGTTGGAGCAAGCCATGGATAGCATTGGTGAGTTTTTCTTCTGACATACTGGCCCTTTCATACATCCATGCTCTGAATACTGTGTTTATCTGCAGTTGGAGTGAAATTTATAACTTGATTTATTGTTATAATGTCATAGGCCATCCAGACCAAGGGGTGATAAAGCTTTCAAGTGAAGTGAGGAAGTTTCTTGGAGGCATTCAAAACGTTTTCCATCAATCACCCTTGTGACTGCTAATAGCTCTGACATCCCACAATTACAACTTCAACCATATATCACCAACTGCTAATTCCTGAAATGGTTACATTCTTTTCTACTAACAGAGCTGAATATGCATGAATATTCCATCTAATCTGACAGTTGAGAAAGTGGTTCAGAATTTCCAATGAACAGCAACAGGAAGAAAATAAAACATGCTATTAAAAAAGTGTTGATAAACAATGGATCCAATCTAGGTGCCATGGTACAATAACAATATCGCAAAATACTTCAGATCTTCAACTATGGAAACATAATTTACATTACAACACCATTTAAGTTGAAGAAGTGAAAGGGCATCAGAATTGAGATCTCATCATTTCCACAGTAGTTGTGTTGTCAAGCAGTCTCACTGTATACAATAGCTTTATCTTATTGCAGTAGTAAGCCTCAAGGTTCATCATTGCCCTGCAGCAGTTGCTTAAGACTATCATTGTAGTGTTTTGATACAACACCCTTGTGACAACAACCTTTTATATGACAATAATCCTAAAGTGTTCATGATAGTCCTCCTGTGGGCCTAACTGAAGTATACCTACGGTGAGTAAGTTCTGAAGATCATACAGTTTCGCTAAGCACAAAGATCTTCTAGAGTTTGCTGGCATGATATAATAGTCATTAACACTGTCTTGAATGAGTGGTTTGCAGAACAAGGCCAACAACTTGAAGGGATCCTAAAAGGCATCAAAAAGCCTAAACCTTGTGGTATACTGTTGATAGCAAGAAGCTTCAGAACAAAAAGGCATCATCACACTTAAGGTATATTTCTCATTGGCACATGCAAAACAGAGAATAGTAGGCAGGTTGCTTCAGATGCATTTGATCAATGTATGATACTAGCTGATATAACTTGACTAGAGACTTTAAGTTTGTTTGAACAGAGACGTATGGAGCCATATTGATTTTCTATACTAAAAGACCCTAAATTAGCTTATGGAGGGGCACAATTAAATAATCTAAATTACATAAAATTTGGGATTTTTATTGCCACGTGCAAAATCAAAAGAGAATGAGCCCTCAAACACGACCAAACCCCACAAATGAAGCGCATACGGGGTGTTCTGGCACAACATCCAGCCTACAAAAGCCCTTAAACGTGCAAGAATCCTTCAATCATTCTTCAAAACTGCCATGCAACCCTTCAAAGTGGGCACATAAGCCTCAAGTGGACTGTCTAGCTCAACAAAATCTCCAACATGTAACAATTCAGACTCCCACATTCCCCTCAAGCATCTCAAAATGTGGACATATCACCCTTCAAGGTAGCAAGAAACCTTAATGATGATAAACCCCCTTTTTAAATCACAAGAATCAGCTCAAACTAGGGCTAACCCTGCCACTTTGCATGCATTTGCAAATGGCTGAACACATGATTCATGTCGGCCCTCATTTATGTACTTTAAAGTTATCTCAAAAATCAGTTATACAGGTCAGCTCCATTATATTTTGGCAGGTCAGCTCAACACCATTTATTCTAACGTTCACACACACATATATGACATTGTTCGCCATATTCCTCTTAAGATTAGTGCGTTGGGCATACTATTTTCCTCAGCCCCAGGTCGCATTGTCCTGCCTCTGTTCTTCTCTGCTGAGAGCACCCAACATCATTTGTATCATGTCTGCCAAAAGAATTTTCCATGTACCAGGAGGATTCACTCAGGTACCCAACATGACCAATACAATGGAGACAACTCTCAGGCTGTTTTGACATACTACATTTGGTAACAAGAGGCACCTGTCAGATCTTGTGTTCTGTTCTATGTCACCCTGAGTCCGCATTTGATCTGTAACTTGATCTACCCCAGAAGCAAAAATTTCACCAATATCCACAATTGCATTTGCTGGGATCTTTTCACGGGCTTGAAACCAATCATTGCTAATAATAAATACAGGGGAAGAACCAAATATCTACCTGTGGAACATTTTTTCAGAAAATTCCATGAAGGGGTCACTGCTCTAAGCAACAAAGATCAGTGTTTTCTTCTCTGTTCACAGTCTTCTTGCAGCTCTTTTCTTGTGTTTTCAGTCCAATCAAAAGACCTGGATCCTCTCAAACAAGATCATATTTATTTACTCCCATTCTCTCATCAAGTCTCTGTGCTTTTTTTTGAACAATGAGGATCATCAACTTCAGTCTGAACTACACAGCCTATTTAACTGATTTGTTTGCAGCAGCTTTAACACCAGATGGAGATTCAAACCCGTAATTAGTCTGGTACGAGTTGGTAACTCATCTTTACAAACAGCTAGCTAATCCCACTTTTCAAGCTCAAAATCGTTCTCAGGCTGAATTATGTCATATGTACAGATTCGATCCAAGAAACCTAAGCTTGATAGTTTTGCAAAGTTTACAGCTTTCTCCTTATACTCTTCCACAACTTTGACAAATAATCTCCGTTTTCACAAACTTTTGTGACAAAGAATCAATTTTAATCTTCTGTGCACAACTTACACATACAGAGCAGAAAAGGACTAAGTTAAAAAAATAAATTCATTAGCACATTCAACCTCTTCGTGCGAGTTGATCATAACTTTCTCCTTTAAGTACCTAACCAAAATAGTGGGTAACTGTTCCAAACAACTCATATTGTGGTGTAAGAAGATTTTAATGAGTAAAGTCGACATGAAGGACAATGGAGGTTGGCAAGTTATTGATGAAGTTTTCCTTGTACAAGGGATTCACACCTTGAAGACTCCGAAGAGATTTCAGAGTGTGGAAGGGAGCAGTCATCCAAGGTTATATTACTTCAGATTCACAAATAGTCAACATGATGATGAAGACCATAGAAAAGGGGGGGTTTGAGATGCTGTGATAGTAGTTTGGTGGAGAACACTTTCCTTACAAAGGAGAGTTATTTCTTAACTATGATTGCTCAGTCGTTTCTCTTCCTCCAGCAGAGATGCCACACTTCAGTAGAGATAGTAGGTTATTGCAAATCCTAGCCTTGGGGTCTGTGCATAGCATAAGTGCCTTCTGATTGTGGACTTCAGCAGAGTTAATGACGCACAGCAACAGATTATATGGGCAATGAGAAGGGGTGCATGCATGCATGTGCCAGACTTAGAGTAGATATAATTTTAGTTGCTCTTATAAAATCAGAAGTGATGCCTTCTTCAGTGTTAGATTAGATTCTATTCTAGGAGTAAGTTAACTATTGTTTCAGATTTGAAAGTTTAAGTTTAGACCTTGCTTCCATTATTTTCAGAAGTTGACTTCACAAACTTAGCAGTTTGCTTTTTCAGAACAAGATGGGCTATTCTGTATTTTCTCCTACCCTTTTTCATCTATAAAGAAAGGAAGGGTTTGAGAGATCAAACAATTCCAGTTTTGAGTGAGCTGTTGTAATGTTTTCTTTTTTTAGTTAATAAGAAAACAAAGGTGTGTTTTTGAGTGCTACAGATTTATTTTTGATGTTCGTATCGTCAAGTAACAAGTGTTGGTAGATTTGGTGTATAAACCAACAGTTTTGTACGTTTCTAGTTTACTGCTTTATAGAGTTTTAGGTTGCCGTCCTTGTCTTTAGAAAGGATACACATATGCCAAGGGACCATAGGAAGACCCCTTTCACCTCGATATTTGGCTCATAAAAAGGACCTCAAGATTTTCTCCAATTTGCCAAACTGGGTACATTATGGAGCCATATCTATTGAGACATTTCTCCAATTTTCCAAACTGGGAACACTTATGGAGCCATATCTATTATAATTGACCTGTTTCACAGTCTCTGGAGACTTTAAGTTTGTTTGAACAAAAAAATCTATTTGATTATTTAGTGTGAATTTCAACAACAAAAACTAGTCGAACTTTGAGGGCATCCAAATCCAAACCTGATTGTCAGTGAAGGCCCCTCGGTGCTGAGGAGGATCATTGTGATCGAGTAAGCTTGCAGTAGTGACCCCTGGGACAACTTTATATCCCACTGGATTTCCAATCTTTGTCTTCTTTGATGGATTGATCACATGAAACGTAGATGGCTGATAGAGGCTCAACTTAATTTGGGCATCCTTCTCTGTTTTTGCTATGTGTCTCCCTGCTTTCCAAAAACTTTTTCTTGGAGTGATAATCCAAAAAAAAGCTAAAGAGGAAGAAAAGATCTACATGATAAGTGATAATCCACATTGATTCACAGGCAATAGAGGAATCTCTATTCATCTGAACATCAATCTAAGCAGCCGTAATGTACATACCCACAACGACCATCAGCAATCTCCTGCACACAAACATCACTTTCTATTCACCATCAGCAATCTCCTGCACACAAACATCACTTTCTATTCACCTCACCAGAGTGGATTAGATGCAAGCTCTGAGAGTTCATGGGCAATAACACTGATCATGCCATCCACACCAACGTTACTATTGGGGGACTTGAAGGGCTGCATACCAGTCATGTATGAAGGGATTGAGAAAGGGTATGCACAGACATCTGGGCATTGTGTTCCAGAGTGCCCTACCCAAGCATAGGAAAGGGTATACCCTACAGTGGAAGGGAAGGTAAAATAATGAAACCCACAAACTGCCCTACTGAAATCCTGGACTGCTACATCAGTAGAAGTGAGCAAGAGATAGGACCAGTCTTGGGATCAATGGGCAAGGGATGGCGAAGGGTTGTTACTGCACTCTTAATCACAGCCTGGATTGAGAGGCGAGTGAGTGACTTTCCATGAGAGTAATAGCGATCATTCACTTCAGATCCCACCACAATATTCTTGCTGATGTTGGACCCAGTCTGGTCTGTGTAAAGCTGCACAGTCCTCCACCATTCTGCAACAGAGGGGGTTTTGCTGCTCCTGACGCTTCTATTGTTGTCTGAGCGAGCAAGCAAGAAAGCCTTTATGATCCTCTTGTCATTGAAAGTCTAGTTGCCATACCGGATTGTGTGAATGGTGATATTTTCTGTGAGGCTTGAGCACAGGACCGTTGTGGTATCTCATGTGGACAAATTCTGAGGAGCCTTCATATCTCTTTGAGCTCCCAAATTCATTTCCCATGGATACATCTGCAGCTTTTGTTGTGTTGAAGTTGGAAGGCCATGGCCTCTAGGCTTCAACAGCTATAAAAGCCAGAATACAGAAGAAAAATATAGAACCCACATGGAATGAAGCAGCAAAAACCCCAACTCTCTCCATTTATAAAAAAAATACAATAACTATTCCATAACTATTCCAAAGCCTCTAAACAAGTCCCTGATCTGGATCCTCTCAAACAAGATCATATTTATTTACTCCCATTCTCTCATCAAGTCTCTGTGTTTTTTTTTTTGAACAATGAGGATCATCAACTTCAGTCTGAACTACACAGCCTATTTAACTGATTTGTTTGTAGCAGCTTTAACACCAGATGGAGATTCAAACCCGTAATCAGTCTGGTACAAGTTGGTAACTCATCTTTACAAACAGCTAGCTAATCCCACTTTTCAAGCTCAAAATCGTTCTCAGGCTGAATTATGTCATCTGTACAGATTCGATCCAAGAAACCTAAGCTTGATAGTTTTGCAAAGTTTACAGCTTTCTCCTTATACTCTTCCACACCTTTGACAGTCATCTCTGTTTTCACAAACTTTTGTGACAGTAATCAATTTTAATCTTCTAGGTACAGCTTACACAGAAGTTGGAAAGAAAAAGGACTAAGTTAAAAAAATAAATTCATTAGCACATTCAACCTCTTCGTGCGAGTGATCATAACTTTCTCCTTTAAGTACCCAACCAAAATAGTGGGTAACTGTTCCAAACAACTCATATTGTGGTGTAAGAAGATTTTAATGAGTAAAGTCGACATGAAGGACAATGGAGGTTGGCAAGTTATTGATGAAGTTTTCCTTGTACAAGGGATTCACACCTTGAAGACTCCGAAGAGATTTCAGAGTGTGGAAGGGAGCAGTCATCCAAGGTTATATTACTTCAGATTCACAAATAGTCAACATGATGATGAAGGCCCTAGCAAAGGGGGGGTTTGAGATGCTGTGATAGTAGTTTGGTGGAGAACACTTTCCTTACAAAGGAGAGTTATTTATTAACTATGATTTCTCAGTCGTTTCTCTTCCTCCAGCAGAGATGCCACACTTCAGTAGAGATAGTAGGTTATTGCAAATCCTAGCCTTGGGGTCTGTGCATAGCATAAGAAGTGCCTTCTGATTGTGGACTTCAGCAGAGTTAATGACACACAGCAACAGATTATATGGGCAATGAGAAGGGGTGCATGCATGCATGTGCCAGACTTAGAGTAGATATAATTTTAGTTGCTCTTATAAAATCAGAAGTGATGCCTTCTTCAGTGTTAGATTAGATTCTATTCTAGGAGTAAGTTAACTATTGTTTCAGATTTGGAAGTTTAAGTTTAGACCTTGCTTCCATTATTTTCAGAAGTTGACTTCACAAACTTAGCAGTTTTCTTTTTCAGAACAAGATGGGTTATTCTGTATTTTCTCCTACCCTTTTTCATCTATAAAGAAAGGAAGGGTGTGAGAGATCAAACAATTCCAGTTTTGAGTGAGCTGTTGTAATGTTTTCTTTTTTTAGTTAATAAGAAAACAGAGGTGTGTTTTTGAGTGCTACAGATTTATTTTTGATGTTCGTATCGTCAAGTAACAAGTGTTGGTAGATTTGGTGTATAAACCAACAGTTTTGTACGTTTCTAGTTTACTACTTTATAGAGTTTTAGGTTGTCGTCCTTGTCTTTAGAAAGGATACACATATGCCAAGGGACCATAGGCAGACCCCTTTCACCTCGATATTTGGCTCATAAAAAGGACCTCAAGATTTTCTCAAATTTGCCAAACTGGGTACATTATGGAGCCATATCTATTGAGAAATTTCTCCAATTTGCCAAACTGGGAACACTTATGGAGCCATATCTATTATAATTGACCTGTTTCACAGTCTCTGGAGACTTTAAGTTTGTTTGAACAACAAAATCTATTTGATTATTTAGTGTGAATTTCAACAACAAAAACTAGTCGAACTTTGAGGGCATCCAAATCCAAACCTGATTGTCAGTGAAGGCCCCTCGGCGCTGAGGAGGATCATTGTGATCGAGTAAGCTTGCAGTAGTGCCCCCTGGGACAACTTTATATCCCACTGGATTTCCAATCTTTGTCTTCTTTGATGGATTGATCACATGAAACGTAGATGGCTGATAGAGGCTCAACTTAATTTGGGCATACTTCTCTGTTTTTGCTATGTGTCTCCCTGCTTTCCAAAAACTTTTTCTTGGAGTGATAATCCACAAAAAAGCTAAAGAGGAAGAAAAGATCTACATGATAAGTGATAATCCACATTGATTCACAGGCAATAGAGGAATCTCTATTCATTTGAACATCAATCTAAGCAGCCGTAATGTACATACCCACAACGACCATCAGCAATCTCCTGCACACAAACATCACTTTCTATTCACCATCAGCAATCTCCTGCACACAAACATCACTTTCTATTCACCTCACCAGAGTGGATTAGATGCAAGCTCTGAGAGTTCATGGGCAATAACACTGATCATGCCATCCACACCAACGTTACTATTAGGGGACTTGAAGGGCTGCATACCAGTCATGTGAAAAGGGATTGAGAAAGGGTATGCACAGACATCTGGGCATTGTGTTCCAGAGTGCCCTACCCAAGCATAGGGAAGGGTATACCCTACAGTGGAAGGGAAGGTAAAATAATGAAACCCACAGACTGCCCTACAGAAATCCTGGACTGCTACATCAGTAGAAGTGAGCAAGAGATAGAGACCAGTCTTGGGATCAATGGGCAAGGGATGGGGAAGGGCTGTTACTGCACTCTTAATCACAGCCTGGATTGAGAGGCGAGTGAGTGACTTTCCATGAGAGTAATAGCGATCATTCACTTTTAGATCCCACCAATAACATGCTCCCGCCGATGTTGGACCTGGGCCTCGAACCGTGTCGCACACCCTCCACCATTCTCAGCCGCAGGGGTTTTCGTCGCTCGTGACTTCTATTGTTGTCCGAGAGGGCAAGCAAGAAAGCCTTTATGATCCTCTTGCTGGCTGAAAGTAGTCTAGTTGCCATACCGCATTGTGTGAATGGTGATATTTTCTTCGTGGGAGGCTTGAGCACAGGACCGTGTGGTATCTCATGTGACAAATCGAGGAGCCTACACTTTTGAGCTCCCAAATCTATTTCCCATGGATACACATGCCTTTTGTTGTGTTGAAGTTGGAAGGCCATGGCCTCCAGGCTTCAACAGCTGTAAAAGCCAGAATACAGAAGAAAAATATAGAACCCACATGGAATGAAGCAGCAGAAACCCCAACTCTCTCCATTTATAAAAAAAATACAATAACTATTCCATAACTATTCCAAAGCCTCTAAACAAGTCCCTGATGTGCATTATCTCTTAATATTATGTTTTGCGTGGTTAGGATTTGGAAGAAGGAACCGGTTTGCAGTTTGATGTTGGTGAGCATTATGTTCATCCTCTTATTTTCCCTCACCGATCCTGTGCACAACATGACAAACCCCAGCTACATGGAAAACACCAGGTACGCTGAGAATAGAAGGTAATCTGCATTGATGGCATCTTGTATTGATGTCATTGAATCCAGAACGACCGTCGGGTCTCCTTGGAGAGTCCCATTAATGAAATAGCTTGATGATATAGTCGAGCTTGATGATATAGTCGACATTAGCAGGCTCTCGAATGTGTAACCCATTTCCCATTAATGGAGGATGATGTTCTCAGTAAACCATTACCCTCGCTCAGCTAGCAAGAAGATTGGCGAGCTTATGCACATCAAGAACCAACATTCAACTTCAAGCCCCAACCATGCCTGCGAACCAGTGAAAAAAAATGGGGCGA
The DNA here is from genome assembly GCA_034641835.2 of Pinus albicaulis. Taxonomy (NCBI): domain Eukaryota; kingdom Viridiplantae; phylum Streptophyta; class Pinopsida; order Pinales; family Pinaceae; genus Pinus; species Pinus albicaulis. Next base: position 981,465,610 of record CM076573.1, on the reverse strand, counting down.
ATCGCTCCAACCCCTTCCTCGGACGCTGTAAATGCAGGCGAATTGCATTGAAATGTGCTCCAACAAAGAAAATCGAGGGCGAATTGGATTGTTTCAGTTTTATGCGCATTTTTTTCGGTAGGCTAATATATAATAATTAATTATTTTTAAAATAATTATTGGGCTAATTTTATAAAACTATAGAAAATAGGGTTTATATAAAAAATTCGCCCTATTAAAATTTAAAATCCTTTAAAATTCGCCTTTGGGCTAAAATTCGCCCCTAAAATTATCCCTGAATGCGACGTTGGACCAAGTATGACCATGGTTGGCCATGGGTGATTTTCATATTGAGACAATGTTTGTCATAATGTGTCATTTGTTCATGGATGACATTGATCGATTATTCATATTATAAACCAAAAAAAATAATAAACCCAAGGGTTTAATATTATAAACCAAAGGAATTGGTGAACCCAAGGGACAACCATTACCCAAAAAATTATAAACCAAAGTAATTGGTGAACCCAAGGGAATTGATTTAAACATTGAGACAATTGTTGTCACAATGCGACATTAGACCAACTATGACCAGGGTTGGCCATGGGTGATTTTCATATTGAGACAATATTTGTCAGAATGTGACATTTGATCATGGATGACATTGATCGATTCTTCATATTATAAACCAAAAGAACTAATAAACCCAAGGGTTTAATATTATAAACCAAAGGAATCGGTGAACCCAGGGGAATTGATTTAAATTATTTGTTTTGTTTAGGGAATGAAACATTTTAGAATAATATATATATATATATATATATATATTGAGAAATATGGTTTATAATTCTTCCATCAAAATATGTTATTGATTGAGCACAAAAGGAATTAGATATCTCTATCATATAGGTTTTTCTAATGCATATATTGGTCCAATAACGTTTTTAATTAAAATGAACCAAACATATGTAATTTTTTTTGTTCTCATTATAGTTGACATTATTTCTTAATTTAATGAACATTTTATTTTTATTTTAGGAAAGATGTGTCAAAGCTAGAGTAAGATGCATAAAAAAAATTACACATCTCATACACTTTTTACAAAAAAATAATAAAGATTGTATTACTTATACTACCAAATTTATATTTTTAAACATTTTTAACATTTTATTTTCCTAAATTAATATTTAAAACATATGATATAAAAAACTTAATTTTTTAAAGTAAACTTTAAGTTTTATTTCTATTAATAATTTAATTTAATTTTTTTTTTATAAAAAAATTAATAATGATAATTAATAATAATGATTAGTGTTTATTAAAATTTATTCTGAAATTAAAAGAAATAGAATTCGTTTAAATTTTGTATTTTAAAAATAAAAAACACTCCAAATTATTATATAAAAAAATTAATATTTCCCAAATAAAATCTAATATAAAAAATTATTTATTAAATTTATATTTATAATTTATTTAAGTGACTTTCAAATGTAAAACTATATTTGATGGTTTTCAAATCATATGGTAGGTTCGAGTTAGTGTGGTTTGTTCCAATCTATATTTTTTTAAATACATAGTTATTTAAAATGAGTTAATTTTTATAATAATAAAGTATTATTTTAAGAAAAAAAAACTAAAAAAAAACACAATCAACCTTGGCTTTTGTATTCAATTCATGATAAGTATATTAACGAAATTACAATTTTATCAATCTAAGCTAAGTCAAAGAAAATCTTCTCAATATGCTATCACTAGTTTAATTCTTCTAAAGGTATCTCTCATCCTCAACTTTTCTCCATAAAATTCTAACTTATAACCTTGATTGAACTAAACTCCACACAAACTAATTCATTTACAACTCATATATATATAAAACATATGATAAAATTTTTAATCATAAAAATACATCCCTTCTTTACTATTTATATTATTAATATATAAGTACATTTTCTTAATATATATTGTTAATATATAAATAAATTTTATGTATTATAATAGTTTGTTTTCTTATATCATTAACCCATTCAGCCGAGTTAATGCATTTTCTGTCCAAAAGCATTTTTCGGTTACAGTGAGTATTTCAATTTTATAATTTATGAATCGGTGAACCAATAATTGCAGTCTACAGAAATAATAAATTATGAGAGTGACCCGTTGGGGTAACCTAGTTGGTTTTTTTTTAACTATTTCTATTGGATGCGAATTCACATTGAGGTTCAAACCGACACAGTGAATAAAAAGAAATCATATTTACCTATTATTATTATAATAGATGTTTTGTTTCCATTACTTGGATGTGTGCCATAACAATTATATTTAGTAATTATAACGTTCCGCAGTTGCAAGAAAATGAATAAACACATGATATATCTTTTTAGACTGATAATATTCAAACATTTATAGTCAAATTTTCCGAAGAAGATCGGGAAAAGCAACAATACCTTTGGCGGGGCATATTTCTGGATGCATGGTGTCATCGGGACAGTAGCAAAGAAACGTCGTTGGTTCCGCATGAGTATAACCACAAGCCCCGTTACTCCTCAAACAAGCTTCACAGCTATGATATCTTGTAAAGTCGAGATAGAATGTTACACCCTGCTCCTCGACAGCCTGATTGATCTGCAGATCCTCGATTATCTTAATCCTACATGGCCACTGAAGAGGGGTTTGGCACAAGTAATGTGTCAAAGCTGATTTTCTAGTGGAAAAGTAGTACCAATTATCTTCACAAAAATGCGAGTGTTGTTGAAAATTGTGCCCATTAAAACTTCCATTGCACTTCCCCCATAGCGTTTGATTGGTGTATGTATCTACGCGGATATGAAAATCAAAGGTGGACCACCAAAATTGAGAGTAGTTCCCTGAAAGATTACATTTATTTGCCCACATATTGTCGTTAACAATGGTCATTGTAAGATCGCTATTATTCCCCAAGAAAGAGTTCTCTACTATGTGATATTCGTGTCCATTTATATTAAGCAAAGGATGACCATTGGAATCACACGAGAATAACTGGAATGCAGAGTCACCACAGCCGCTGCCATTTTTTCTGAAAGGATACCCGAAGTGAAAGCCCCCACATGTGGATGCATTCCAAAGACAATATTCGTAGTGACTGCCGATACAATATGTTGAGGAGCATAGAATAAGGAGGAGGAATGCAGATACAACATGAACAAAAAGATAAAAAGAGAGAATCATTGAATCGGGAAGGACTACACTTATTCCTATGCTCTCATGCTATGTGCTCCTCTTAGGAAATATATAAACGCAAGAACAAAAGAACAACATATACATGCTTCTCAGCGCCTATGGGGTGGAGGACGGGATCCAATTAAAAAGAAATTTGCAATACCATATTTTTCCACAAATATTCAGAGACAGCCACCAATGCAAGGGCAAAAGTTTAATGCATTGTACAAGAATTCTCAATTTGAAAATATATTATTCAAATGGTAGATTCCTCTATCTATTTTTGCAACAATTCACATCTGTTCAAAATACAATATGAATTCCTAACAGAAGATCAGTCTACAATATCATGAAATTGTATTACAAGCTCAGTAGTCTCTCCAATGCAATAAATTGCAGTGATCATTCTATATAAATATATATACCCGAAGTCATTCAGATGACCGCATTGTTTCCCAGGATGCCGCAGCTCCCAGACCATGAAAATAAACTAAGCCGATCAATTCCTCCACTGTTCCTGCTCTCGTCATCCTCGAAGATGCTACCCCTTATGTTGAAAATCGCAGATGAGTCGGGCAGTTACCCAAGGTCTGCATAGAAATCATCATCATCATCTAAATTATTGGAACTTGAAATGCATAGCTCAGCTACATCCTGCACGAATGCCAGAGGCTCGTCTTCTTGAATTTCCATGGAAGAGACGACGCGTTCCACTCCTCCACCGTTACCCCCGATTTGAAACCACCAGGGCGCCCACAACGTTTCCTCTCACGACGTGTCCTTGTCCTCCGACGCCTTCAGACACCTGGCATAACAATTTCACACACTTGGACAATCGTTAGTCTTTCAGTTTCATTTGAAATGTTAATCTTGATAGGTGGCAATTAATAAATGGCACAGTAAATTTTTAATCAAGATTTGTAAAAAATTAATTTAAGTACGTTTTAAACATGTGATTTAGATATGCAAGGAAGTTAGTGGAGTAGATTTGATCCATTGATTGAGTGGCGACGACCAAAATATACCGGCATCTTTCAATCTAGACCATCAGATCAAAAAGATTAATTAGCCTAATCACAAAACATGCTCCTTCCGATAGGGGTTACGCCTATCTGCGTAACTAGGAATGCACTGACCATTATCGACAAAAAAAAATGTACCAAAGTTTCAACCATCTTAAGAAGTGTATCGCCACAACCCATAAAACCAGACGTCGCTATTTATTCATTCCCATCATTATGACCACTTGGGAAATTTGCATTCGCTTCATTTTTTTCATAGAAAGTGTGCTTCTCGTTGATATGAACACTCTCTTTCCAAATAGAATGTCCCCAAATAAAACCAATGTGCCTAAAGCTTGAAAAATACAAAAAATATTTGACATCGCAAACGTCTAGGAAAACGATCATTGAAAGAAAAAATTCCTCACATTAAAGCCCTCCCACTTTCATATTTATGATTTCCATCATCTGCTTGCTGATTTTCTAAAGGTATTTTTTTTCCATTGGTATGTGATCCTCTCCATGCTATAATTATATCCTTATTTTGTTGATATCTTTGTTGTTGGTATTTTGTTCTTTGGCATGTTTCAGAAGATCGAGGTCTTTTCACACCACTCTTTCTTCTTTGGTTTCTCAACCTTTCTAGGAGAAAGATAAAATCGATTCACATGTCATTCCCTACTTTCCGTGTAGGCTAGCACGTACTCTTTCCTTTTCATAAATATTTGAAACCCTAGCTTTCAAAAATGTAAACATGAAATAAACCTTAAAAAAAAACAAAAAAAGGCCTAGCAAAAATGCCTTCTCACTACAACAATACAAAAATAATATCAGTATTTCAAAAGCTATGTACCCAAAAGAAACATAAACTACATTGTCACATGCACCTTATAGCTCAGTAGCACAACCATCCCATAGAAGCATAGGAAAATTTGACATGAAATATTCTATAGAATAATAAAAAAGTATGTGAAGTATGGATTCCTAACAAGAAATTTTTTTGTCACAATAAGCAGGAATAACATTCCATTTTCACAAATTAAAGAAGACAATATATATGAATTCCATTGCTAAATTTAAAAAATCCTTGAAAAAAGGAAAAAAATTACAAAATACACATCCAAGTCTAGCATAGATATATCATCAGTATTAGTTCAAAATGCATATTACAATCATCTTTTAATTTTTTTTTGAACTAGAGAAAAAGAACACCTATTTATTGTTGTTGGATAAGAAACACCTTGTGGTCTCTAAGGCTAAATTAATATATCCACAGATAGTGGAGGTATTTCAAGAATAGAATTTTCATTTGGAATAATAAAAAATACATTTCCATTTTCAATCAATTCATCAAAATCTTTAACAACATCGAGGCTGAACCTAGATGCCTCCACCACAAACACTCCATCAAAAATTTTTATTTCACACAATATCGTCACCATATCATACACCTTTAATCATGTTTTTGAGCAACCCAACATAAGAAATGTTTCTTCAAATATGCACAAAGGAAGGAAACCTGGGGATTTACTATTTATATCTGCAGAGATATGTTCGAGAAATGACCAACTGGACCCCCAATCATCCTCAAAATATTCCAAACTTCGTTCCTTTATGACAAGAATAAATTTGAAATTGTATATCTCTTGAAGTGACAATACAAATAGGGAATTGTTATTAACAACAAAAACAATTTGATTCCTTTAAAACCCTAATGGCATACATCATATGTCAAAAATAAGTACAAATGGAAAACCTCAATTTTTTTTTCCTTAGATCCAACTAGTAGATAATGAAAACATATATAGGGAAATATTCCTAATAATGATCTATATAAAGCCTAAAAAACTTCTCATTGAAGAAGATAACCTCCCTTGGCAGACTCACACCGCCATATGGAAGTTTTGTCCTCTTCCACCGGTTCAACGAATGTGGAACCACATTCTCAATAAATCTTCTTATTAGGTCAACTTCTGTAGATTCATTAGGAAAGAAATAAATAAAAAAAGACTGGTGATAGTGAAAAAATTATGACTCTCTTTGCCAATATCCTCATCCTCCCTAGCTATTTCATCAAGATCACTATCAAGAAATTGTAACTTCCTAGAGACATTAGTAGGCCTTTCTAGGAGAATAACGACTGAATCCATGTCAATTTCAACATCCCCGTAGTACTTGTTCATTTGGATTTTACAAGATAATGCATCCAACACACGTCGTCTCTTCACGTAGCATTCATAATATTTTTTTTGAACATCTCATGTGCTCAGAATAAAAAACATAATTTCTCAACCCGTGGGGGAAGCTTCCTTGCGACAGAAGAAATATCTTGTAGAAAAATTATTCTGTGCCCAATATATTTATATTTTCCACCATGAGCATCTAAAACCTATAAAATCATATTTATCCACGATATTAGCATCTCTTTGACCTGTGTCAAAACTCTTAAAGCCTCTGGTTGTTCACCTAGATCCATGTTGTTAAAGAGGGAAAAGCGATGGGCACCTTTCTCACCCCTACATATTTTACAATTGGAACTCTAATGCAATATTAAAACTTGTATACCAAGATAAAATTCATTGTGCACTTGGAAAATATGCTCTGAATACAAACTATTAATCCTAGACCAAAATTTTTTATGGACCTCATCCATGTCTTTGCTAAAATGAGAGGGAGAAATTTAATTCTCTCGCAAGCAGTGCTCTAGGTTGGCAATGATATGAAAAAACCCAATAAATTCTAACATTACTTGCATCATTATTTCAATAAAGGATTGGGAATCCATTATTCTACATTAGCTATAGTGGACCAAATCCTGGTTCTGAGAAAAAAATAACCTTTATGAGAATGAAGAGATATCTACAAAAATGTTGAATTTTTTTAATCAAAAAACACAATGAAGAAATAGAGGATGCACATTCTCTACATAATGGAACCATATAGGTGCAACTGGAGGAATTGATACTCCTTGCTGTTGATGAAAATCTATTCCTCAACCACTATTCATCCGACCAATGTCCTCGCAAAAAAAAACATGAAACAAAAGATGTGAAAAACAATATAAATTTAACATTCACGATTTTTAAACCTTCAAGAACATAAATTCATAAACCACCCAAGTTGTGCCAACAATATAAGTGTCCCCACAATCACTAACATGAATAAAATGCTCTCTAAAGGTGTGTGCACAAACACTACTTCCAACATTCCGAAGAGACTAGCCTAAATTGTCAACCATCCTAGCAAGCATATTACTATCGACAAGAAAACAAGTGGAAACAACATTATCATTTGAATCAAAGTTCCTATCTTCCATCACATTCATAATTGTCACTTCTACAAGGCCTCCCTAGAAAAAGAGATAGTCTATAAAAAAAACGAGTCAAGAAAATGTATCTAACAACAAAAAATATATATATATAAAATAAAGGAAAATCAAATAAACATCACAACAACAAAATTCATTGGGAAAAACACGGAACACCCCAAACTTACAATGAGAAGCACCTTCTATTTTATAATTTTCCAAATTCTGGTAATTTGTTGGTTTAACTTTCCCTATGAGAACAAATGAAGGTCTCACACGGTCTACATTTAGTTACCAACCAACAATCATTTCTATAGAATTATGAGAAAATAAAAGGGAAATAATACAACAGTAAAAAGTTCATGTCCACAAAAAAATAAATGAAAGAGTAAAAATATTTGAAGTGCCCTCTTTTTTGCAACAAACACATAACACATAGATAATATAGTGCCAACTATATTCACTATATAGATGCTACTAGGAATGCACTGACCCTCATCGAAACAAAATGTACCAAAGTTTCAATCATCTCAAGAAGTGTATGATCACCACCCAATAAACCAGATGTTTCCTTTTGTTCATTCCCATCATTCTGACCACTTGGGAAATTTTCATTCCCTTCATTGTTTTCATAGAAAATGTGCTCCTCGTTCATATGATCGAAGTCTTTCGCACCACTCTTACTTATTTGGTCGCTCAACATTTATAGGAGAAAGGTAACTTTATTCAAATATCATTCCCTACTTCCCTTTTAGGCTAGTACGTACTATTTCATCTTCATAAACATCTAAAACCTTAACTTCCAAAATTGTAATCATGAATAAACCTTAAAAAAACAAAAAAGGCCTAACAAAAATTTCTTCTAACTATAATGAGACACAAATAATATCAATATTTCAAAAAAGATGTACCTAAAAGAAACAAAAACTACATTGTCACATGCACCTTATAGCTCAGTAGCACACCCATCGCATAGAAGTACGAGAAAATTTGACATGATAATCTTCTACAAAATAATAGCAGATTATGTGTAATAGAAGATTATGTGAAGTATGGATTCCTGGAAAGAAATCCTTCTACCACAATAAGTAGGAATACCATTCCATTTTCATAATTTACAAAAGACAATATATACGAATTCCATTGCCAACTTTCAAAAAACCTTGAAAAAGGAACAAATTTACAAAATAAACATCCAAATTTAGCATAGATAAATCTCAATATCAGTTCAAAATTCATATTACAATCATCTTTTAAAATGTTTTTGAATTAGAAAAAAACAACGACTTTTAGCATTATCGGATAAGAAACAGCTTGAAGTCTCAAAGGCTAAATTAATATATCCACAGATAGTGCAGGTATGTCAATAATAGAATCTTCATTTGGAATAATTGAAATACCTTTCCATTTTCAATCAAATCATCAAAAACTTTAACAGTTTCAAGGCCAAACCCGAATTCCTCCACCACAGACACTCCATAAAAAATTGTTATTTCACCACCATATCATACACATTTAATTATGTTTCTGAGCAACCCAGCATAAGAAATGTTTCTTCAACTATGAAAAAAGGAAGGAAACCTAGAGATTGTTATGAAACTAGCTCCGAAAATAGAAGAAAAGAGAGATCGATGCCTTAGAATTCAACCACTTCGAGGAGGAAACCTCCTTTATATTAAATAAATGAACAATTCTTGGATGATACAAATGAAAAAACCTACTTTCTATATATAAGAGTCCATGGGGTCACAATATAATCCTAGCCGACCTAACAATAATAATGTAAGGGCACAATAATAATAATATGGGGGTTATAGGAGCACAACAATAACAATAAGGGGGCTAAACTAACAACAATAAGGGACTACACCAGTAGTATAGGGACCTAACATGCCCCTCTCCTTCAAAAAGTGTTTTCCTCAATGCTTGAGTAGCTATGGATGCTTTTGTATAAAATTTTCATCCTCCCATGTAGAATATTCAGTGGTAAGTTCTTCCACTTGATGAGATACTCTGAAATTGATTGATTTTGTAGCTATAGATTTCTTGTTTTTATGAGTGCTTCAGGTTCTAATATGATTTTTCCTTCCTCATCAGGTTATAGAAATATTGTTCGAATTCGAAGTTTGTCACCTATAACCTTCTTTAAGCATGAAACATGGAAAAATGGATGCACTTGAGAAGGAGTAGGGAGCTCTAATTTGTATGCCATAGTACCAATATTTTACAACACCTTGCAAGGACCATAATACTTTGGCGATAATTTATTATCCTTCTTAGCTTTCTTGAAGGACATTTTTTTGTATGGTTGTAGCTGTAAAAATACCCAGGCTCCTACATCAATACTTCTCTCGTTGTGATGTTCATCTGTCTGTTGTTTCATTCGATTTTGTGCCAAATTTAGGTTATCATTTAAGAGTTGGAGAACTTTTTTTTGATGCTTGATGTGATATTCCACTGCTTGAACCTTATAATTTTCTCTTAAATATGATGTGATGAACAGTGGATGATATCCATAAAGTTCCATAAATGGGTTCATTTTTGCTACAGTATGGAAGGAAGTTTTATACCACCATTTAGGCAGAGGTAACCACTTGAACCATTATGTTCATTTATTAGATACAAAATAAAAAATATATCCTTCCAAATATTTGTTCACAACTTCAGTTTTGCCATCGGATTGAGGATGATAAGATGAGATATGAGCTTGTTGAGTACCCAAACAATAAATTAATTTCATCCAAAAATTTCCAGTAAAAATGGGATCTCTGTCGCTTACAATAATCTTTGGGTTTCCATGTAGATTTTGAATTTTTTCCATAATTGCAGTAGAAACTATACTTGCTTTAAATGAATGAGATAATGCACAAAAGTGTGCATACTTGGTAAGTCTATCAACTACAACCATAATGACACTCTTTCCTTCAAACTTAGGTAAGCCTGTGATAAGATCCATTTAAATATACTCCCAACTTTGACTTGGAATGGATAAAGGTTGTACAAGACATGGGGTCCTAATAGTCTCAAGATTATTTTACTAGAAAAGAAAACATTCCACCACAAACATTTGAATATCAGATTTAATTCCATCCCAAAAAAATTATGTATTCACCCTGTGGTAAGTTTTTAAAAATCCTGAGTGTCCTCCCAAGGGAGAAGTGTGCAATTCCAAAATAGTCTTTTGTTTTAATATTTGGGAATTATTACAAAGATATAAGAGATCTATGTACCATAAGGAACCATTTTTCCAACTAAATGTATCAGATATACTAGGATTTTGCTGCAAATTTTGAATGAGTGCCTACAATTCTTCGTCCTTCTTCCATTCATACCTTGCTTCGGTTATCCAATATGGTTGGATAATAGAAATGACACAAAGCAATGCTTCCACCTCTTGGTCATTTCTTGAGAGTGCATATGCAACAAAATTTAGCTTCCCTTTTTTTGTAGATGATTTCAAAGTCATAACCGAACATATTTGTGACCCATTTTTGCTACTCTTAAAAAGATAGTCTTTGTTCCAAAAAGTATTTAAGAATATCATGATCAATTTTTATCTTGAAGTGTCTTCCCATTAGGTAAGGTTGCCATTTCTTTAGTGCATATAGTATTTACAACATTTCCTTCTCATAAATAGCTTTTTGTAAATAATGTCCTTTGATTGGACGACTTTGAAAAGCAATGGGTCTTCCTTATTGCATTAAAACAACACCAATTCAATTTCCTGAGGCATCACATTCCACAATAAATGTTTTTGTGAAGTATGGCATAGCTAAAACCGGTGCTAGGCACATTGTTTCTCTAAGATGTTCAAAGGCCTTAGTTGCTTCAAGAGTCCATGAAAATGCATCTTTCTTCAATAATGTTGTTAGAGGTGCTGCTATTCTCCCATAATTCTTAACAAACTTGCGATAATACCCTATTAAATCAATAAATCCTCGCAATTGCTTTATGGTTGTGGGGACTTTCCATTCCTTAACGGCTTTAATTTTTTTAGGGTCTACCTTAACACCCTCATGAGATACAATATGACCCATATATTCCACCTCTTTTACTCCAAAGAAACATTAGGAGGTTTTTGCACATAATTATTTCTCCTCCAATAGTTTGAGCACCCTGTCAACATGTTGAACATGATCCTTCCAAGACCTATTGTAGGTTAGTATATCATCAAAAAATACTAACACAAATTTTCTAAGGAAGGGATTGAAAATGGAATTCATCAACCCTTGATATGTAGAAGGTGCATTGGTAAGGCGAAAAAGCATGACCAAAAACTCATAATGACCCTCATGAGTTCAAAATTCTATTTTCGGAATATCTTCAGTCTTCATTATAATTTTATGATATCCTGAATGAAGATCCAACTTGGTAAAATAAATTGCTCCATGTAATTCATCTAATAATACATCAATCACAAGAATGGGAAATTTATCTTTAGTAGTGATATTATTGAGCTCCCTATAATCTGGACACATGCGCCATGATCCATCTTTCTTGTGCACCAATACTATTGGAGTAGAGAAAGAACTTGGACTCCGTTGAATTATACCGGCCTATAACATTCCTACAATCATACGTTCAATTTCTCTCTTTTGGACATAAGGATATATGTAAGGCCTGATGTTTGGAGGAACACTTCTTGCAATAAAATGAATAGCATGATCATGATCACGAATAGGTGGGAGTCCTTTGGGAGCTTCAAACACCTTGGAATGAGTGTCCAAGACCTTTTGGAGATTTGGAGAAATACATGATTTTGATGTTGGAACTTCTAGAGAGCATAATTGCGAAATTACGCCTCGATGTTCCTTCGTCAAAATATTTGTCATGACATTAGAGCTTATTATATTTCCTGGCTTCCTACGATACCCTGTAATTCAACTTCCTTTCCTTCTAAAAAAAATTTCAAGAAAATTTCATGAAAATTAAAAGCTACCATCCCTAAATATTGTAACCATTCTACTCCTAGTGCACCATCATCACCTCCCATTGGAATGGAAAGCATTGTACTATTCAATTCATATCCCCCCATGGTTATCTTGATATTATGGCATTTTCCAGAGAAATTTATAGTTCCTCCATTTGCAACCATCACTTGACATTATGGTAGCACGGCTATAGGAAGAAATTCAATTCCTTGGCTACCTTACAATGAATTAAATTATGTGTACTAGACGAGTTAATAAAAAATATTACATTTTTATTCTTGATATTTCCTTCTACCTTGAGAGTTTGAGGAGTGGTAATTCCTTCTAATGAATTATAGGATATGGTCGAACTCATTGCTTCTTTCTCTAGGGTTTTTTCCTGGTGTATATCCTCTTCTTTTGAATTTTCTTGTTCATTTTCTTCTTCCTCTTCACGATCTATGTAAAATAATTTCTTCTCGGCACACTTATGACCTTTAGTGTATTTTCTATCACAACCATAGAAAAGCCCTTTTCCTCTTTTTTCTTGCAATTTTTGTGGTGTCAACCTTGTAAGTTGTGGAAGTCTAGGAGTAGCAACACTTCCATCTTTATAGATGTGAGTGGTAGGCTTCGTTTTCACCATAATTTTACAATCGATTTTTCTTTCCAACCTGAATTCCTTCTCCAATGAATCAGGTTCCCAAAGGCGAACCTCATGTTGGAAATTATCCTTTAAAGTCCCTATGAAGACATCAATCATATGTTCCTCTCGAATATAAGCTACCCTTATATTCAATTTTTGGAAGTCCTCAATGTGCTCCATCACTCAAACTTTTTGTTTGAGATTTATCAATTGGATAATGAAGGTTTTTCTATTTTTATCCTCATAATGTTCTATCATTTCCTCCGTAAAAATTGACCAAGTGACAATTTTTTTACAGGAGAAAATCCATTGATACCATACATATGTATTTTGTTCTAAATATAAAGTTGCGAGTAACTTTTGTGTGTTTTTCACATTATTGAGTTCAAAATATTGCTCCATATTTAGCATCCATGTTATCGAATCCTTTACATCAAACTTCCTCATATTGATCTTTGGAATATGGTGGGTCTTCAATCCAACATTAGAGTTTATGAAATCACGATTAAAATTTATTTTTTTCTCATCATCAGTTTCCTCTACTATATTTTCTCCATTAGGAATAATTTATTGTATCAACTTTTTCAAACCTTCCATGTCTACTTTCAGATCATTCTTCATGTCTTCCATGTTGTCTTTCATTTTTTCTTCCATATCTTCCATGTCATTCTTCAAACCATCCATATTAGTTTCCACGCATTTCTTCAAACCATCCATATTAGCTTCCACACCCTTCTTCAAACCATCAATCTTACCTTCCATGCCTTTCTTGAAAAACTCCATTTCATTTTTTTTTTGCTCTATGTGAGAGCGAAATTTGGTGCACTTGCTCTTATAATTTTGATATATCATGTTGCACTTCTTCATCTTCATGCGTCATAGTAGATTATTATGAGGGCTTAATGGGTGTTGAATTATTTTTAGGGGGAATTTTAGAACCCAATACTAATAGCTATGCTCTAATATTCCCTTGGAATCACTTCAAACTAATTTTTCAAACAAGGGTTATGAAATTTGAAAAAACATTACACACCTTTTCCTTTCTTTTTAGGAGCTTGATATTGAAACTGAATTATCTCTATGATTTCAAATCTTCAATATCTGAAATTTGGTCCTATAGTAGCCCACTGAAGCTTATTTCGAATTCCACAGGTCTGACCTAATTTGGATTCTTGAAGCCAAATTTATGGCCAATATATGACAATGACATAATTATGGACTAGTTCAGTAGAGCACATTTGTATGGCGTGCCACTTGTCACTGTTTCCTCCTTCGCCTCTGAAGTTGATACTTAGGAAACTATAATCCATGTAATTTTAGGCACTATTTTAGAATTCCAATCTGATTCTCAGAGAGAGAGTTATTACTATTTTACCAAGGTAACCTATTTTAGATGAAATCTGGGAGCTTTCAAAAACCCTAACATCCGTAGATCATATCGCTGAAAATATTGCGAACCAAGATTTGAAATTTTTATACGAAGTTCCTCAGGATTTCTAATTCACATGGTAAAAATTTCCGAGTCTGAACCTTCGTAGAAAAAATGTGATAGCGGAAATTCCACGATGACCAATTTGGAGCAAAGAAACCCTAGAATCCAAAGCTCTGATACCAAATTTTATCAAACCAATTCCGAAAATAGAAGAGAAGAGAGATAAAAACCTTAGAATTGAGCCACTTCGAGGGGGAAACCTCATTTAGATTACATAAATGAACAATTCTTGGATGATACAAATGATAAAATGTCCTTTCTATATATAGGAGTCCATGGGGTCATAATATAATCCTAGCCGACCTAACAATAATAATGTAAGGGCACAACAATAACAATATGGGGGTTATAAGGGTAAAACAATAACAATAAGGGGTATCTACTAACAAAATAAGGGACTATGCTAGTAGTATAGGGACCTAACAAATATTTACTATTTATATCCGCAGAGATATGTTCGAGCAACGACCAAATGAACCCCCAATCATCCTAAAAATATTCCAAACTTTGCTTCTTTATAACAAGACTAAATTTGAAATTTTATATCTCTTGAAGTGATAATAAAAATATGGTACTATTATTAACAACACAAACAAGTTGATTCTTGTACAACCCTAATGGTATACATCGTATGTCAAAAATAGGAACAAATGAAAAACCTCAATTCTTTTCTTTAGATCCAACCAGTATATAATGAAATGATATGTAGGGTAATATTCCTAATAATTATCTATATAGATCCAAAAAAACATCCCATTGAAGAACATAACCTCCCTTGGCAGAGTCACATCGCCATATGGAAGTTTTGTCCTCTTCCACTGGTTCAACGAATGTGCAATCCACATTCTCAATAAATCTTCTTATTCGATCAACTTCCCCAGATTCATTAGGAAAGCAGGAAATAAACGATGACTGGTGAAAATGCAAAAAATTATGACTCTCTCTACCAATATCCTCATCCTCCCTAGCTATTTCATCACGATCACTATAAAAAAATTGCAACTTGCTAGAGACATTAGTAGGCCTTTCTTGGAGAACAACGACTGAATCCATGTAAAATTAAACATCCTTATAGTACTTGTCCATTTGGATTTTACAAGCTAATGAATCCAACACACATCATGTCTTCACATAGCATTCATAATATTTTTTTTTAACATCTCGTCTTCTCGCAATAAAAAATATAATTGCTCAACTCATCGTGGAATCTTCCTTGCAATAGAAGAAATATCTTGCAAAAAACATATTATGTGCACACTATATTTATATTTTCCACCATGAGCATGTGAAACCTGCAAAATTGTATTTACCCACGCTATTAGCATCTCTTCGACTTGTGTCAAAACTCTAAAAGTCTCTGGTTTTTTAGCTAGATCAATGTTGTTACAGCGCGAAAAGTGATGGGAACCTTTCTCAACACTACAAATTTTACAAATAGACCCTTCATACCATATTAAAACTTGTATACCAAGATAAAATTCATTATGCACTTGGAAAATATGCTCTACAGACAAAATATTAATCCTAGACCAAAATATTTTATGGAGCTCAACTATGTCACTGCAAAAATGAGTGAGAAATTCCATTCTCTCGCAAGCACTGCTCTAGGTTGGCAATTATTTAAAAAAACCTAATCAATTCCCGCATTACTTGCATCATTTATTTCCATAAAGTAATGGGAATCCATTATTCTACATTTTCTATGGTGGACAAAATCCTACTTCCAAGGAAAAGAAATAACCTTTATGAGAATAAAGAGATATCTACAAAACAACTTGAATTTTTTGATCAAAAAACACAATGAAGACATAGAGGATGCACATTATCTACATTGTGGAACTACGTAGGTGCAACTGTAGGAATTGGTATTGCTTGCCATCGATGCCAATCTCTTCCTAAACCACTACTCATTAGACCAATGTCCTCGCACAGAAAAAGATGAAAAAAAATATGTGAAAAACAATATAAATTTAACATTCACGAGTCTAAGAACTTCAAGAACATAAATGCATAAACCACCCATGTTGTGCCAAAAATATAAGTTTCCCCAAAATCTCTAGCATGAACAAAATTATCTCTAAAGGTGTGTGCATAAATGTTTCTTCCAACATTCCCAACAGACTAGCCTAAATTGTCAACCATCCTAGCAAGCATATTACTATCCACAAGAAAATCAATTGCAACAACATTATCATTTGAATCAGAGTTCCTATGTTCCATCGCGACATCTCTTCAACTATCTCCATCACATTCACGGTCCTCACTTTTACAAAGCCTCCCTAGGAAAAGAGATAATCCCAAAACAATAAGAGTCGAGAAGATGTATCTAACAACAAAAAAATACATAGAAATAAAAGAAAAACAAATAAACGTCAGAACCAAAATTTTCCTTGGGAAAAACACGGGATGTCCCAAACTTACAATGAGAAACACCTTCTATTTTATCATTTTTTGAATTCTGGTAATTTGTTGGTTCAAATTTACCTATGAGAACGAATGAAGGTCTCACACTGTCTACATTTAATTACCTACCAACAATCGTTTCTACACTGTTATGAAAAAATAAAAGGGAAATAATACAACAATAAAAATTTCACGTCTACAAAAAAAGAAATGAAAGAGAAAAAAATTTGAAGTTCCCTTGTTATTGCAACAAACACATAATGCATAGTTACTAGAGTGCCAACTATATTCACTCTAAAGCTACTACTAGGAATGCACTGAACCTCATCGACAAAAAAATGTACCAAATTTTAAACCATCTCAAGAAGTGTATCACCACCACCCATAAAACCAGATGTCACCATTTGTTCATTCCCATCATTCTGACCACATGGGAAATTTTCATTCCCTTCATTGTTTTCATAGAAAATGTATTCCTTGTTCATATGATCGAGGCATTTTTGCACCACTCCTGATTCTTTGGTCACTCAACATTTCTAGGAGAAAGATAAATTTGATAAAATGTCATTCCCTAGTTCCATTACAGGCTAGCATGCACTCTTTCATCGTCATAAATATTTAAAACCTTAGCTTCCAAATTTTTAAACATGAAGTTTGATATCCTGTTTATCTCATCCAGATACAGATGCAGTAACTACGTCCCTAGTTCCAGATATAGAGGCAGCAGGAGCTTAAGCACCAGTAGGGTGCATCATATAATAAGAAGTATATATATAATATAAACTTTAAAATGAATAAGTGACCAGTGCAGACCTCCCAAATCACAGGGATATCGTGGGTGCCCAATAAGCATAGAGTGACTTTTGAGCCTCAGCTTTACCAACTCAAAATCCAAAGAAAAATAATGAGTGTTTACTAACTCTCCAATCTAATTCCTCTAGCATAACTCTGTTATGAATTCTTCCTTCTTAATGCATCCCTAATACACTCCTTTTATAGGAATAAATGAAACCCGAACTAGCTCCCATGTCAATTCTCCTCATTCAAAAGTGGAAGCCCTAGAAAAATTGAGGTGCCTAATGAGACCTTAAGGAAGGCCAAAAAAACACAACAAAAAAGGCCTAAAAAAAGTGCCTTCTAACTACAATGAGACAAAAATAATATCAATATTTCAAAAAATATGTACCCAAAAGAAACATAAACTACATTATCACATGCAACATATAGCTCAGTAGCACAACCATCCCATAGAAGCACGAGAAAATTTGACATGATAATCTTTTACAAAATAATAGAAGAGTATGGGAAGTATGGATTCCTAGCAAGAAATTCTTCCACCAAAATAAGCAGGAATACCATTCCATTTCACAATTTACAAAATACAATATATACGAATTCCATTGATAAATTTCAAAAAACCTTGAAAAAGGAACAAATTTACAAAATACACATCCAAATTTAGCATAGATATATCCTCATTATCAATTTGAAATGCATATTACAATCATCTTTTAAAATGTTTTTGAATTGGAAAAAGCAACAACACTTTTAGCATTGTCGGATAAGAAACAACTTGTAGTCTCTAAGGCTAAATTAATATATCCACATATTGTTCAAGTATGTCAAGAACAAAATCTTCATTTGGAATAATTGAAAATACATTTCTATTTTCAAACAAATCATCAAAATATTTAACAGTTTCGAGGTCAAACCCAAATGTATCAACTAGAGACACTCCATCAAAAATTGTTATTTCACACAATCTCGTCATCATATCATACACTTTTAATCATGTTTCTTATCAGCCTAACATAAGAATTGTTTCTTCCACTATGCACAAAGGAAGGTAACCTAGAGATTTACCATTTATATCCATAGAGATATGTTCGAGCAACGACCAGGTGAACCCCCAATCATCCTCAAAATATTCCAAACTTTTTTCCTTTATGAGAAGACTAAATTTGAAATTGTATATCTCTTGAAGTGACAATAAAAATATGAAATTGCTATTAACAACAAAAACAAGTTGATTCATGTACAACCCTAATGGCGTACATCGTATGACAAAAATAAGAACAAATGAAAAAACTCACTTTTTTTTCTTTAGATCCAACCAATAGATAATGAAACCATATGTAGGGTAATATTCTTAATAATTATCTATATAAATCCAAAAAAACTTCCTATTGAAGAAGATAACCTCCCTTGGCGGAGTCACACTGCCATATGGAAGTTTTGTCCTCCACCACTGGTTCAACGAATGCACAATCCACATTCTCAATAAATCTTATTATTCGATCAACTTCCATAGATTCATTAGGAAATCTGGAAATACACAACGAATCCTGACCATGAAAAAAATATGACTCTCTCTTCCAATCTCCCCATCCTCCCTAGCTACTTCATTAAGATCACTATCAACAAATTGCAACCTGCTAGAGACATTAATAAGACTTTTCTGGGAGAACAACGACTAAATCCATGTCAATTTAAACATCCTTCTAGTACTTTTCCATTTATATTTTAAAATCTAATCCATCCAACGCATGCCATCTCTTCACGTAAGATTCATAATATCTGGTTTGAACATCTCGTCTTCTCACAATAAAAAATATAATTTCTCAACCCGTCATGGAAGCTTCCTTGCGATAGAAGAAATATCTTGCAAAAAACTTATTGTGTGCCCACTATATTTATAGTTTCCACCATGTGCATGTGAAACCTGGAAAATCATATTTACCCACACTATTAGCATCTCTTCGACTTGTGTCAAAACTCTTAAAGCCTCTAGTTGTTCACCTAGATCCATGTTGTTAAAGAGGGAAAAGCGATGGGCACCTTTCTCAGCCCTACATATTTTGTAAATGGACTCCTCATGCCATCTTAAAACTTGTATACCAAGATAAAATTCATTTTCCACTTGGAAAATATGCTCTAGAGACAAAATATTAATCCTAGACCAAACTTTCTTATGGATGTCAACCATGTCACTGCTAAAATGATAGGGAGAAATTTAATTCTCTCGAAAGCACTCCTCTAGGTTGGAAATAATTTGAAAAACCCAATAAATTCCAGGATTAATTGCATCATTTATTTCCATATAGGAATGGGAATCCAAAATTCCACATTGACTATAGTGGACCAAAACCTGCTTCCAAGGAAGAAAACAACCTTTATGAGAATGAAGAGATATCTACAAAACAAGTTGATTTTTTTTAATCAAACAACACAATGAAGAAATAGAGGATGCACATTATCTAAATTTTGGAACGACCCAAGTGTAACTAGAGGAATTTATATTCCTTGTCGTCGATGCAACTATATTCCCCAACCACTATTCATATGACCAATGTCCTTGCAGAAAAAACATGAAACAAAAGATGTGCAAAACAATATAAATTTAACATTCACGAGTGTAAAACCTTCAAAATGTAAATGCATAAACCACCCATGATGTGTCAACAACATAAGTGTCCCCATAATCGCTTTCATGAACAAAATGCTCTCTCAAGTTGTGTGCACAAACGTTGCTTCCAACATTCCCAACAAACTGGCTAAATTGTCAACCATCCTAGCAAACATATTACTATCAACAAGAAAATCAGTTGTAGAAACACTATCATTTGAATCAAAGTTCCTATCTTCCATCACAACATCTCTTCAAATATCTCCATTACATTCACGATCCTCACTTTTACAAAGCCTCCCTAGTGGAAGAGATAATCCCAAAACAAAAGGAGTCGAGAAAATGTATGTAACAACAAAAAACTATATAGAAAATAAAATAAAAACAAATAAATATCAAAACCAAAATTTTTGTTGGGAAAAACACGGAACATCCAAAACTTACAATGAGCAGCAACTTCTATTTTATCATTTTCCAAATTCTATTAATTCTTTGGTTCAACTTTCTCTATGAGAACAAATGAAGGTGTCACACGGTCTACATTTATTTATGTACCAAAAATATTTTCTACAGTGTTACGAAAAAATAAAAGGGAAATAATACAGTAATAAAAAGTTCATGTCTACAAAAAATAAATGAAAGAGTAAAAATATTTGAAGTTCCCTTGTTGTTGGAAAAAACACATAACACATAGATACTAGAGTGCCAACTATATTCACTATATAGCTACTACTAGGAATGAACTGACCCTCATTGAAAAAAAAATGTACCAAAGTTTCAACCATCTCAAGAAGTGTATCACCACCACCCGTAAAACTAGATCTCGCCATTTGTTCATTCCCATAATTCTGACCACTTGGGAAATTTTCATTCCCTTCAATGTTTTCATAGAAAATTTGCTCCTCATTCATGATTGAGTCTTTTCGCACCACTCTTAATTCTTTGTTTGCTCAAAATTTATAGGAGAAAGATAAACTCGATTCGAATGTCATTCCCTAGTTCCCTTGCAGACTAGTACATACTATTTCATCTTCATAAATATTTAAAACCTTAACTTCCAAAATTGTAAACATGAAATAAACCTTAAAAGAAAATAAAAAAGGCCTAACAAAGATGCCTTATAACTACAACGAGACACAAAGAATATCAATATTTCAAAAACTATGTACCCAAGAGAAACATAAACTACATTGTCACATGCACCTTATAGCTCAAGAGCACAACCATCCCATAGAAGCACGAGAAAATTTGACTCGATCATATTATAGAAAATAATAGCAGAGTATGTGAAATATGGATTCCTAGCAAGAAATCCCTTTGCCTCAATAAGCAGGAATACTATTCCATTTTCACAATTTACAAAAGACAATATATACAAATTCCATTGCTAAATTTCAAAAAACCTTGAAAAAAGAGCAAATTTACAAAACAACATCCAAATTTAGAATAGATATATCCTTAGTATTAGTTCAAAACACATATTACAAACATATTTTAAAATGTTTTTGAATTGGAAAAAGACACCGACTCTTTAGCGTTGTCGGATAAGAAACACCTTGCAATCTCTAATGCTAAATTAATATATCCACATATAGTGCAGGTATTTCAGGAAAAGAATCTGCATATCGAATAATTGAAAATACATTTCCATTTTCAATCAAATCATCAAAATCTTTAGCATTTGGAGGTCGAACCCAGATTTATGCACCACAAACACTCCATAAAAAACTGTTATTTCACACAATCGTGTTACCATATCATACTCCTTTACTCATTTTTCTGAGCAAACAAAAATAAGAAATATTTATTCAACTATGCACAAAGAAAGGTTACCTGGAGATTTACTATTTATATCCACAGAGATATGTTCGAGCAACAACCAGCTGAACCCCCAATCATCCTCAAAATACTCCAAACTTCGCTCCTTTATGAGAAGACTAAATTTCAAATTGTATATCTCTTGAAGTGAAAATAAAAATATGGAACTTTTATTA
Source organism: Pinus albicaulis (assembly GCA_034641835.2). Lineage (NCBI taxonomy): Eukaryota > Viridiplantae > Streptophyta > Pinopsida > Pinales > Pinaceae > Pinus > Pinus albicaulis. Next base: position 981,443,280 of record CM076573.1, on the reverse strand, counting down.
ACAACGCAAACAAGTTGATTCCTGTACAACCCTAATGGCATACATCATATGTTAAAAATGGGAAGAAATGAAAAACCTCAATTTTTTTTCTTTAGATCCAACCAATAGATAATGAAACCACAAGTAGGGTAAAATTCCTAATCATTATCTATATAAAGCGAAAAAATGTCCCATTGAAGAAGATAACCTCCCTTGGAGTAGTCACACTGCCATATAGAAGTTTTTCCCTGTTCCAAACCATGGCAACACTAGTACAAACAACAACATGTGAATCCATTTTTGCATAAACATGTTTTAGCAAGGCCCATTTATATTTGCATTGACTAGAACTTTCCAATATATAGAAGAATCATTTATCCCCGAGAGTGAGGACACCAATATTTCTAAAGGTATTCATAAAAGGATTGATAATGAAATAACTTTTTGTGTGAAAATAAATTCAACATGTGTTGAAAAATATGATTGACCCCATGCTACATTGATTTTTGTATCGATAATGACGAAAAGGAAAAACCATGGAAGACAACTGACCCCTGTCGTTAAGGTAAGATGCAATAAAGCACTCCTAGGGAAAACAAACTAGGAAAGAAATAAACAAAAATTATTTCTCGTGATATCATCTGTAATTGGCGAGAAAAAATGGGTTCTCCAATAGAAGATATCGTTTTCTACAAACCAACTTAAATTTCATGAAGACCGATAAAGGAAGGCAATGGAACACAATAATGCTAATCTCAAAAGGGGGAAATTCCCAAATATACATATCCATAATAAAAGTAATAACACTCCCTAACAAGAAACGAAAGACTTCCATCTCTACTGCAAAAAACAAAAAAAAACAAAAAACCCATGAATGACAACAACCACAACATTTATCAATCAAAATAGGAAAAAAATAAACCATATTTCTCCCAAATATTGGCAACACAACAATTTTTTTTTTCTTGATTGAAAATACAAGCAAAACAAAAAATTCTGCATCAGATAATCATTTCCACAACAACAAAGTAACACTCAACAAACAAAAATGAAAGAAGGAAATGATATAATCAACTATTTTGAGAAAAACCAACACCAACCCCCTACATATATATCAATGTCCATGCCATCCATTTTTGGATGCAAATAAATAAATATTGTACTCACATTCAATATTTTCTAAATCCTATGCATCACTTCCAAGCATCTGTAACATGTTCATTGTATCCTACCCTACAAAATATATATATAGATTTATTTAAATCATATTCTATATCAAAAATTTATCATATTAAAAAACATTTCAAACTGTATTAAAAAATATTGTCGTCTTATACATAAAAACATCAACTTCCTCTAAAGTATAGAGAATTTAAAGGCTCTATTAAATTATAATTCCTTCCACTTTTTAAGATATAATACTTTACCTTACTCTTTGTTGAATGTCAATATTTTGGGCACATAAAGCACAAGATATCCTTTGTTTATCCAAAAGCCACTTTGATTACATAATGATTTAATATAATGAACATTATTAGGAGTCCAAACTTTATTTTTTGATATTATAAATAAAGTAGGCAACGACATTATTTTTTTAAATTATGTCTTAAATTAATTTTAATATTAAATTTATCAATATTTTATTTCATTTTACAAATATTATTTTAAATTAAATTTTGTTTTATTTCAAAATTTGTTTTAATATTAATATTTTAAAATATAAAATTTACTCTGATTTTATTTTATTTGAAGCAATTTTTTCAAAAAATAAATAAAATAAAATAAATTTATTACAAAATTAAAATAAAATCTATTAAAAATTTAAAATATATATATAATTTATAATTTATAAAATCATTTTTAAATAATTTTTTTATTTTTAATAAAATAATTAATAAAATAAAATTTAATTTTTTTATTTAATGAAATTTATTAAAAATATAAAATAACAAAAACCATAAAATAAAATTTATTTATTATTTTATTTATTAACTATTTTATTTTATTTTAAAATTAACATGTATACCCACCAACACCACCAAAAAAATAAAAAATAAAAAATTGGGGAATATTACGCACAATATATTAAAATGGGATGACAACACAATTTATAATAAGTTGGATGACTATAAAATATATATACTAAATTGGATGAGTTTATAATACAATAAAGGTTTTTATTTCAACCTGCCTCTGTTACATTATGGTAATTACAGACATCCTAGATTACAATGCATTTGTCGCTTCATATTTGCGCCGTAAGGCGTCACTATTTGAAAACTACATACCTGTTGCCTTACTGTTCTTCATGTGCATCGTTCGATATTTTGTTAGGTGATTAAATTCTCATTAGCCATTTATTTGAAGTCGTTATTCCCCCAGGTGGTTGGTTCTGAGACATTTAACTAGAAAGCTCAGTAGCTACAAGCATTAATTCAAGAAGGTCAGCATCTGTGATCATGGCATCTGTGTTATTCTCGATCCAAAATCGAGAAATCGCGAATCCGACATCGGTGGATGTTCAATAAGTCCCAGACACTAGTGCCTGCATTGAGATTCAAGCCGTTCTGGAGCTCTTCCTTCCCACCTGCCAAAACCTTCTGAATATCCCAAGGATTTGACACATGAATCAAAAGATTGAAGAAGGGTTTGGAGGGCTTTCAGGGTTTTTGGCACTGGGAGATGGAGCAGAAATCTACAAGTTTAATAGTAGGTTCAGAGGGGGTTGTCTATAGATCCATAGCCCATAGCGCAATAGAATCAAAGGGTATGTTTCCCAGGCATATGGCGGGGGACCTCCCCTTATCTGGTTTCGATATGGGTTCCTCACTGGTGAATAGTCGATTCAACAAGGGGTTTCGTGCTAGAGACCTTTCGATTAGGACCAGTGAGGAGTTTTCAATGGCGTTCTCACAGATGTTCATTAAGGGTGGTCCTGAAAGGCATGAGCGCAGATCTGTGATCTATCAGACAAGCAAAATCATTGATGGTGATGGGAATCAACCTTACAACCATGAGGGCTTAACAGGTGTTCTCGTTGGCACTAGTGGGCGGATGTTATCGGGGAATAATTCTGATTTTTCCGAGCAGGGCAACTTGACTGCAGAATTTGCTAGTGATTATGGTACTACATATAATGAGCCTGCGAGAATGGCATGGTTCTTTCACCCAGGGGATGAAGGTGAGTGCCTGTATGATGATGGATCCACACACCAGGGGGAGTTTCAACAGTCGTGGATCTCCTCGGTGCATCTGCATCACCTCTCTGGTGGGGCATCAGATGATGTAGGGTTTCATAGGGTGAAGTTCATGTGTAGTTTTGGTGGCAAAGTTCTTCCAAGACCAAGTGATGGTGCCCTCAGGTATGTGGGGGGTGAGACTCGTATTGTCACAGCCCACAGAGGTATTGGTTTTATAGAGCTCATGCAGAAGATGATGCAGACATATGGCCAGGATCTGTTGCTAAAGTATAAATTGCCAAATCAGGATCTTGATGCTTTGGTGTCTATTTCTTATGATGAGGATCTTGAAAATACGATGGATGAATATGAGAGACACCTGGAATGCTCAGCTGAAGTATCTTCAAGGCTGAGAGTATTTCTCTTCCCTGCAAGTGATCATGGTCTGGTTCATTTTCCTATAATAGGTGATCATAGGAATTTTGAAAATAACTATGTAGATGTTTTCAATGGTATATCTAAGAGAAGCATTAGAAAACATGAGGGCAGTATAGCAAATTCATATTCTCAACATCTAGAGAATTTGATCGGTTTTGATGTTGTTGATAATTGGAACTCAATGCCAAAGGATCAAGAAGGTATATCAGGGCCATCATCCAAATCCATTTTTAGGTGCTGTAACTGGATTCTTTCAATCGACATTGGTTGACCTAAGTTTTCCGCTTTCAATTTTGCTGCTAAATTCAATCTCCACCTCGGATTATTTGTACTAAACGATTAAAATCTATGTTTTAGTATGTCCTCAGTATCACAGGGCACTAGTGGGATATATAAGTCAGATTTTCACTGGAGACTTTTCAATAAAATTTAAATCTTGCAGCTGGAAACACCCGGTAAGAAGATTCTGAGTGTCCTATTATTTACATATGAAAATTTTCATATGGGTTACTGAGAAAACAGTTCAGAGTGATACTATTTGTAGGGAGTTTAGATCAGGGAGTTTTGAGCTTTCAACATCCATGGGTATTTGCAGATGCAAAGAAGCTAAAGAAGAGAAGAAGAGCTTCCATAATGCAAATTTTAAACTAGGATTTCAATTCCCATCCATTTCTAGGTGTCGTAGCTGGATTCTTTCAATTGACATTGGCTGACCCAAGTTTTCCGCTTTCAATTTTGCTTCTAAATTTAATCTCCACCTCGGATTATTTGTATTAAACTATTAAAATCTCTGTTTTAGTATCTCCTCGGTATCACAGGGTGCTTGTGGGATATATAAGTCGGATTTTCGCTGGAGAATTCTGAATAAAATTGAAATCTTGCAGCTAGTAACACCCGGTAAGAAGATTCTGAGTGTCTTGTTATTTACATATGAAAATTTTCATATGGGTCACTAAGAAAACAGTTCAGAGTGATACTATTTTCAGTTTTTGGGCTGTTTTGTAGGGAGTTTAGATCAGGGAGTTTTGAGTTTTCAATATGCGTGGGTACTTGCAGACGCAGAGAAGCTAAACGAGAGAAGAAGAGCCTCCATAATGCAAATTTTAAACTAGGATTTCAATTCCCATCCATTGCTAGGTGCCGTAACTGGATTCTTTCAATTGACATTGACTGACCCAAGTTTTCTGCTTTCAATTTTGCTGCTAAATTCAATCTCCACCACGAATTATTTGTATTAAACCATTAAAATCTCTGTTTTAATATCTCCTCGGTATCACAGGGCGCTTGTGGGATATATAAGTTGGATTTTCGCTGGAGAATTCTGAATAAAATTGAAATCTTGCAGCTGGAAACACTCGGTAAGAAGATTCTGAGTGTCCTGTTATTTACATATGAAAATTTTCATATGGGTATCACTATGGATTAGATAGAAACAAGAACTATTCAAATTATTATATACATACCTTGTGATTTCATACCTTTAGTTTTTAGCTTCAATACTTACTTTGTTCCTTATACTTTATATCTTTAGGGACACCTTTCTTCATAGTATATTCCTAGTGTTGTGAACTTCATAGGATAGACTTCAAATTCCTTTAGTGATGTCATACACTGCAATGAGCTCATTGTATTATGGAAGCACTGAGATAGTGTTGACATTGAGATAGAGGTGGCATAACACATAGTTCTTAGACTGTAGCACTGAATCCTTTGTACTGAGGTATATCACCAAAAATTTGTGGTTATTGGATTATGGGTTCATAGCCAAAAACTTGTTATAATGACACTTATCCATATGATTGTAATTTCTGAACTTCTGTTATTTATTGTGAGCTTTTGTAGAGGAATCGAGACTGTATCCATGTTACTGAGACATTATCTCTGTACTAAGGTCAATTTGATACTACCAAACTGAAATGGAATCCTTCTCAATGAACTGTGATGACACCAAATCAGTGAGACCCTTTTCACTGTGGTCATTACTGTGATCCAACCGACCTTTTGTCACTTTAATCATCCTTGTGACATATCCGAATTTTTGTCAATGTGGTATCTCATCGAAGGTGTGGTATTATTTGAGAACTTGTCATATTACTGAGACTCTATTTCTCAGATTTAATTGTGACACCTAAACTGTGACACCGAAATGTATATACTATTAAAACATCAAAGTTATAGCAATGAGACTTATACTACTATGGAATTACCAAATGAGGTTGTTGTGGTTATGTAATAGCACTGAATTGAGGTAGTTCCAAGACTGTGTTTCCATTGAAACAGAGGTACTACCGATATCCTTTTTCTATGAAATGTTAATCTAAATTTTTTATTTTTTTATCTTAAATTGCACATGATCATCCATTCTTTGAATTGAAAAACTATGGAAATGATCCCCGTCCACTTAACATTTCAATGATCATTGTCTCACAAATTAAAAAATATGGCAATGATCCCTGTCCACTGAAAATAGCAATGATCATTGTCCACTGTCATTATTTTCCTTAATTGGATGGCCCTAAAACTCATAATTTTCTTCTCTGACCTTAATGCTCCTTAACTATGTGATTTTACTCCATTTGTGTTTAGCCTATGGATTTTCATCTTCTAGGTTCACTTCATGTTTTTACTATGTGAAAAATGTCGTTGTTTTGGACAAGATTTGGTGATTCCAATGAGGTTTATTCTTGGTGTGAGAGGCTTGGAGATTGTCACTTTTGCTGGATTGATTTTTAATTATTATGAGTGGAATGTGTCCTAGAAGCACAAGAAACATGTTTATATCATTTGTATCAAATCTTGCATGTTGGGCCATCTATTTCTAAAAGGGCTCTATTGTTCATATAACAGGCTTCATAATCCAGCAAATTGTGATGGGTATGCTCCAGGTGGCAGTAGCTCAAATGGTTAAGAAATATGATGTTGCAGTCAACTTAGTCTATGATGATTTTTTTACTTTGGTTCATGAAGAAGGATTTTCTGAAGCAATGGCAGATCCAGAGGGTCTTTTTTGGCAGGTTTTTAATGCAGCTTGAAATGTTTCCATTCCTTTGGATAAGTGAATTTTCTTTTATCCACCCCTCTTTTATTCAAATTTGATAGCAAACACAAAATAAGAGAAAAATATCCTCTAAGCCAATTTGAACATAACATACCATCAGTTCAGGACTACCAAGTAAATCATCCAGATTTAGTGGCACCATCCAACCGTGTGCAATTACAATGGGACATTTCTTTATTGGAATTCGTTAGTTCAATCCACCCCTCTTTTATTCAAATTTGATAGCAGATACAAAATAAGAGAGAAATAGCCTCTAAGCCCATTTGAACATAACATACCTTGGATGAGTATACTTTGCTCAAATTTTCCATCAAAATCGATGTAGGTCCTCAAAAGTGGCATAAACAATCCCCACTCCAGAAATCGTTAAAATGTGGCAGTCACATGGCTTATTAGGTGTACACATTATATTAGTGGTTAAAAAATTCTTAGATAATGATATTCCTGCTATGTAATAATATGGTAGTCACAACAATCTCAAGTTTTCTCTAGGCATTCTTTAAAATTGGGGCCCCAGTAATGTCAAGATCTTGACTCAGTCATTCTGGTAGATATATTGACCTTTATTGTTGGGTTGTATGTTGTTCCATTCAGCTATAAAACAGAGATATGAGATCAGAAGTTGGAAATTTACTAGGATTCAAGTATTTTAAAGCCCAATAAGACCTCTTTAAGAAATCAGAGAGCTTGAATTTGAATTTATATAGACGCCTTTGTTGTGGTCATGTGGTTTTTGTTTTTGATATGACTGAATGGGGCCACTGTTAGTCATGTGCTACAGCTGTTTAACTTATTGCGTGCTTCAGATGATTGATGAAAAATGAAGACTGCAACAAGCTTGATTTAAAGGGGTAGAAATTAGATATGGATCTCCATGTTTGCATTTACTCTTTTGTGATCTGGGTGCAGTGGTATTTTCCTGTGTCTCCAAACAAATCTTGAATTTTTGTGGAAACTATTTCTGCTTGTTGTATCTAGTAATCATATCTTGCCTCCAGTTACTGGTATCTGTTATTGAGCTTTGACTGATGAGACATTTTGTATTCCTCTGCTCTCATGGAAATGTCTTCTTAATCAATCATGATTTTCCTATGAATCCCAACACATCTTCAATGTTTGTCAAAATTGTTCACACTCATTGGTTCTATCTGGTCATTATATTTTGCCTATGATTACTGACCTCTATTATTGGGTTGTTGGAGAGACCAGTCATTCTTATCCTGTATTCCTTTGCATTTCAAATCAGTTCAAGTTCTGACATTTTTTCTTTATCCGATTGCCATCTTGTGCCTATATTTTTCTATGAAACTTTGATGGTTTTTGGAGTTGTTGTGAGTCCTCCATCTGAGTTCCTGCTGGATTCTTTCCTTATTTTGGCTTTCATAACACAATATTTTTTCATACACTTGAAAGTGCACATAAAGTAAGTGATATAAGAGATGGATTGGTACAAGATTTTTTTATTTTTTATTTTATTTATTTTTTATTCAACCAGGTTGACTTGACACTGGGGCCAGCCTTAACGTTGGATGAAAAAATGATCTTCTCACTAGTGAGACAGTAAGAAAGAACATATTTTTTTTTTCTTTGAATGTGAATTTCATTTCTAGAATTAGATAAGTACTCCTTTGAATCTGGTTGTGTGGTATTATTTGAGAACTTGTCATATTACTGAGGCTCTATTTCTCAGATTTAACTGTGACACCAAAATGTATATACTATTAAAACATCAAAGTTATAGAAATGAGATTTATACTACTATGGAATTACCAAATGAGGTTGTTGTGGCTATGTAATAGCACTGAATTGAGGTAGTTCGAAGACTGTGTTGCCATTGAAACTGAGGTACTAAAAATATCCTTTTTCTATGAAATTTTAATCTGATTTTTTTTTTTTTTTAAATTTGAAATTGCACATGATCATCCATTCTTTGAGTTGAATAACTATGGAAATGACCCCTTTCCAATAAAAATCGCAATGATCACTACTGCATAAATGAATAACTATGGCAATGATCCCTATCCACTGAACATTTCAATGATCACTGTCCACTATCATTATTTTCCTTAATTAAATGGCCCTAAAACTCATAATTTTCTCCTCTGACATTAATGCTCCTTAACTATGAAATTTTACTCCATTTGTGTTTAGCCTATGGATTTTCATCTTCTAGGTTCACTTCATGTTTTTACTGTGTGAAAAAATTCGTTGTTTTGGACAAGATTTGGTGAGTCCAAGGAGGCTTATTCTTGGTGTGAGAGGCTTGTAGATTGTCACTTTTGGTGGATTGATTTTGAATTATTATGAGCGGAATGTGTCCCAGAAGCACATGAAACTTGTTTATATCATTTGTATCAAATCGTGGATGTTGGGCCATCTATTTCTAAAAGAGCTCTGTTGTTCATACAACAGGCTTCTACAATCTAGCAAATTGTGATGGGTATGCTCCAAGTGGTAGTAGCTCAAATGGTTAAGAAATATGATGTTGTAGTCAAATTTTTCTATGATTATTTCTATACTTTGGTTCATGAAGAAGGATTTTCTGAAACAAGGGCAGATCTAGAGGGTTTTTTTTGACAGGTTTTTAATGTAGCTTTAAATGTTGGCATTCCTTTGGATAAGTGATTTTTTTTTTTATCCACCCCTATTTTATTCAAATTTGATAGCAGATACAAAATAAGAGATAAATATCCTCTAAGACAATTTTAACATAACATACCATCAGTTCAAGACTACCAAGTAAATCATCCAGCTTTAGTGGCACCATCCAACCGTGTGTAATCACAATGGGACATTTCTTTATTGGAATTCGTTAGTTCAATCCACCCCTCTTTTATTCAAATTTGATAACAGACACAAAATAAGAGATAAATAGCCTCTAAGCCCATTTGAACATAGCATACCTCAGATGAGTATACTTTTCTCAAATTTTCCATCAAAATCAATGCAGGTCCTCAAAATTAGCATAAACAATCCCCACTCCAGAAATTGTTAAAAAGTGGCAGTCACATGGCTTATTAGGTGTACACATTATATTAGTGATTAAAAAATTCTTAGATAATGACATTCCTGCTATGTAATAATATGGCAGTCACAGCAATCTCAAGTTTTCTCTAGGCATTCTTTAAAATTGGGGCCCCAGTAATGTCAAGATCTTGACTTAGTCATTCTGGTAGATATATTGACCTTTATTGTTGGGCTGTATGTTGTTCCATTCAACTATAAAAATGAGCTATGAGATCAGAAGTTTGAAATTTACCAGGATTCGAGTATTTTAAAGCCGAAGAATACCTCTTTAAGAAAACAGAGAGCTTTTTATATAGACGCCTTTATTGTGGTCATGTGGTTTGTGTCTGTGATATGACTGAATGGGGCCATTGTTAGCCATGTGCTACAGTTGTTTAACTTATTGCATGCTTCGGATGATTGATGACAAATGAAGATTGCAACAAGCTTGATTTCAAGGGGTAGAAATTAGATATGGATCTCCATGTTTTCATTTACTCTTTTGTGATCTCGGTGCAGTGGTCTTTTCCTGTGTCTCCAAACAAATTTTGAATTTTTGTGGAAATTGTTTCTACTTGTTGTATCCAGTAAACATCTCTTGCCTCCAGTTACTGGTACCTATTATTGAGCTTTGACTGATGAGCCATTCTGTATTCCTCTGCTCTCATGGAAATGTCTTCCTGATCAATCGTGATTTCCCTATGAAGCCCAACACATCTTCAATGTTTGTCAAAATTGTTCACGCTCATTGGTTCTATCTGGTCATTATATCTTGCCTATGATTACTAACCTCTATTATTGGGCCATTGGAGAGACCAGTCATTCTTATCCTGTATTCCTTTGCATTTCAAATCAGTTCAAGTTCTGGCATTTTTGCTTTGTCTGATAGCCATCTTGTGCCTGTATTTTTCGACGAAAATTTGATGGTTTTTGGAGTTGTTGTGATTCCTCCATCTGGGTTCCTGTTGGATTCTTGCCTTATTTTGGCTTTCATAACACAATATTTTTTCATACAATTGAGAGTGCACATAAAGTAAGTGATATAAGTGATAGATTGGTACAAGATTTTTTTATTTTTTATTTTATTTATTTATTATTCAACAAGGTTGACTTGAGGCTGGGGCCAGCCTTAATGTTGGATGAAAAAACGATCTTCTCACCAGTGAGACAGTAAGAAAGAAGATATATTTTTTTTCTTTTAATGTGAATTGTATGTTTAGAATTAGATAATTATTCCTCGGAATTTGGTTATGTTGTTCTTTTAAAACAAGAGATTCATTGAGGAATGGATGTATTACTATGCACAGGTGGAATGCATTATATTTGATAAGACAAGGAAACTCACTATTGGAAAACCTATTGTTATTAACACTAAGCTTATGGAAAACATGATCTTGCATGACTTCTATGAAATTGTTGTTGCAACAGAGGTAGGTCCTGCATCTTTATTTCTTGATTTCGTGATTGGTTCAATATGTTTAAGTTGGGATCTGTTGAATGTTGGGCAGCCTAATTGACCTCATTTAGTGATTGGTCTTGAATTTGTGGTACAGGGATTGATAGGCTGCGCACTGATATAATAAGATAGAATAAGATAGACATCAATTTAAATACACATATCTTGCTTAGCAACTATTGGATCTCTTTAAAAATCTTACGGCGTTTCTTTTGCAACATTTGCTGATGGTGTAATTGCTAGTATAATTTTATAAAGAAACAGGACAAAGCTGGACTGATGGGTCGAGTGCCATCTGGTATTGATCTCATCGCACAACTACCACGACCTCAGATTCTCCCTAACCCTAGGTGGGCATACCTGTAAATCCCTTCACCATAGATCTCACAAGTGTTTGATTCGACGTATTTCCTAATTCCAAATGGTTCAGATAACCACCAAATTTATCTGGCGAGATACTACATAATTTTCACTCTGCATGGTGTGGGAAAGAAGGGCTCTGCAATAGTTCTTACAGATTGGTTCTCTCTTGCCTAGATGTAGGGGAATCATCCAAACTTTCTGTGGTAAATATCTATGGTTATAGAGATTACAGTTCGGTTCTATTTATGTTTTTCTATTTTTTTTTTTATCTAACACAACCCCCCCTCTACCCAATTTTTCATGGGAAGACGTGCTCACATTGACATGGAATGCCAGTCATACTCCAAAATGAGCAGGTAATAGTTTCATTTCACCATTTTTTGGTAATTAGCATACATAGAATGTTTACAGTTACCCTATCAAAGTTAATGTTTGCCCTTTTGGATGGTAGGTTGGATTTCGCAGTTCCCAGATTGCCAATGGTAGCCATTTTTTTCATGCACTCCACCTAATTTTTCTTCTAGGTTATTATTATTAATCTTTCATAGAACTGGTACACCATTTATTCTGTTCTGATGATTGTGCTGGTGGGTTTCTCGTCCCTTCCTCAAATATGAATACGCTAGGACATGGGTTTTTAAGGGTCGATAGATGAACTCCCTGCATCCTTCTGATCCGGGTTATTCAATCCCATTTGCTCTATTTTTGGAATTTTTTGGAGTTATTTCCTCCTATCTTAGGTTTAATTAAAAGTGGAATCTATATTTCTTACGACAAACTCCTAAATAATCGCCGTATATTTATTTGAATTATTACATCTATTATGCACTTATGTGAGGCCTTGTAGACTGTAGTGATTTATGGTTTGGATTTAGTTATATGTTGGAATTTATGATGATTCCAGAACACACAGGGAGAATTAAGAGTTCTCCTCTACAACACAGAGAAATGAAAAAAAAAATTCTTCTGATAGACAGAGATGGCATAAAATTATTTTCATTAAACATGAAACAATCCTATTACAAACTGATGTCTTCCTCTTCTAGAGGGATTACAAAAAAAAACTGTATATGACTGCTACAAAACGCAGTGCTCTCAAAACAAAATCTCTCTCTGTCTCAATACACACATACAATGCTCTATTTTTTTGTTTTTGCCTTCGGGCACATAATACACACATTGCATTACATTAAGCCTATGGGCTTTTTCATTTATATGTCGCAGTAAATAAAATTAAAAAAAACTGATGGAAAATGTATATATATTATAAACTTATAGTTTATAATATATATATATATTACAATCGTTATATATATATATATATATATATATATATATATATATATATATATATATATATATATATATATATATATATATATATGTGGAGCTAAGGTCTAAAACCTTTATCGCGTGACGTTTTATAACATAATGAACCCGGACCTCAAACTTCAATAAACCAAATTGTAAACAAATTCATGTTACAAAACTGCATTATGTCACCAAGCTTGAAACCAACGCGAACGACCTGTGATTGGCTGATTGCTGGGGCCCGCAGAACTCAAACAGGATATGAACAAGATTCTATAAAAATTTCACGTAACAAAAGGTGAAAGTGACGTCATGGCAAAAATCAATGTGAAACAACGCGATTGGTCTACGTGTTGGTTGAGTTGGAAGTGGGACCGGCTTCACATCGGTGCATCGACGATCAGCGGATGAGCGATGCTGCAGATAGATTAGACCTTTGGCAAAGAAATATGCCATGTGTGATGCTGCAACATCGACGATATCGCATCGACAATTCGGAGTGACGGATGGACGAATGGAAGACTTTGGAAACATGTGATGTTGCGATGGCTAGTGGGGACCACATCACATCACAGGTTCAATGATGGACCATTGTTGTGGTGCGGATGGTGAAGTGCGATGAGTGATATAGCGATGAACGCTCATTAGTCCACATTGCGCTGCGCTGGAAAATGAGACCCACTCAATTAAAAAATACTTAGCGCATGAATAAAAATTCTTCTGTGGTTGGTGAGGGCTTTTACGCCCGATAAGACTGTTTTTAATAAAATCTGTTGTTGCGTGGTTTAAACCACAAATCCTTCAATGCTCCTGCTACAGTGGCTGCTGCCCATCAAAAAAACAAAAATCCCTACAGCTTCATTTAAACTATGTTGAATACACCATGGTGTGCACTCAACGTCTGCCCCTGTTGTACTCCGTTTCCTGCATAGGGTTGCAGGCGACTTTATTATTTTCAACACTCCCCCTTAAAGTCAGCTGCTGGGTTATCTATCATACCCATGCATTTCCTCAAATATTCAAAACTCTTTTGACCCAATGGCTTTGTCAGGATGTCTGCAAACTGCTCCTCTGTTCTGCAATGTTTCAGAACAATTTCTCCATTGTTCACTAGCTCTTTGGTGTAGTGAAACTTGGCATATATGTGTTTAGTTCTTTTGTGAAACACAAAATTCTTTGACAATGCTATGGCTGAGCTATTGTCACAATAAATCACTGTCCCTTTTACCTGTTCTTGACATAAACTCCTCAATATTCTTCTCATACAAACTACTTGACATGCTACTGCTGTAGTTGGCACATACTCTGCTTCTGTTGTAGATAATGCCACAATTGGTTGTTTTTTAGAAGCCCATGAAATGGCTCATGAACCCATATGAAAAACATAACCAGAGGTACTTTTCCAGTCATCAATACTTCCAGCCCAATCACTGTCAGTATATCCAATCAATTCAGAATTTTCTGAAGTGGTATATAGAATTCCATACCTTTTAGTTCCTTTCACATACCTTAGAATTATTTTTGGTGATTGCCAGTGTGCCTCCTTTGGCCTTTCCATAAATCTAGAAATTAAACTAACAACATGCATAACATCAGGCCTAGTTGCAGTCAAATACATAAGGCTGCCAACTATGCTCTTGTACAAACTAGGATCAAAATCTTTGCTGCTGTCATCTTTGCTGAGTTTCAATCCCATTACTGTGGGAGTAATTGCTGCCTTGCAATCCTGCATGTTAAATCTCTCCAAAAATTCATTTACATATTTAGCTTGAGAAATAAAAATCTTATTTTCATTTTTCTCTACTTCTATTCCAAAGAAGTATTTCAGCAATCCCATATCATTCATCTCAAATTCATCTTTTATGACTGTTTTAAAATTTTCAATGAGGTAATCATCATTACCTGTAAAGATCACATCATCAACATATAAGGCAATAATCAGCATCCTACCATATTTCTCCTTGATGTATAATGTGGGTTCTCCTTCACATTTTTCAAACCCATTCTCGAGTAGATAGGAATCTATCCTACTATACCATGATCTTGGTGCTTGTTTTAGCCCATAAAGAGCTTTCTTCAATCTACAAACTTTGTGCCCTTGGCCCTTTTTCTCATAGCCTAGAGGTTGTTCAACATAAACCTCTTCCATCAATACTCCATTTAGAAATGCCGATTTTACATCCAGTTGGTAAAATTTCCATTTCTGTTGTGTTGCTATGGACATCACTGCTCTCACTATTTCCATTCTTGCAACCGGTGCAAAAGTTTCTTCATAATCCCTTCCATGTTGCTGCTTATAGCGTTTGACACCAAGTCTGGCCTTGTGCCTTTCAATCTTACCTTCAGCATTGATTTTGGTCTTGTAGACCCATTTCACTCCAATGACTTCCTTACCTTTTGGGAGTTCAACCAAATCCCATGTTTTATTTTTCTTTATTGCATTAATTTCTTCATCCATAGCATCTATCAATTTTTTATCTTTTATAGCTTACTCAAAATGAATAGGATCATCTACATGACAATATAAAGCAAATAAAGAGTTCATACCTTCATTTGCTGCCTCTTGCTCATAAATGTCACTTAAATTTCTGAATCTAGTTCCTCTTTCATTTGGTGTACTTGTGCTTGAAAAAGAACTCAAGTCAGCTCCTTGTGGTGTGCTTGGAGAAGCACTCTCATTTCTTCTCAAGGGTGTTCTTACTCCAACTTGTGGTGTCCCTTGTTGTCCTTGTGTTGGTGGAGGTAGTGGTGCTAATGATGGATGTATTTCATCCATCTCTTCCTCATTTTCATCATGAGACAAACAGCTCTTTACATTGACTGTTTTCTCAATGCTTCGATCCCAAGCTTCTTCTTCAATAAACTGAACATCTCTGCTCACAATAAATTTCTTGGTAGATGGGTTATACAACCTATAAGCTTTGGATTCCTCACTGTATTCAATAAAAATACACTTCTCCCCCTTACTTTCCAACTTCTTCCTTAGCTAATCTTGAATGTGTGCATAAGCCACACAACCAAAAACTCTCATGTGGGTGACACCTTGTTTTATGCCACTCCATGCTTCTTCAGGAACTCTGTTCATTACTAATTTGGTTGGGAATCTATTCAAGATGTATGCTACACAATGTATAACTTTAGCCCAATACTCATTTGGCAAATGTTTTTCCTTCAACATACTTCTTACCATATCCATGATTGTTCTATTTTTCCTTTTAGCAACTCCATTTTGCTGCGGTGTGTACCTTGTTGTAAATTGCTTGTGTATGCCATTTTCTCTGCAGAAACGGAGAAATTCTTTTGAGATATAATCACCTCCTCTATCAGTCCTTAAAACTTTAATATGCTGCCCACCTTGGTTCCCAACAAGTGCCTTAAAGTGACCAAATTTTTGAAACACTTCACTTTTATATTTAAAGAAATAAACCCAAGTTTTCCTTGTGTAATCATCAATAAAAGTCAGTATATAATGGCTGCTTGCAAGTGATGGTGTTTGCATTGGTCCACACAAATCTGAATGGACAATTTCTAAGGGTGCCTTTGCCCTTATGTTATTTCCTGATGGAAAGCTTTCTCTGTGTTGTTTTCCCAAGATGCAGCCTTCACATACTCTGTCCAGTTTCTCAATCAATGGTAATCCCCTTACCATTCCTTTTATATGCAACAAATTTAGTCCTCCAAAGTTGAGATGTCCAAATTTCAAGTGCCATAACCAATTTTCATCTTTTGCTTCTCTTTGGAATGTCTCTTGTCTCACTACTGCCATTTCATCTTCTTTCTTCAAATCTGCTCTCATTTTGAGAGGGAATATTCTGTTCCTTGTCATCTTCACTTGTGCAATGCATTGCTTGCTTGGTGGTTTATCCATGATGGTGCATACATCGTCTTCAAAGAAAACATTGTAGCCCTTTTGTATGAGTTGTCCAATGCTTAAAAAATTACATTTCATACCTAGTACATAATATACATTAGATATGCTCTTATTTTCTCCTTTCTTTGTCAAGACACCTACTCTGCCTTTTCCCATGACAGAGACCTTACTGTCTATCCCCAATGTAACTTGAGACTTTACATTTTCATCTAACATGGAAAACATGGCAATGTTTCCAGTCATATGGTTGCTACATCTTGAATTTAGAAACCATATATCCTCATTCTTTTCTTTTGCCATATTACATGCTAGAAACAACTTATCTTGACTGATATTTTCTTTTGTAAAATTAGCACTGGGTCTATTACCCATGTCACTCTGTTTCTTCCTACATTCATTTTCATAATGACCATACTTCTTACAGTAATGACGTTGGACTTGATATTTGTCATACCTTTGTCCATGTGCTTGATTTTTTCCACCATTCTGGCTGTTGCCTTGGCTTTGGTTCTGATTTTGATTGCTGTCCCTTCCACTTGCAGGGTTGTTTCTTCCTCCTTTGTTTTGGCTTCTGCCTCTTCCATTTCCTCTGTTGTTTCCTCTGCCTTGACCTCTTCCTCTTTCAAAGGACATTTGGGTCTTGAAGGCATGCTCTAAAGATGAGTGTGCATTTCTACCCAATCTTTGTTCATGTGTCATCAGTGATGCATGAAGTTCATCAACTGAAAAAATTGAGAGATCCTTTGTCTCTTCAAGGGTTGTGACTATCACATCAAACCTTGAGGGTAAGCTCCTCAACACTTTCTCCACAATCCTTCTTTCTTCAAGTGTCTCTCCATGAGACCTTATCTGGGTAACCAACCCAATCACATGTGTGAAGAATGATTCTATGTTATCAGACTCTTTCATACAGAGAATTTCAAAATATCTCCTCAGCAATTGTAGCTTTGCTGTCTTTACCTTCTCCATACCTTGATAGGAAATCTGGAGGGTATCCCATGCATCCTTGAATCTCTTAGTTGCTGCTCTCCTTGGAAACACACTCTCATGTACTTCTTGATAGAGATAGAAGAGGGCTTCTGAGTCTTTCTTCCTATTACTCTTCGAAAAATCCTTCTTTTCCCGTGTTAAGGCATTAAAGGCATTTTCATATGCTGGTTCTTCAAAACCATCTTCAACAAGCTCCCATAAGTCTTGAGAGGCAAACAGGGCTCTCATGGTGATTGCCCAATAATCATAGTTCTTCCCATTAAACTGTGGGAGCTGAGTATTTCGCTTGTGCTGGCTTCTACCACGGCTTAGCACACTGAACTATGTAATAAAATTGATTGTGTTTTTAAAACAGAAACTGTCTTTCCTTATTTAAAAGACAAACTTTGTCTCTCAGGACTGCACTCTTTTAAACAAAACAAAACTCTGTTTTTTTTTTGAGAAATTCCTGAACTGTTGCTGAGCCTTCACTTTGCTAGAGAACTACTGCAACAAGTCCATGCTTCAGCTTCTTTTACTATCCTTCAAAGAGCCTGACTAGCTCTGATACCATGTTGGAATTTCTGATGATTCCAGAACACACATGGATAATAAAGAGTTCTCCTCTACAACACAGAGAAATGCAAAAAAAAATTGTTTCTGATAGATAGAGATGGCATAAAATTCTTTTCATTAAACATGAAACAATCCTATTAGAAACTGATGTCTTCCTCTTCCAGAGGGATTACAAAAAAAAACTATATATGACTACTACAAAACGCAGTGCTCTCAAAACAAAATGTCTCTCTGTCTCAATACACACACACAGTGCTCTTTTTTTTTGTTTTTCCCTTCGGGCACAGAATACACACACTGCATTACATTAAGCCTACGGGCTTTTTCATTTATATGGCGCAAAAAATAAAATAAAAAATACTTATGGAAAATGTATATATATATATATATATATATATATATATATATATATATATATATATATATATATATATATATATATATATATATATATATATATATATATGTTATAAAAATATAGTTTATAATATATATATATATATATTACAATCGTTTTATATATATATTGGAGCTAAGGTCTAAAACCTTTGTCACGTGACATTTTATAACATAATGAACTCAGACCTCAAACTTCAATAAAGCAAATTGTAAACAAATTCGCGTTACAAAACTGGATTACATCACCAAGCCTGAAACTAATGCGAACGGCCTATGATTGGTTGATTGCTAGGGCCCACGGAACTCAAACAGGATATGAATAGGATTCCATAAAAAATTTGCGTAACAAAAGGTGAAAGTGACGTCATAGAAAAAATCAACGCGAAACAACGTGATTGGTCTATGTGCTAGCTGAGTTGGCAGTGGGACCGGCTTCACATCGGCGCATCGGCGATCGGCGGATGAGCGGTGCTATGGAAGGCTTAGAACTTTAGCGAAGCGATATGCGATGTGCGATGCTGCGACATCAGCGATATTGCATCGGCAATTTGGAGGGGCAGAAAGACGAACGAAAGACTTTGGCGACATGCGATGTTGCGATGGCTAGTGGGGACCACATCGCATCACAGGTTCAGCGATGGACCATTGTTGCGGTGCGGATGGTGAAGTGCGATGAGCGATATAGTGATGAACACTGATTGGTCCATGTTGTGCTGCGCTGGCAAATGGGACCCACTCAATTCAAAAATACTTGGCGCATGAATAAAAATGCTTCTGTGGTTGGTGAGGGATTTTATGCCCAATAAACCTATTTTTAATAAAATATGTTGTTGCGTGGTTTAAACCACGAATCCTTCAATGTTCCCGCTACGGTGGCTGCTACCAATCAAAAAAAAAAAAAAAATCCTTATAGCTTCATTTAAACTCTGTTGAATACACCATGGTGTGCACTGAACCTCTTCCCCTGTTGTACTCCATTTCCTGCATAGAGTTGCAGGTGACTTTATTATTTTCAACTGTTATGCACTTATGTGAGGCCTTGTAGACTGTAGTGATTTATGGTTTGGATTTAGTTATACATAATCAATTTCAAATTTTTCCAACTGTTTGGACTCGGTGAGTGAGTTTTATATTTTTTAAATATCACATTTTGTTATTTCATAATGTATTTTGTTATTGTTAGTCTCTTTCGGCGATGGTTTTCACATGTAATTATTATCTATCCATTTTGTTTCTTCATTGTCATTTAGTTTTAATTTGAATTGTATTACAGGAGAATGCCCTTTTTTATTCCTTAATTTTGATTTTTTTCTAATTAAGAACCACTACTCTAGTGGTCAGTTCAAACTATCACCTTCTATGATTGCTTATAATTATATGTCATATTTGAATGTATTCGATGCTAATGTTTACATTTATTTTAACTACTCATAACTACTAGAAGGGTTTGTGAAAAATCATACCGGTCCCCAGGTTGCTAGTTTTATTGGCTCAGCTAGGGGGGCTTAATTCGTCATTCTCAAAAAAAAATTCTAAAAGAAATTAACTATTTCTTATTGGGTTAGACCGAAAGATAGGTCGACAACGCTAATAACTGAGAGATGTCATAAGGTTTTATTTAACCATTTCAAAAATATCAGTCTTATTGAGATTTTTTAAGTTACTGGAATATGGCCTTGCATGGTTCTATTTTATTTTATTTTCTATTGGAATGTCTAGAGTTAAATTCTCTTGTCTTATATTTAATTAAGTGTGGAATTTAGATTGCTTACGACAAGCCCCTGAATAGCTTCTGTTAGGTCCCTATATTACTAGTATAGTCCCTTATTTTTGTTAGTGTAACCCCCTTATTGTTATTATTGTACCCTTGTAACCCCAATTTTATTATTATTGTGCCCTTAAATTATTATTGTTAGGTCGGCTAGGATTACATTGTGGCCCACTAGGATTACATTGCTATTTATGGTTTCCCTACGAAACGGAGGTTTGTAAATTGGATCATCCAAGAATTGTTCATTTATGTAATGTATTGGAGGTTCCCCTCTCAAAGTGGCTTATTTCTAAGGTGTTGATATCTCTTTTCTTCTATTTTTGGAGCTGGTTTCACAACATTTGGTATCAGAGCTTTGGATTCTAGGGTTTCGCTGCTCCAAACCAATCATCATGTTATTTTCGCTATAAAAAAATTTTCTATGAAGGTTTCGAAGCTGAAAATTTTAGAGTGCGAAGCTGAAATCCTGAGGAACATCGTCACAAAATTTCAGAGCTTGGTTCGCAATATTTTCGGAGATATGATCTGTTGAAAGTTAGGGCTTTTTGCAGGATCCTGTATTTCACTTAAACAGGTCATCGTGGAATTTTCGCTATAAATTTTTTTCTACGAAGGTTCAGAATCTGAAATTCATATGGTGCGAAGCTAAAATACGGAGGAAATTCGTCAAAAAATTTCAGAGCTTGGTTCGCAATATTTTTGGAGATATGATCTGTGGAAGGCAGTGCTTTTTCAGGCTCCTGAATTGCATCTCAAAGAGGTGATCGTGGGAAAAGTTCAATAACTCTCTCTCTGGGCATCGGATTGGAGTACCGTAAAAATTGGTCACAAGTACACGGACTTTATTTTCTTGGCTATCAATTTCAGAGACAAAAGAGGAAAAAGTGACACGTGGCAATTCGTACAAGTTAATCTTTTGAACTTGATCCATAATTAGGTCATTGTGGGAGATTGGACACAACTTTGTCTTGGGGAATCCAAATCAGGTCAGACCTGTGGCATTCGAAAGATAATTTATAGGGCTACGTTGGTACTAAAATTCAGATATTGAAGTGCTGCAATCACAGATATAATCCAATTTCAATATCGAGCTCCTCAAAAGCAAGAAAAAGGTGTGTATTTTTTTTTTCCGAATTGCATAAGTCTTGTTTGAAGAATCAATTTGAATTGATTCGAAGGGCATATTGTAGAATAGATATCAATATTGGGTTCTAAAATATGCCCCGTAAAAATAATTCAACACCCATTAAGCCTTCAGAAGGCTCTACTATGACTCATGAAGATGAATAATTGCAACATGATCTATCAAAATTACAAGAGCAAGTGCAACAAATTTCCTCTCATGAACAAAAAAATGAAATGGAAGTTTTGAAGAAAGGCATGGAAGAGAATATGGAAGTTTTGAAGAAAGGCATGGAAGAGAATATGGATGGTTTGAAGAAAGGCGTGGAAGCTAAGATGGATGGCATGGAAGCTGGCATGGAAGCTAAGATGGATGACATGAAAGACAACATGGAAAACAACATGAAAAACATGAAGAATTATCTAAAAGCAGACATCGAAGGTTTGACCAAGTTGATACAAGAAATGTTTCCTAATGGTGAAAAGATAGTAGAAGAACCTCATGATGAGAACAAAATAAATGTTAATCGTGATTTCATAAACTCTAATGTTGGCGGGAAAAACCACCATATTCCAAAAATGGATATGAGGAAGTTTGATGGAAAGGATCCTGTAACATGGATACTACAGATGGAGCAATATTTTGATCTCCATAACGTGAAAAACACACAAAAGCTACGCATTGCAACTTTACATTTAGAACAAAATACATTTGTATGGTATCGATGGCTTTTCTCCCGTAAAAAAATTGTCACTTGGTCAATTTTTACGGAGGAAATGATAGCACATTATGAGATACAAAGAGCAACACCTTCTTTAGCCAATTGATAAATCTCAAACAAAAGGGTTTAGTGGGGCAGCACATTGAGGACTTCCAAAAATTGAATATAAGGGTAACTGATATTCCAGAGGAACACAGGATTGATCTCTTCCTAGGCACTTTAAAGGATAACATCCAACATGAATTTCGTGTTCTGGAACCTGATTCATTGGAGAAGGCATTCAGGTTGGCAAGAAAATTTGAATGTAAAATTATGGTGACAAGGAAGCCTACCACTCAATTCTATAAAGAAGGAAGTGTTGCTACATCTAGATTTCCACAAGCTACAAGGTTGACACCACAACAATTGGAAGAAAAAAGAGAAAAAGGGCTTTGCTATAGTTGTGATAGCAAATACACTACATGCATAAGTGTGCTGAGAAGAAATTATTTTACATAGATTGTGAAGAGGAAGAAGAAAATGAACAAGAAGAGGATATACACCAGGAACCAACCCTAGAAGAGGAAGAAATGCATCCGACCATATCGTGTAATGCACTGGCAGGAATTACCACTCCTCAAACTCTTAAGATAGAAGGATAAATCAAGAAGAAAAAGGTAATAGTGTTGATTGATTCCGGTAGCACCCATAATTTTATTCATTGTAAGGTAGCCAAGGAATTAAATTGTTTCCTATACCCAGCACCAGAATGTCAAGTGATGGTTGCAAATGGAGGAACTATAAATTGCTCTGGAAAATGCCATAATATCAAGCTAACCATGGGGGAATATGTATTGACTAGTCCAATGCTTTCCATTCCTATGGGAAGTGCTGATGTTGTACTAGGAGTACAATGGTTACAATCTTTGGGGACGATAGCTTTTAATTTTCAAGAACTTTTCTTGAAATTTTTTTCAGAAGGAAAGGAAGTTGAATTACGGGGTATTGAAGGGAAGCCGGGAAGGATAATAAACTCTAATGTCATGACAAAGCTTCTAAAGAAAGAACAACGAGGCGTAATTGCACAATTATGCTCACTAGAAGTTCCGACATCAAAATCATCTATTTCTGGAGATCTCCAACAAGTCTTGGACAATCATTCCAAGGTGTTTGAAACTCCCAAAGGACTCCCACCTATACGTGATCATGATCATGCTATTCATTTGATTCCAGGAAGTGTTCCTCCAAACATCGGGCCTTATAGATATCCTTACTTCCAAAAGAGCGAAATTGAACGTATGATTGCAGAAATGTTAGAGGCGGGTATAATTCAACCCAGTCAAAGTTCTTTCTCTGCTCCTGTAGTATTGGTACACAAGAAGGATGGATCATGGCGAATGTGTCCAGATTATAGGGAGCTCAATAAGCTCACCATTAAATACAAATTTCCCATTCCCGTGATTGATGAATTATTGGATGAATTACATGGAGCAATTTATTTTACCAAGTTGGATCTTCGTTCAGGATATCATCAAATTAGAATGAAGACTGAAGATATTCCAAAAAGCAGCATTTCGAACTCATGAGGGTCATTATGAATTTTTGGTCATGCCTTTTGGCCTTACCAATGCACCTTCTACATTTCAAGGGTTGATGAATTCCATTTTCAAACCCTTCCTTAGAAAATTTGTGCTCGTATTTTTTGATGATATGCTAATCTATAGCAAGTCTTGGAAGGATCATGTTGAACATGTTGACGGGGTGCTCAAAATATTGCAGGAGAAACAATTATATGCAAAAACATCCAAATGTTTCTTTGGAGTACAAGAGGTGGAATATCTGGGTCATATTGTATCTCACGAGGGTGTTAAAGTAGACCTAACAAAATTAAAGCCATTAAGGAATGGAAAGTCCCCACAACCATAAAGCAGTTGCGAGGATTTCTCGGGTTAATAGGGTATTATCGCAAGTTTGTTAAGAATTATGGGAGAATAGCATCACCTCTAACAACATTATTGAAGAAAGATGCATTTTCATGGACTCCTGAAGCAACTAAGGCCTTTGAACATCTTAAAGAGGCAATGTGCCTAGCACCGGTCTTAGCTACGCCGGACTTCACAAAAACCTTTATTGTGGAATGTGATGCCTCAGGAAATGGAATTGGTGTAGTTTTAATGCAGGAAGGAAGACCCATTGCTTTTGAAAGTCGTCCAATCAAAGGAAAGTATTTACAGAAACCTATTTATGAGAAGGAAATGTTAGCAATACTGCATGCACTAAAGAAATGGCGAACTTACCTAATGGGAAGACACTTCAATGTAAAAACCGATCATGATAGTCTTAAACACTTTTTGGAACAAAGACTATCGTCAGAAGAGCAGCAAAAATGGGTCACAAAGATGTTGGGTTATGACTTTGAAATAATCTACAAAAAGGAAAGCTTAATGTTGTTGCAAATGCACTCTCAAGAAAGAATGAAGAGGTGGAAGCATTGCTTTGTGCCATTTCTATTATCCAACCAGATTGGATAACCGAAGCAAGAGATGAATGGAAGAAGGACAAAGATGTATAGACACTCATTCAAAAGTTGCAGCAAGATCCTAGTACATCTGATACATTTAGTTGGAAAAATGACTCCTTATGGTATAAAGATCGCTTATATCTTTGTAAGAATTCCCAACTAAAACAAAATATTCTTCTGGAATTGCACACTTCTCCTTTAGGAGGACACTCAGGATTTTTAAAAACTTACCACAGGGTGAAGAAATTTTTTTTTTGGGATGGCCTTAAATCTGATATTCAAAAGTTTGTGGCGGAATGTTTGGTTTGCGAGCAGAATAAAGTGGAAACAATTAAGACCCTGGGACTTCTACAACCTTTACCCATTCCAAGTCAACGTTGGGAGGATATTTCAATGGATTTTATCACAGGTTTACCTAAGTCCGAAGGAAAGAGTGTCATCATGGTGGTAGTTGATAGACTTACGAAGTATGCACACTTTTGTGCATTATCTCATCCATTTAAAACAAGTATGTTTGATACTACATTTATGGACAAAATTCAAAAGCTACATGGAAGCCCAAGGGTTATTGTGAGCGACAAAGATCCCATTTTTACTCGAAATTTTTGGACGGAGTTATTTTCTTGTTTGGGTACTCAATTAGTTCATAGCTCATCTTATCATCCTTAATCTGATGGTCAAACTGAGATAGTAAATAAATGTTTGGAAGGATATCTTCGTTGTTTTGTATCTGATAAACAAACACAATGGGTCAAGTGGTTACCTCTCGTTGAATGGTGGTATAACACTTCCTTCCATACTGCGACAAAAATGACCCCATTTATGGCACTTTATGGATATCATCCACCATCCATCACATCATCTTTAAGGGAAAATTCGAAGGTTCAAGCAGTGGAAGATCACATCGAGCATCAGCAAGAAGTTCTCCAACTCTTAAAGGATAACCTGAGTTTGGCACAAAATCGAATGAAACAACAGGCAGATCAACATCGCAGTGAGAGAAGTTTTGATGTAGGAGATTGGGTATTTTTACGGCTACAACCATACAAACAAATGTCCCTCAAGCAAGCAAAGAAGGATAATAAATTATCGCCAAAGTACTATGGTCCTTACAAGGTGTTGCAAAAGATTCGTACTATGGCATACAAATTGGAGCTTCCTACTTCTTCGTGAGTACATCCAATTTTCCATGTTTCATACTTGAAGAAGGTTATCGGTGAAAATCTTCCAATTCATACAATATTACCAGAACTTGATGAGGAAGGAAAAATCATATTGGAACCTGAAGCAGTCACGGAAACAAGAACTCAACAACTACGAAATCGATCAATTTCAGAGTATCTCATCAAGTCGAAGAACTTACCCACTGAAGATTCTACATGGGAGGATGATAATTTTATACAGAAGCACCCAGAGCTACTCAAGTGTTGAGGACAACACTTTTTTGAAGGAGAGGGGCATGTTAGGTCCCTATATTACTAGTATAGTCCCTTATTGTTGTTAGTGTAACCCCCTTGTTGTTATTATTGTACCCTTGTAACCCCCATTTTATTATTATTGTGCCCTTAAATTATTATTGTTAGGTCGGCTAGGATTACATTGTGGCCCACTAGGATTACATTATGGCCCCATGGACTCCTATATATAGAAAGGAGGTTTTATAAATTGGATCATCCAAGAATTGTTCATTTATGTAATGTATTGGAGGTTTCCCCCTCGAAGTGGCTTATTTCTAAGGCGTTGACATCTCTTTTCTTCTATTTTTGGAGCTGGTTACACAACAGCTTCCCTGGATTTATTTGAATCATTTCCTCTATTCAGCACTGTCGCGAGGCCTTCAAGGTTGTAGTGAATTATTTGAATTTAGTTATACACATTTAATTGTGACTATTTGCAAATATTTTGATTCTGTGCAGTGAGTTGCGTATTTTTTAGATATTGCAATTCTTTATTTTGTGAAGCATGTCATTATTCTTGGTCTCTTTCAGCGAGGGGTTTAACATGTAATTATTGGCCATTTTTATTTCTTCATTTTTATTTAGTTTTTATTCTAACTATATTAAAAGATAATGTCGTTTGTTATTCCTTAATATTCAGTTTTGGTTTTTAATTAAGTACCAATACTCTAATTGTGACTTCAAAATATCCCCTTCTCTGATTACTTAGACTTCAATGTAATATTTTAATGCATTCTCTGCTACGGTTTATGTTTTTTTTAACTACCAATAACATTTAGAAGAGTGTGTAGAACATCTTACCAGTCCCAAGGTTGCTAGTTTTACCAGCTCAGCTAGGGGGAATAAACTGGTCCTTCTCAGATTTAAAAAAATAAATAATTTGACTATTTCTTGTTGGGTTAGAACCTAGGACAGGGTGACAAAGTTGATAGTCGGTAGATCTCGCAGGGTGTTATTTAACCATTTGAAAAATCTCAGTTTTATTGGGAGTTTTTTAAGTTACTGGAATATGGATTTGCATGGTTCTATTTTTAATTTTTGTCTCTTTGAATAAATGTGGGTGTTATTTAACTATTTAAATTAACTATTTTTCTTTCTTTGAAAGTAAAAAAAACAAGATCCCCGAACATTCCACCATGTTTCTTTGAATGTTCATGTTCTTAGTTACGAAATAATTCATTTTCCCACCCGTTTGTACAAGGATTGCCTCGAGTTGTTAATGTTCTAACTTGGGTCTGGGCTAACCCAACCTGTATAAAGTATTCTAATAAACTAATAACTATATTTAACTTGAACCAACCTCTCTTCAAGTAAATTTTTTTCCTTCTTTGAATGTTAAGAAAAAAATTCCCATGTCACTATCTATCTATATCTATCAATGTATCTAAAGATTCTCAATAGTCTCTATAGCTTATAGTTTGTATCTCTATTTATCTCATTTATTTACAACCCCAAATATATCGCATTAAGTAGTGTTTTCAATGTGTTTTTTAAGTTCCCAATAGGTTACATCAAATACCTTACATTAAATACTTATATATTCTACTTGAAAAATAAAGAATCGCTAAACCTATGGCACCATGAAACTGTATAGTGCAAATGAAAACCATTCCCATAAGAATATTAATTCTAATTCGAGAGGGTTTAACATTACTTAACACTCTATAAATAAATAAATAAATAAAAAGGAAGAAGAAGAAGATAAATAAATAAATAAATTATATTGAAATAAACAATAGAAAATATATAATTTAGTTTAGATGTATTAATTTAACTCAAAATGAAATAGTAAGTTAATTAAATATTTATATTTTTCTTAATAATTAATTACATTAAATTAAAACAAAATAAATTAGTAGATTAATTAATTATTGACATTATAAAGACATAATTGATTAATTAATTAAAATGATTTTAAATACATAATTCCATAAATAAATTCATAATCCAACTAAATTATATTAACATCAATTAAAAATAATATTATCATTCATCAAACCGACCTTCTTAAAAACTCCTCATCACTCAGTATTTATTCCTCTCATTTTCCTTATTCCTCTCAGCTTTTTAAAATACATTTGATGTCTACCCCTGATGATGGACTCACTTGGGAAGTCCGAAACGTTGGGTTAGTAAAAAAGCTTAGAAACATGTTATTCCTCTCTTCTAAAAAATAGGGATATTACATATTCCCCCTCTAAAACAAAACATTCTCCTTGATGTTGCAAAATATCAGTTCACATCTCAAACAGTGATGGATTTTCTCTTTCATTTCCTTTTCTCGCTGCCAAGTAGCTTCCTCAGGTGTAAAGTGCCTCCACTACACTTTCACCCTAGCTACGGTCCTATTCCGGAGCTCGATTTCTTCCCATGCTAATATAGGAAGGGGCTCGATAAGAAATTCCCCTTTGGTTTCCATCTACATGACAGTCCAATCAATTACATGAGCAGGATCATGTACATACTTTTTCAATAAGGAAACATGAAAAATATTGTGAACCTTAATATAACTAGGTAGAGCCAATTCCTTTGGTTTATAATATTAAACCCTTGGGTTTATTAGTTCTTTTGGTTTATAATATGAATAATCGATCAATGTCATGCATGATCAAATGTCACATTCTGACAAAGATTGTCTCAATATGAAAATCATGCATGGCCAACCATGGTCATAGTTGGTCCAACGTCGCATTGTGACAACAATTGTCTCAGTGTTTAAATCAATTCCCTTGCGTTCACCAATTCCTTTGGTTTATAATTTGTTGGGTGATGGTTTTCCCTTCGGTTCACCAATTCCTTTGGTTTATAATATTAAACCATAAGGTTTATTATTTGTTTTGGTTTATAATATGAATTATTGATCAATGTCATCCATCACCAAATGTCACATTCTGAAAAATATTGTCTCAATATGAAAATCACCCATGACCAACCATGGTCATAGTTGGTCCAACGTCGCATTGTGACAAAAATTGTCTCAATGTTTAAATCAATTCCCTTGGGTTCACTAATTCCTTTGGTTTATAATATTAAACCCTTGGGTTTATTAGTTCTTTTAATTTATAATATTACGAACCCTTGGGTTAATTATTAGTGTTTATTAATTTCTTCAACTTGAGTATTTTTTTTAGTGTTTGATATGCTTTATTAATCTCTTGAGTTTAATATATTAATTGTTAAAGTTTATTACTTTCTTATGTTTTTAGGTTTAATATTATTAATATATTAATAAATATTATTAATATATATTATAATATTATTAATATATCAATAAATATTAATATTATTAATATTATTAATATTTATTATTTATTATATTATTAATATTATTGATATATATTATTAATAAATATTATAATATTATTAATATATCAGTAAATATTAATATTATTAATATTTATTATTTATTATTATATTAATATATATTATAATATTCTTAATATATATTATTATTATTATAGATCTATTGGAGTATATCAACCACATTAGTAAATATAATGTAGTTGTGCTAGTAATAATATTCCGAAAATAATAATCACTTTTTTATCATCAAATATCTATACAGATATAAATTGTTAATAATAATATATTGATCATAAAATATGCATACAGATATACACAACTACTAATAATAAAATAATATTCACTTTTCTTATCATTCAATGTCCATTGATACTAATAATAATAAAATAATGTTCACTTTTCTTGGCATTCAATGTCCATTGATAACAATATAATGTTCACTTTTCTTCGCATTCAATGTCCATTGATAACAACATAGATATAGACCAACAAATTATGAAGAAATTAGAATCTCATGGCCCAATGCTAGAATACTTATGGCTCACAATTCAGATTTGGTGTACTGTTCATTTTCCTAAAAAAATCAATTATACATGAGCAAACGGAATTGGTGTATTGCATTTTCCTGAGAAAATCAATTATACATAAGCATAAAGGGTGTTTCTCAACCCAGTAAGGCCATCAAAAAGACCAATCAAATCCGTAAAAGGCTTATAACTTACTATGTGTTCTTAAAATAAAATAAAAAATTTGTAACAAACAGGACAATGGCCCGAAACAATACCGATAAAAGTTTGCATTTAGTACAACCCACTTCCACAAATTATTTTCAGACTCCTTCACGTTTGGACATCTTGATTAATAGAGTACATCTTTTAACCACTTCTGGGTTTATCTTCAGGCACTTTGCTCCGCCTTTCCCCGTTATCTT
Source organism: Pinus albicaulis (assembly GCA_034641835.2). Classification (NCBI taxonomy): domain Eukaryota; kingdom Viridiplantae; phylum Streptophyta; class Pinopsida; order Pinales; family Pinaceae; genus Pinus; species Pinus albicaulis. The sequence goes on along the minus strand of CM076573.1, from coordinate 981,412,869 downwards.
GGTAGTTAGAATTTGTTTCGTCCGAATTGAGGATCTCTTTCAATCTAATCTCTAGATCATGTCGGTCCAATACTTTCTGTTCTTCGTGAATTGGTCACTTCCGGTACATACAATACAGTACTATCTGACTTATTGCCAATGGTAGACCATTAAATTAAATAATCATTAATTATATAATTAGTTTATTTTTTTATTATCAATTTAATATAATGATTTAAATAAAATTAGTTAGTAAATATAAAAATGTTGAACACTATTACTAGTGTAATTATATTAATTAAATACTTTATAAAAGTTAATGCACATCAATCCGTAATAAAAGAAAAAGTGAGTGTGAGGAATGCAATGTGTGCCCACTCATCTTTAAGGATCATAAGCTTTTGAATGTTGTAGTTTTTAGACACACAATTTTCCATAATTTTTGTCTAGAACATGAATTCCAGCTATGAAAATCTACATTCTAAGAAGCATCAAAACACTTGCTACATAATACGCTTCACAATGCTAAAATTAAAAAAGTCATAAAACCAACTAAATTATAACATCATTTTAAATTATTATTATTAATAATAAATAATTAAAAAAATAATATATAATGAAAAATATAGTCTAACAAATAAATAAAACTAGATTTTACCTAGCTTTTCTTATCATCAATTTTGTCAGAATCCCCTAAAGATCTTTTAAAATCATGAGTTTACATTGTTTAATTTTCAAAGTTAAATTATCTTCAAATTTTTTAGGGTGTTCAATCTATATATGTATTGAAAAAGTATTCTAATAAATATATGCACATTTAAATATGCATATGTACATTTAAAGAAACATCACTTAAATTGTTGCCTTGAGAAAAATATGTACGTACAAAAAAACATGGAACACGATTCTTAAACATTGAGATTTAGCCCCACTTTATCATGGATATCTTTAATATGTAAATAAAATTTTCTACAATACTATAGGCCAATAATATGGCTTATCACACCATGTGTTCTAAAAATCATAACTCCATATGACACTTATTCATATAGCATTTTTAAAATTAATTAATTGAATTAAAAATCAAACTTGGCATAAGTTTTTTGGAAATGAATATCAGTCTTTGATTTATGTATATCTTTATGAATATTATACATAATCAGCCTAAATTTCGTAAAGATATTATATTAATACAATTAATCTAACCATTGATAAACAATTCATAAATTTAGTAAATTTAAAATTAAGAGATTCTAGAGAATTTATATTAAAATAAATTTATCAATTCAAATATTAATAAAATTTAGAGAATTTGAAATTGATAAAAAATGAGTTATAAATAATTTAAATTTAATTTTCATATATATATATATGAAAATCCAACTAAAACTCTAAAAAAATCTCATTAAAAACAACTCATATATATATATATATATATATATATATATATATATATATATTACAATTTGTCAAAATATTTAATTAATTTAAAAGCAATTAACTATTTTAACAATAAATTGTAAACAATATCTATTGGTGTACTCATTGCTAACATCAATTTTCTTTTACGTTTTTCCTAACATACTTAAAATAATAACATTACTTTTTATTTTTATTTTTATTTTTCTTAATATAATTAAAATAATAATATTTCAAAAATAATGATAATTTTTCTTTATCATTAAATATCCATACATATATAAATTGTTAATAATAATATCTTCACCATAAAATATCCATACAGAATATACACAACTATTAATAATATAATCTTCACTTTTCTTATCATCCAATATCATTGATAACAATTTGGATACATATATATACACAACTATTAATAATAATAAAGTAATGATCACTTTTCATATCATTCAATGTCATTGGTAACACTTTGGATACAGATATACACAATAGTTGTGTAATGTTAACTTTTCTTATCATTCAATGTCATTGATAACAATTTCCAAATTGTTAGATATACACGATCAAATTAGGAAGCAATTACAATCATACTTATAGCCCAGAAGATGCCAATTCGGAATTGGTGTCCTGTTCATTTTGCTAAACAAATCAATTATAGATAAGCATAAAGTTTCTGAACATAGTAAGGCCATCAAAATGACCAATCAAATCCGTAAAATACTTATGGCCCACAAGATGCCAATTCGGAAATGTAGTGTTCATTTTCCTAAACAAATCAATTATACATCAACATAAATGGAGTTCATCAACATAGTAAGGCCGTCAAAAAGACCAATCAAATCCGTAAAAGGCTTTTAACTGTACTATGTGTTCCTAAAATAAATTATTGTGACAAACAGGACAAATACAGATAGTACAATCCACTATCCGGTACATACAATGCAGCATTATCTGACTTATTCCCAATGGTAGACCTACAATATTTGGACACTGCATTGACCCAAACACAGTATTAAACTCAGTTTTTATAGATATCTTTAGTTACGATTCCATAAAAAAATACAAGAAAGTATGTAGAAAACGCTGCTGTATATTGATGTTACCGTTAGTTACGATTCCATAAAAAATACAAGAAAGTATGCAGAAAACGCTGCTGTATATTGATGTTACCGCCAAGATGAGGTATTTGTCCAAAAGGAAGTAATTCATCCATAAACAATTGTTAATAAATGCGAACAGGAAGGAATGGATGGGATAAACTCCACGTCAAGAGGGCATTTGATTTGAATATTAGATTATAAATTCCACTGCTGAATGTAACAACGCCGTGAAATATATTTACAATGATGGAAAGTGGAGAAGCATATGTAAGCACGATGACGAACATTCCCGAAGTCCCTACCAGCGCTTTTCTACTCTTGTGATCATGAAGAGCAAGCTGAGAAGCTGTTGCTATAGTTACAAACACCATAATTGTTCTATAGTTACCAAATTCAAATTCGATATTATAAAAATTTCAATGAAATATTTTCAATTCTAAATTTGTTTTCTCATTTATTATAATATTTAAATAACTTTTAATAATTTTGATAACAATTTTGAAATTGCAATTCATTAAACAAAAACACAATCACACTTCTCAATTATCTTTAAAATCTATTTCATATCTTATTTAAAATTGTTTTTTAAAAATTAAATATTTAAAGTAAAAAGTAAATTTCAAATTTCAAATATTATCTAACCAAAAACAAAACCACACAATTATCCTTAGAATCTATTTCGTATCTTATCTAAAATGCATTTCTCAAAATTAAATAATTATTCTTAAAATCTATTTCATATCTTATCTAAAATCATTTTTTTAAAATTAAATATTTAAAATAAAAAATAAATTTCAAATTTCAAATATTACCTAAAATCATTTTTAATTGATACATATTTAAAAACTCAATATTTAAATTTTATTTTTATATAATTTATTAAACTTAATTATTTTTATAAATTTTTAAATTTAATTTCAAATCTTGTTTTTCTAGTTATTTCAACTTTTTAAAATTTTTCTTTTCTAGTTATTTCAACTTTTAGAAATCTAAATAAACAGGTTAAAATTTAAAATTGAGAAATTTCTCATTCCCAATTAATTTCTATTTCCTAATTATTACCCTTTCTCATCAAATTACACTTACCATCACGGATACAAACTACCAATTCTGCGAAGACTACGAAACATACCAATTCTGTGTAAAGCTGTTAGCCACCATGAATGGAATCAACCCATTTTTTTATCCATAAGATTTTGAGATACAAAGATCTAGATTTGCAAAATAATGAACAAACTTGCAAGAGAAGGAAGGAGCGAGTAAGAATAGAGAAAAGAATGAAATTGATTCTACAATATTAGTTTTGGAATAAATACATAAAAGCAACTAAGTTAAGCTTAGTTGTACATGCAATAACTATGGATAGTTAAAGCTAACTAAAGCTAAGTATGCTTTATGTTCTATTAATGTGCACATGCATCACATGCAAGCAGTAAGTTAACTAACTAAGCAAGTGCACATTGCATGCAAGCAGTAAGTTAACTAACTAAGCTAAGTGCACATCACATGCAATATCTAGAGTTTAACTAAAGCTAATCTAGGTGCATGTACACCAACACCCCCCCTTAAGCATAACTTAGGTGAGTGTGATGCAAAATGAATGAGTCTCGGCAACACAGCCATTTTAGGTACCCATATACAATGCATAAAAAAGGAGGAAAGGGGGAAAACCCAGTGGGAAGAAAAACCCCCCTCAAAATATAATTGAAAGTTAGAGAAAAGACAAATGTTAGGCAGTCGTGTCTTTCACCCCGAGACGATCTCGAAAAATCGAAACTTCTGCTCAGTGAAAGTCTTGGTGAACTCGCACAGCATTGAAGACCGATGATCCCATCATGGATCTGGAGGAATAAACTTCATTTTTGGAAGTAGAGGTATCAACTCCCATTTTTGGATCAAGGACTGAATTTCCTTATACATGGTTGCATGCCAATATGGATTCCCTGCAACTTTGTCATGCGTTTGACGATCAAATTCATGTACCCTATATGCATACATGAGAATGTTTGTCTCTAGGGATTCATGCATGTGCATGTGTGGCTTTCGAAATGCCTTTGTGGATGCATACATGTGCATACATGGTGCTATAAATGCCTCCTTAGATGCATGCATGGGCATGCATGTCTCTGCGATTGAGAGTGAATGTGGGGCATCATTAAATTGAGACCACATCAAATCTGAGTCAATAGTAGAGCAATCAAAGTCCTCTTCTATGATTTTGAAAGTAGCGTCTTCATCATTAGTAGAGAAATATATTTCGTCATGCAGAATGTCTTCGTTATTGGATAAGATAAAATTCTCATCTGCAACAGGTCCATTAACAATAGAAGAAGCAAAATCTTCTTGTTCAACACTGTCTTGAGAATATTTCTCCACATTTTTGGAGTCTTCACCACTTTCATGACCGCTATAATAAGTCGATCTCTTTGCCTTCAAATGGTGTTCTTCTAGATCATTTTCATCACCATATAATCCTTTCAATGTAGTCCAGATTTCATGTGGTGATTCAATATTTATGATCTCATAAAGAATATCACGAGACACAGATAGACACAATCTTCCATAAGCCATGTCAGATCTGTTAAGCCAATCCGACTTCTCATCCTCTGAGATTGATTTTGTCTCAATTCCCATGACTATTTGGTACAAGCCTTTGCTCCTAAGATGAAGCAAAATCATTGGCTTCCATTCATGGTAATTGTATGGAGTCAGAATTGTTGAAGATGAGAAATCCATTGTAGCAAATTCTCTAATATTTGGATATGCAAATCAAATCTTTGAACAATTTCCAATTCTATGCTCTTCAAACCCGCAAAAAATTTTGTTCATGCAACTTCTCCAAACCCTTGTAGCTCCGATACCATGTAAGATTTTGAGATACAAATATCTAGATTTGCAAAACAATGAACAAACTTGCAAGAGAAGGAAGGAGAGAGCAAGAATAGAGAAAATAATGAATTTGATTCTACAATATTAGTTTTTGTATAAATACAAAAAAGCAACTGAGTTAAGCTTAGTTGTAAATGAAATCACTATGGATAGTTAAAGCTAATTGAAGCTAAGTGTGCTTTTTGTTCTGCTAATGTGCACTTGCATCACATGCAAGCAGTAATTTAACTAAATAAGAAAGTGCACATTGCGTGCAAGAAGTAAGTTAACTAACTAAGCTAAGTGAACATCACATGCAATATCTAGAGTTTAACTAAAGCTAATATAGGTGCATGTACACCAACATTATCAATTCTGTGTATAAAGCTATTAGCGACCATGAACTGAACCAAACCAATTTTTTATCAATTCTGTGTAAAGCTATTAGTGACCCTGAACTAAACTGAACTAAATTTTTATCAAATAATTCCATGCAAGAATAGAATTAATGAATTTCCATTTTTTTTTGTGATAAGGACATATTTGGTAACTATGATTTGTTCAACGCACTCACTAAAGCTGATGGAGAAACTGAGGAATATTACTAATGAACTGATAAGAGAATACGAGGCTTGAAACCTACCTTGGATTGGCGTGGAGCGAATTTCAGATAGATAATAATGAACATAAGCTCGAGAATGATTCTAACGCCATTGACAGTTAATACCAAGACGTTTTTGAAGCCATTTCTAATCAGGGGTGGGCCATACCACGTGTAAAGGAGAAAATTTAGCAAAGCTATCGCATAGGGGAAGCTTGATAAATCCTCTGTCAGTTGATCTCAACTCAAAATTTTCTTAAGAAGATACTTAAAAAAACTGAAATGCCTTACATTGGGGCTCCATAAAGCAGTAAGGAAGCTGCGTTTCCTGAGACACCGTTCAATTATTTAACAAGAAGTTTAGTTCAAATCTATGCAAGTGCGGAGGACAATAAATGAAATTAAACTAAAATGCAGTGAATGAAAGTATTTTAAGTAGTAAAAATGAAAAAGAATGAAAGAGAATAGCATGCATCTATAATGCCAACTGAAAACTGCATGTAGTTTTCCATGTTTCCTATATAAAAAATCTAAGAAAATCAGAAGCTCAAGCACTGAGATGGTGGAATGGAGGAAACATTGCTTTCCTCGATGGTGGAATTCGAGTGTTTGGGAATTTATAGTGACTAGTCACAAATCCTCTCGCTTTCCTCATCGTGCACATGAAGTAATCAAATGCTTAAGCTTTGTTTATGCTTAAGTTTAGTATAAAACAAGATGTAAAATTATTATAGCACAAATAGTGATCTAGGTGAACAACCATTGCACAAACTTGTTAAAGCTGAAAATAAAAATTAGAATGGAGAATGAATTTGATTGGTTTGCGAATCAATACATAAAAGCAACTAAGTTAAGATTAGTTGTACATGCAATAACTATGGATAGTTAAAGCTAACTAAAGCTAAGTGTGATTTATGTTCTGTTAATGTGCACATGCACCACATGATGCAAGTACCAAAGTTAACTAACTAAAGCCAAGTGCACATCACATGCAATAACTAGAGTGAAACTAAAGCTAATTAAGGCTAACTATGTGCATGCACACCAACACACCCCCTTAAGCAAAACTTAGGTGAATGTGATGCAAAATAAATGATTCCCGGCAACAAGGCCATTTTAGGTATACATATACAATGCATGAAAAGAGGAAGGAGGGAAAACCCAATGGGAAGAGAAACCCCCCCTTCAAAATATAATGCAAAAAGTAGAGAAAGATAACTGTTAGGGAGTCGTGTCCTTCACCCTGAGACGATCTCACAGAAATCAAAACTTTTTCTTAGTGAAAGTCTTGGTGAATATATCAGCAGTCTACTCAGAACTCATACAGTACTGAAGATTGATGGTCCCATCATGAATCTGAAGGAATAAGCTTCATTTTTGGAAGTAGAGGTATTAACTCCCATGTTTGGATCAAGGAATGAATTTCCTTATACATGGTTGCATGCAAATATGGATTCCCAGAATTCCTACCATGCATTTATGATTGCACCATAAAATTTATACGATGGATGGATAGACTTATTCTGTGAGAGTGGCGACAGCATGTGTATTGAGATGCCTTTTTGGATGCATGCATGCATATACATGGTGTTATAAATTCCTCCTTAGATACATGCATGGCTCTGCGACTGAGAGTGCATGTGGGGCATCACTAAATTGAGACCTCGTCAGTTCTACATCATCAACATCATCAATAGTAGAGGAATCAAAGTCCTCTTCTATGGTTTTTAAAGTAGTGTCTTCATCACTAGCAGAGGAAGATATTTCCTCATGTGCGATGTCTTCATTATTGGAAAATATAAAATTATCATCTGCAATAGGCTCATTAACAATAGAAGAATCAAAATATTCTTATTCAACATTGTCTTGAGTATATTTCTCCACATTATTGGAGACTTCACCAATGACTCTTATAATAACTCGAACTCTTTGCCACCAAATGGTTTTCGTCTAGATCATTTTCACAACCATATAATCCTTTCAATGTAATCCAAATTCCATAGAGTGATTCAATATTTTTGATCTGATAAAGAATATCAGGAGACACAAATAGACACAATCTTCCATAAGCCATATCATATATGTTAAGCCAATCTGACTTCTCATCCTCTAACTTTGGCTATGTCTCAATTCCCATGACTATTTGGTACTAGCCTTTGCTCCTAAGATGAAGCATCTATCTCAATTGCCATGACTATTTGGTACCAACCTTTGCTCCTAAGATGAAGCAAAATCATTGGCTTCCATTCATAGTAATTTTATGGAGTCAGAGAGGTGGAAGTTTGGAATTCCATTCTTTCACTTTTTGGTTGTAGCAACAATTGCGACAATTATTTAATATTCATATCCACAAATCAAATCTCCCAATAATTTCCAAAGATTTGATCTTCAAGCCTACAAAAAATTGTTCATAAAAATTCTCCAAGCTCTTGTAGCTCTGATACCAAGTAAAATTATTAGAGCACGAATACGGATATAGCTGAAGAATAATTGCAAAAACTTGTGAGAGTTCAAAAGAAAAATTAAAATTGAGAATGAATTTGATTTGTCAATATTGGTTTGAGAATCAATACATAAAAGAAACTGATTTAAGCTTGGTTTTACATTCAATAAATATGTATAATTAAAGATAACTGAAGCTAAGTGTGCTTTATGATTTGTTAATGTGCTCATGCACCACATGCAAGCATGAGAGTTAACTAACAAAAGCCAAGTGCACATCACATGTAATAACCAGAGTGAAACTAAAGCTAACTATGTGCACGTACACCAACAAAAGATAACTTTCCTTAACTTGTTCCGTGGTAAATACTACAGGGTCAGATCTGTATATCTTCTTTTTTATTGAAAGGAGTAATTAAGGTGTGCCTAGTGTCATATCATATCTATTGTAAACAACAGGAAAGAAAAACATGGAAACGAGGCCCAAATCTAAAACCATACGATTTTATACACTACTTTCCACTAAGATCCATGTCAAATAAAAGAATCTCCAAATCTGATTCTTTGGCAATTGGGTGGAATAATTTTCTACGGTAAATAATAAACATTGCTTCTAATAATATAAATGACATTATATGGGTTGGTTGACATAGTTCACTGATCGGACGGTAAATAATGAATGCTGCTTCTAATAATATAAATGACATTATATGGGTTGGTTGGCATAGTTTACTGACCGGCATAGGAAGGGTCCTAGAAAATTTGAAAGGCTGTTGTGTGGTGTGCAGCTGTAAGTGAAACAAGAAGGGCTACGGGGCAACAAGTCCCTGCTAGTAGGGAGATCTATAATGCCCAGTCATAAATTGGACCTTCAAAGATAAATTAAAAAAACAAAAGAACTAAAAAACAAAAAAACAAAACATCAACTGCTTTCAATGATTCTAGCTAGTGCAACCCTACTTCGACTCTGCTATGTGTCCTGTTGCGAACCTCGGCTCTGCTATGTTTCGTGTTGCCAACCTGAGAAAGGCTATATGCATTCCTTCTAATGCCTAAAGATAAAGCTCCCGATATACGAGATGAATCAGAAAGGTGAGATGAAAAATTCCCTCGTCTTTCCAAATCCCAAACAACATTGTTGCAGAGCAGTGGCCTTCTTCAATAAAACACTATGGTGAATTTTTTTTTCCCTAAGTTTGAAGGGTTGTGCAAGAGACTGGTTCATGAACTGTGGAAAAGGAATATTTGTGCCTTTTTCAAACTTTATGGAGGAATTTTGTGCATAGTGGGACAACGGCTCTGACTGGTTTCCAAACATTTAAGAAATTAGAAAATTGTATGCTTCCTAGAGGAACATAGAATAGAGTCTTGGTCCTCCTATTGAAGGAAATGAAAACAACACTAAAAAGGCACTTCCAGAACCTTTGAAATTGAAAAAGGCACTTCCAGCCCCTTGGGAATTGAAAACTCCATTGAAGAGTACTTTTCAAGCCATTTGTTCGAAGATGATGAAAGTATGTTCGAAAGAGACAACCCTTGCATAGATACCTACTGTAGTCTGCCAGAATAACATGGCGCTGGAGTTAATTCCGAATCAATACAACGACTGCAATCTTATTCTAGCTGAAAGCAGGTGCTAATGAAACTATTTCAAAAAAAAATCTGCAAAGTAAACACTCTTACTGCCATATAAACATCCTATGTCACTTTCAAGACTGAATATTGAATTTCTTGCTCAAGATGGCATCTTGATGTTTCTAGAAAAGTTAGAACAATTCATAAACTCTATCTTACTAATTAGATGATTGTTGCATACCTCCACAAATGATCATTATGATATGATGCCAAGATCCATTGAATTTTCTTCAAAATATAAGGTATTTGAGATTTACATCTAGCTTGTTCACAAATTCGATTGTGAACAAGACCATAACACAGTCATAGATATACATGGTTTACATCATGATGAAAAAATGATGAACAAACCATAAGAGATGATTTGATTGTCATTCATAGAATATTGTCTTCACATAACAAATCTGATGCCTCAAATAATAGAGAGGTTTATAATAACCTCAGATTTTCAAACTTCCAAGAGGATCATTTCTAGTAAGGTCAGTTCTGTCACTTAAATATGAAAGAGGATTGACTCCATTACACGAGTCAAATGCTTCCACCACTTCATGCCTGATGCTATCCTCCTTTCCAAATTTTTTTTATGATGACTATAAAAACCTCACAGATTTTCTCAACTTATATAACAAATTCAAGCTAAGAATATATCTACGCTTGATCATATTATGGTAAAATGTGTAGGACTCGGATATGACCGAGAGAATAATATGATCAGAATTTACTTTTCTTTAGTTCCATATAAATATTCCCATTCCAAATGAGCTAAGATTCTATGCCAAATGCGTAGAACTGAATGATGATCTCTAAGTTGGATATATAATTTCAAAGATCAATGTGAATTCATTCCATATAAATGTATGTTACAGAACCATACTTAATTTGTGCTTGATAATAGCCAACTCACAGGGATACTTTTCCTATTGTGTAGAGGGAGCTGAGCAAGATGAAGAATCGAAGGCCATACAATTTTACGAAGAGAGAAAGTCTTGTATTTGAGAGCATGTTCCTTTGTGTTGCTAACAGTAAGGTAATGAGCCTAATAATCGATCATCCTATAGGAGTCTTGGCTTCTCTCCCTTTTAAACAGAGGATTAAATTAATTCCTTTTGAAATGAAATGGAGCTCATAAAACCAAGAGAACGGGGCTACATCTTTTCTGGTCCTCGTAGGATCAAAAGAGAATGTTGCACCAAGGTTATAATAGAATATCTTTATTATATGCCCAAAATATCCTTCCAAATAATAGAGTGATTTAGGACTAATTATCAAATCAGATGTATATTCAGAATCTCGATTCTTTTGGAGACCATCTTTTACGGTCTATGCATGTGATACATAGTGATAAAATAATGCCTTAGAATTTCGGATCAGAAATGAGATATTTTCCTCTCTTGATATGGTTTCCAAAATTAAGGCCTTAAATGCCTTGCAACACTAGGACAATCCCTTCATACTTTGATAAATTCATTGATAAAAAAAATGATAAAAGATGTAGATCTTTGAGGTTTTTGTTTTAACCTTTACTTTATGCCTTTGCTTAACTCGGATTAGGACTGCTGCTTTCATACAAAGATAAGGTTTGAATGATGATTGCCAAAACCTTTGGTCTTTTAGCCTTTAAATGCTGAAAAATCTATTTAAGTTTTCTTCTTTGAAACTGGAGAAACCACAAGTCAAGTTCCCTATGATTGATACTTCAATGTGATCAATAAACCTCTTTACTTGTCAAACCTTGACTCACTCTTTCATAGTTGAATGTGATCTTGCTAGCCTGCATATTCTTCATGAGAACAAGCCCTAAAACAATCAAGGGAATTTGACTTGTGTTCCGTAGACAGATAGAAATGACTTTTCTCTACCTCAGAACAAAGGTCCTAAATTCGACATCCTTATAGCTGAATACTTGCAATTGTAAACAGTATGCCAGACCCCTTCTTCAAGATGTTGTGTACAATTACTTGTAGCCTACATAATGCACATCCGCACTGACTAACAACTGTGAATAAACGAAATCTACAGTGACAAACAACTTAGAATAAATGAAATTCACCGAGAATTTCCTAGACACGTCTCGTGCATTCAAGAGAATAAACCTATTGGTTTTTATTATTTTAATATATTTAAATTGAAAATAAAAGATTTAATTAAAAATAGAAAAGTAAATACAATATTAATAAGGTTAAATGGTTTTAAAGAAATGAATTACTTAATTTCCAAGTGGGGCTTGGGTTTTGCATGCAAGTAAGTGCCGATAGATGAAACAACGATCACCTTAATCAAGTGGGGCTTGGGTAAACTACCGGATCACCTTAATCAAGGACGACATAAAATCCCTGATGAATAGAATCTATTGAATCCCTGAGACATGGATCGACTAATATGGATGTTTCGGTAGCCCTAGGGACAAACGCGACTTATTTTTATTCATTTTATTCACTTTATTAAAGCTGCAACTTCAAATACCTTTAAAGGTACAAATTTTTTGAGACAAGTGACATGCTAATCTCCTTCATTATTCTAGGGAAGTTTCTGAAAGTTTTAGCCGAAGGAAAAACTTCAGAAGCCATTGCAAAGTTGATGGAATTAGCTTCAGACACAACAATATTGCTTACATTGGACGATGATGGAAATATCAAAGTTGAAAGCGAGATCAACAGTGAGTCAACTAATTCAGAGGAATGACGCTCTAAAAGTTTTTCCAAGGGAAAAGATACCAACAGATGGGTTGGTGACTTGGGGTCAAAGACATGTCAATGAAAGTATGCTGATAGGGGAACCTCAACCTGTTAAAAAAAGATTGGTGATAAAGTATTCAAAGCAACCATGAATCAAGTAGGAGGGCTGCATGTGAGAGCTACTCATTTAGGTTTTGAAACTGCTCTTTCGCAAATTGTCAGTTTTGAAATTGTTCTTTCACAGATTGTTAGGCTTGTTTAAGCTGCCCAAATAAATAAATCTCCATCCTAAGAAGTTGAGCCTATGTTGAAGCTGAGCCCTCTATCGGTTGGGTTTTTTTTTGGCCACATATCCTTCACCCTCTGCTACGCATGGTCTATCTTCTCTGTGCTCGATAAATCTAATTCACAGGGGAATGGTGAAAATGTACATGTTTTATTTTAGAGATTTAGAAAAAACAAATTCCAAAATTTTGTATTCCTAATTATGTACAAAACAAAAATTCTAATTCGTATTCTGGATGTATAGATTTATATAAAACCAGAGGCATTATCTAAACAAATAATGATACAAAAGACACAAAAAATTGCTTAATAATACTTCACAAAGAATTTGCTTCTCAAATTATGGATATTTATTATGTTGTTCGCACAATTGTGGCTTTACCTCCCTCATTGCATGTGTGAAGGATCGATTTCGGCAATGTTCCTCTGCAACACATAGGGATGCCGCCATGTTTACTGCAACTACACTTGTGCTTTGATGGGGAGAAATTGGAAGCACAAGATGGAAGGGGGAAACTATAATCACAAGTAAAGCATCTGCTTCACCGACTGCTTCATCTACTTCTACATATATATATGGTGTTATCTATGGCACTAGGTCTTGATCCGATATAGCATAATCTGGGTCTCACTCACAAAGGTCAAAGGTAGTAGTGAAATTTTTTGACCTTCAAGTAGGGAGCCTTTGACTTCATGGCAGGAGCCCACAAGGTAAGCATTCCAGCTTGTACAACAAGTTAAACATGTCATAAACAGATTCTAATTCTTAGATGAAATGGATATAATTTGAAACCATGCTTAACTTTCCACTTGTGAACTTTGCTTTTTACAATTTAACGAACTGATAAAGACCTAGATCAGTCTAAATTGCAGGCGATCAGTCTAAATTACAGGCCACAGTCTGTCAGATGAAACCCTAGAGTTGAAAGCTCCTTGGGTGAAACCGTTGAGTTGAAGGGCTCACAAGGACATAGAATCGCTCACAAGCACATAGAATCGAACTTCTGAAACACATTCTCCCAAAAAGGGCCACATCTAGTTTCTTGGCAGCCACATCCCAGAAAGGGCCACATCTAGTTTCTTGGTAGCCCCAGTAACTTGTGTTTCCATGTAAAGGGCACAGCTGCGCTACAAAGATGATGGGCACAACATGTGTCAGTTGTATGTATAATCTTATATGACCGTATTTTTTAAAAGGTACCTATACATTTAATAGATATGAATTAGCATTTAATAGATATGAATTAATGCTAGCATTAGTTTACCCTGGCGAAATAATGGCTAAATACAAATTAAAAAAAGAGAGATTATAACCTATGTTTTTGCCTCCCATGGGGAAGATGACAAAACCATGAAAAAACAAAAATTTAATTAAATTTGATTATTTACTGCATAAAAAACAAAAAATTGGTTATTTGCATAAAAGATTAAAAAAATGAATGAAACTTGCACACTTTCGATTACTATACTCCCGCGTGCCTGCGGCAGAGACTAATAGATGTTGTGCACCATAGAAATGATAGACACAGTGGGCCTCCGCATCCTTCATAAAAAAACGTAAGCACCAACGTACGCACCATGAAAAGACTGTGTACAGCTGAGATTGCAATGGCCTTTACGGAGTGGAACATATCTTTGGGGAATATCAAAGCATTGTTGCAACTGAGTTATGGCGTGGATATGTTTTTCACGCATCCTAATGGATTAGAATGAGAGGCACAAATCCTTCTGCTTTTCTTTTTTGTCATATTCAATTCCGCACACATTAGCTTACCTTAATTAAAGACATCTGCAATCCACTTTTTATAAGTGTACACGATTGGCTCATCTCCATGAATAGCGCTCACATGAAACAATTGCCTGACTTTTCCACCGACGAGATCGTGACGTGAAAAACCACCATGCCAGAAATCTTATCACCAACTCCCCGCGTCAAAGAGATAGGCGAAAACTGTAAATGTTTGACGTATTATATTAACACGTTATAATCGCATTTCATAAATATGATGTGCGTAACTATGAAGTGAGTAAACGCATTTCAGTAAATATGAAGTGCGTTAGTATGAAGTGAGTAAATGAGAATTATATTACCACGTTGTACTTGCATTTCAGTAAATATGAAGTGAGTATATGAGAATTTTACCATATTTGGATTATAAGGTTGTTTTCTGCCATAACAGAATTGAATAACATATTATTAAAATTTCAAAATAACTATGATATATTAAATTATATTGATAACATCCCTATGTTGCACGAGTATTAATGGATGTAACCAAAATATAATTTATGAGTCCATTAATGGCATTTGTTTACGAAGATAGCGTAAAATAAGGTTTTTGGAATTTTTATTTAATTATTAATAATTATTAGTTGTTTATTATATAATAGACAGTGTCTTTTTTTTAATGGAAAAAAACAATTATTAAGTGTAGATGAAGGATTTACACTTAATAAAATATTTTAAATAAAATGAATAAATCAGTTATTTAATTTTTAATTAGATTAATTAATGAGAAAAAATATAATATGAAGCTAGTTATGATTTTTTAGAAATGTGGTATTGATAAATCATGATATTGACTTGTAATATTGTAACAAATACTTTTTATAACTTATTGATCCATGGTATTATAACAAGATCTTTTGTAATAATAATAATAATAATAATAATAATTTCATATGTTTTTTTTTAAGTCTTAGTAATGTGAGATGTATTATAAAGTAATCGTTTTGATGTTTATCATGGATTGATGCCCATGGACATTTGCCATCTATTGACTTATGAATAGGTCTGATCCAAAATGGATCATTGGAGGATACTTTAATATCATTCGGACCATAGAGGAGAAAAGAGGGGGATTCAGAAGACTGGAATCTACCTCTGAAGCATTCAAGAATCTCATAGAGGAGCTTTGGTTGGAGTATATTAGTACTAAAACAGGGCTCTACACTTGGAACAACTGATGAGGAGGTCGACACTAGATAACCTGCCATTTGTATAGATTCCATTTATCGAAGAACCTAATCCCAAATGATCTCACCATGGAGGCATACATTCTTCCTTTCATGGGTTCATATCATTGGCCCATATGCCTCAACATCTCATTCTCTCCAGCCCCTAAGATCAAGCCCTTTCAATTCAAGAGCTTTTGGTTGAGACACCGAGGTTTCTTCAACAAGATTGGTGTCTAGTGGAAGGAGCTTGAAGTGGATCCTAGAACCCACATGCAGGTATTCTAGTGGAGAGACAAGGCCCTCAATATGAAAGTAAAAACTTGGAACGACGAAGAGTTTGGGGACATATTTGCAAAAAAGGGAAGGTTATAGCATCAGATGGAGGTTCTTGAAATGAAAATGGTATGTGAAAGACATACAAAGGAACTAGTTTTAGAAGAAGGGCGATTGATCACAAAACTAGAAGAGTGGAGGTTCTAGGAAGAAACTATATGGCGAAAGAAATCTAGAGTCTGATGGCTCAGAGAAGGGGAACGAAACTCTTAAGTTTTTTCACCTATCTATGATAAGTCACAGACATAACCACTACATTACCTCCCTAATATTTGAAGAATGTAATAGATTAGAACGAGACAAGATATGGAAAGAGTGTTGATCTCCTCTTTTTCTCGTTACTGATAGAAGAAGGGCATGACCGGTCAGAGGATATAGCTAGGATAACTTGCCATGTGCCATGATTTATCACAACAGAGAAGAATGTGACACTACTCTGCCTGAATTCTAGAGACAAGCTGGAAGCGCTAATCAAGAGCATGCCCTCAAATAAGGTGTCGGGGCCAGATGGATTTAGAACTAACTTCTTCAAGGCATGTTGGCCAATCTTGGGGATGGATATTGTAGAGCTAGTGGAGGAGTCTCGGAGGCTCACACATGTTTGGTTAGGAATTAATACAACCTTTATTACTTTGATCCAAAAAACTAAAGATGTTTATATGCCAAGTGACTTTCAGCCCATTTCCCTCTGCAACATAATCTATAAGATCCTTTCTTCTATCATTTCTCACTATTTGAAACCCATCCTCCATCAGATCATAAACCTAGAGAAGTCTAGGTTTGTGGAAAGGAGGTAGATCCTGGACGGAATCGTCACCGCTCATGAAGTTTCAATTCATTGAAGACTTATAAAAAAAGAGGGATATTGCTCAAACTGGACCTCTCGAAAGCATATGAAAAACTTTCTTGGTACTATCTTCTATAAATCCTTCGAGTGTTTGGATTTGTTGAGGATTGGGTGATATGGATTAGATTGTTAATTGCGACACCCTTCTTTTCTATCCTTGTTAATTACTCACCCTCTTCTACCTTTCGTCCTTCCAAGGGTCTCCATCAGGGGGACCCAATATTGCCTTTCCTCTTTATCATTGCGCCTGAGGGTCTCAACCACCTAATCAAGGTCACTAGAAGCATCAATGCCCTACGTGGGCTCTGTTTTTCGGGCACATTTATTGACATAACTCATCAACAATTTTTCAACGACAATATTTTGTATCGCGAATCAATTCTCGAGGCAACCTTGCAAATCGATGGCATCATGGGAAAATTCGAGGTCGCTTCAGGTATGATCTTGAATAAAGACAAATGAAATATTTATTTTTTCATACTCCCTGTCCAATCCAAGCCTTCTTGGCCAGGGTCCTAGGATTTTTTATTGGATCGTTACCCTCAACATACTTGGGGGTCCCCCTCTTAGCTAATCCTCTTTGCATTGCCTCATGGAAAGAACTGTGTGCCAAAATTCTGAAAAATATCTCAAATTTTACCTTTCAACTTTTGAATATGATAGGCTAGGAAACCCTCTTGAAATATGTACGCCAAGCGATTCTGATGTACTAACGTTTAGCTGTCCTAGCCCTAAAAAGCATCTATAGAGATCTGAAATAAAGTTTTAGAAATGTTTTATGGAATGGTACAACCATGGAGAGGAAATGGCCATTGATCGCGTGGGATTAGCTCTTCCTTCCTTAGTATCTAGGTGGGTTGAGTCTCAGAGATATGTTGGACTTGAATGCTGCTCTGGGTGCCAAAATGTGGTGGAGATGGTTGCAGGGCAGAGAGGAGAAGTGGACACCCATCTGGTCGTAGAAGTATGGGCTAGGATCTACTCAAGGAGAGCTCTTACAAAATCCCCCCATACTCTTGGTTCTGCCATTTGGAAAATCGCTAACCACAATTGTCACATTATTTGGGATCACTTATTTTGGGAAATACAGAACAACCATTCGACACTCCTCTGAGAGGACTGATGGTAGCAGAATCCTCGAATAGATCGATATTCTTAGTTACAAATGATTCATGATAAACTATAAGACCACAACCTTGGGGCGGGTAGTTGATTACTGGAAAAAAATCTAATGAGACAATGGTTTTTGATGCTGGAAAATGGCACAAGACTAGCCCATCCTCATTAGCATAGACGAATAGGGTCCTCTCTACAATCAACTCGCTCAACAAATAATTACAAAATATCAGCACCTGGACGAACTAAGATGAGGGTACATTACATCAGGAAATTTCTCCCTTCATGAACTCCATCTGATCAAGAAGATGGCCCTCAACCTCCCTAGACAAAACATATGGCAAAAAATATGGAGTGACATAGTTTGGCCCAAAATGTCCCACTTCTTATGCCTCGTGGGTCACAAAAAGATCCTCACATGGGACAAACGTATCAAGTAGGGATACAAGGGGCCCTCTAGATGTGCTTTGTGCTTGACCTTAGAGGAAACAATGTAGCACCTCACGCAGGATTTTTTTTTAGAAAAATAAGTGTGGCAACAGATAGATTATCTCTATGATCCTAAGGACTGCTACAAGGAGGACATATGGGATACCATTGAGGATTGGTTGATCCACCGATTCCATAATCCTATTTTAAATAGATCCTGGCTATTGACTCTTGGGTTCACCTTATGGAACATATCTAAGGAACACAACAGAGCCATTTTCCAAAATAAGCGTCACTTCGACTCTCTTGTGTGGAATCAGATCAACGAAAACATTCGGGAAACCATCCACTCAGAAAAATGGGATCTCAATGACTAGAAGGCATATTCTATTGAATATTTCATCCCATCCTCCCTCAACATGTCCCAGGATCTAGTCTCCCCAGTGCCCCCATATTCTAATGTTCTTGGTGCTGCCTCTCCATCGGCTTTCTCTAGGCCCCCCTTGGGGTGCTTCCAGCTTAGTTTCGATGGAGCCTCCAAAGGGAACCCTGGTCCAACAGGATATGGATGAGTGCTTAGAGATCATTTAGGATACTCAGTGGGATCCTTTGCAAAGTTATGTAGATCCATCAAAAATAATGTTTTTGAAATCACACCTCTGGAACATGGAGACATTTTGGCACAACAAAAACAAATGAAAAGGATTCATCCCATGGGAGACTCGAAGTTGATTGTTCAGATGACTCAAATTATTATAAATGGATCGTCTATCACAAAAATTTCTAGGAGTTGGCGGTTGGAAGCCTAGTGAGAAAGTATTAAACATCTCCTCTCAAGTTTCAAATATGTCTACACAGACCATGTTAGCCGAACCAAAAACAAAGTGGAAGGTTGGCTGGAAAATTAGGGATTGACTAATACACATAATAATTTCACCTTGTCCTGGGGGTATCTGTGCAAGAAAGTGGACCTTGATCCAGGAGACCTCCAAGCCCTCCAATATCTTGTGGACACAAACTTCAAGTACCCTAATGGGGGTGATTTCAATGAAGTAAATATGGAGGGAGAGGTGACGATCCATGTGTGCCCCCTACCTCCTTTAATGTGTAATAATGATAACGAGCACTGACCTTGTTTTCAATTTTGAAGGTCATTATTAAGCTTGGCATGTGGACCTCGTCGGGTACTATTTAGCTGTGGTGGGAAATAAGGTGGGTTGGTGGAGAGGCGAAGGTTACTGTGTTTTTGCATGTCCCTCTGAAGTCTCGGCCTTGGGGGTGAAGCAATGAAAGAAATTTGGATGGAGTAGAATGGTGGATGGTGGTGGATTGGTTGACCCTTGGGACCCTAGGATGTCTACGGAAATTTGTAGAAATTGCATTCGCGTTGTGCCATTTATAACCCGTGGTGGAGCACAGGAAGGAGGGGAATGGGTAGTGGGGGTTAACCTCAGAAATTACAATGTGAAGTATTTTCTATTTTCTTTCGAAGGGAGGATATTTTAATTGCATGTTCAGGGGCACTGGTTGACCACATGTTTGAGATGAGAGAGGTGGGGAGTTCTGTTGCCACCATTCCTCACCAAGGTGGTGGTCAAAAGTTGGAGGCTGGCCTTGTGGCCTCTAGCCAGAGACGCTTAACCCATATTTGAGGCATAGGGAGTTGGCCTGTCTTGTGGGTGCTATGCCTTCACCCTTCGTTCGGCCTCCGGGGTGGTAGAGAATTTTATGCTTCTTGTTTTCATTGTTTTAGGCATGAGGCGTTCACTCGCCAAAGCCAATTTTGGAGTGAGGGGACTATTGATATGCCTCATCAAAGGGGAAGGCCACGTCGAGTAGGTGGAAATCCAAGGCAGCTCGAGCAAGCAACGCGGGAGGAAGGAGATTCATCTAGCTTGTCTAATAGCCGTGAGACTTAGGAGGCTGTTGTTGGCACTCCTGGTTGCGTGGTCACCCCAGCTACAATGGAATCAATTATTTCCCAAGTCTGAAACATCTAACCAAGCATCAATGTTCTCCGAGAACAAAGGTATGAAGATCGTAACGAGATCATTGCATATATTAATGGCATTCAATTTAGTCAAATTGAAATCATGAAGTAGCTTGAAAACTTGAGACGCCAACACCGACGCATTGATGACCACCTTCAAAATATGGAAGCGAGGGTGGAGAATATTAATTATCATATTTCTTGAACATTCTGATCATTACGTAGCTCCCCCTGTAATCCCCCCAACCCCCCTCCATAATATGATGCAGTTTGTTGTGTTTTCCTTTTTGTTTAGTAGTATGTTGTGGCCTCTAGGCCTCGCGAGAATAATACATGTAATCGGTTTCTCATGTCTTCCTCGAGGACCCAATTTCAACAAGTCTAGCCAGAATGAGAGAAAGGGTCCTCTTGAGATGATTTTTGTAATCTGCATTTTGAAGATAATCTAATTTTTGAACCTTGACTAACAAAAAAATAAAAACATCAATCACTTGGGTTTATTAATCCAAGGGTTCATATTCACACGATATAAAGGTATTTATAGGGCTTTTACTATTATTCTTTGATTTAACTAATTAATTATAATTAATGTAAACAAAAAAACAATATTTATATTTTATAAAAAAAAAAACAATATTTACATTATGTATCAAAGATTTCGGTGAAAATCACATTTGAGTAAATTGTGTCGACATATTTCGAACCAGCGACTATGGTTCATCATCAGGGCAAGATGAGAAATCTGATCTAGAACTTAGCTTAAATAGATAAGAAAGCTCCAATTAGCTCTACAACAACTAATTGGAGCTTTCTTATCTATTTAAGTTGAGTCCTAGATCAGATTTCTCATCTTGTCCTGATGATGAACCACACTGGCTGGTTCGAATGCGTCGACACAATTTACTCGAATGTGATTTTCACTGAAAGATTTGATACATAATTTATGGATCACAGAAACCAAATTCCTAATATTTATATTCATAAAACAATATTAATAAATAACTCATTATTATTATTATTATTTATTAATTATGAATGAATTATTTATTAATATCGAATGAATTAATTATTTAATGAATTTATTAATTATGTAATGAATTAGTTAATAATGAATAAAAAAAATTAATTAATTAATAATGAATTATTACTTAATTAATAATGAATGAATGAATTAATAAATTATTAATTATAAATGACGCAGTCTAACTAACGTGTAGATGAAACAACCTTTTGCAAGACAAATTTTCTGGTTATTTTTAATGAAAATCCGAGATTTAAAAAAAAATTAGTTTGAATTGTTTAATAACACCCCATGGGTTTTTCAAGGTGTTGAACCAATTTAGGCATTCAAAAATGTATTTTAAACAACAAAAGTTCTTGAAATTGTATTATCAGATAGGTTATTTAGTCTATAACTTAGACTACACCATTATGAATAAATTAATAATGAATGAGATGATTTATTTAATTAATTAACAATATTTATATTTAATTAACAATATTTATATTAGAAAATAATATTAATAAATGTTTGCTTTATTATTATTATTTATTAATTAATAATTACTAATCCATGAATAAATTATTTAATTATTAAATTAATAATAAATTAATAAATAAATTGCTTATTTAATAATTTTTTATGTAATTAATTATTTAATTAAATATTTAATGTATTAATTCCATAGATGTGGGTGACTGCAGAAGTACACATGATAATTACCTCTCCCATGCTTTAGAGGACGAAGATTTGTAGCGCAGGTCTTCACTTAATGTGGAACCACACTCTTGCAATCTTATGCATGAGATGAAAAAGATCAGGCATAATGAAGACACTCTTGGATATCATCACCCCCTCCAGGGTACCTCTCTGCCTCAATCATTTTCAATGATCTTCTGGATTGACATGTCACCCGGCCATAAGTCTTCACACATGCCTACTCATGAAAATCGTTACAACACGTAGCTACATGTGAGGCACAATAATGCTTAACATCTTCGCATGTGTCATAGGCCTATTAAAGGGAAGGATATTCAACACAAAGAGACGCATAGTCTGTTCCTTCGATTTTATATGTTGTTTTAGTTCCGGCTCTCCTCCATGCCCAGTCTACTGGGTAGCCTCCCCCTAATGCTTCGTTGTGCAGAGTCCCTTGGGCTACGCTCCCCCTAGACTGCGCAACTCACCCCAACTCCATTTGTCCTACTAATTTCATAAGCCTAGGTGCTCCCATAATCCCGTGCTCCTTGCCTCGCATTCCCCTTCAGCGCACCTCCCTGTCTACTAGAACCTTGCTTCGCACCTCCCTCCTTGCTATGCATTCCCCGTGCTGCGCACCTCCTCCACTTTAGCTGACCATGGCACCTAGGCTGCGAAAAAGAACCATCAAAGGAGGCCAAAGAGGTACGCTCCCTGGTCGCTACCACAGGGGGCCTAATAATCACTTGGAATATGTTGAAGGATCCTCCTCAGGCAGTCACGCTAGAGAGGCTCCCCAGAGCCCTGAACTTGACTAGGAGGAGGAGGCCCCATCAAATGTTTCACAGAGATGCAGAAGTGGACCAAGGAAGTCCACTATTGCGCACCACGATCACCCCTTACCCCGCAAGACAGAGCCTCTTTTAGCATAGGAAGATGATGGGGATGACACATATGTTTGGATAATGGAATCAGAAGGTACCTGGATGTGCGTCCTAGATGCAGAGTACCCAGTGGCTCCCATCCTTTGCGCACCGGTCCCCAAGCCTTTGCGTCTGTGCACCGCTGAAGAGGAAGCTGCCGCGGAACTGTACGCCTGTCCCATAGTGGAGGAAGATCCAGAAAACGATGATGATGCCGAAGATAATGACTGCACAACAGCTTAACTATTCCTAGTTTTTTGTCATGTTTGCTATTATCACATAATTTCTACTTTCATTGGTGCTACAATTTTTTTTTTAATTCCCCATTTTATGTACTTTCCGCGCTAGTTTCCTCCACGAAGACAACCCCTTATTTGCGGAACAAAGGCTGGGATTGGTTAAGCGCAACTTATCAACTCAGCTTGTAGCATATGTAATGTTTCTATTTTCGAATTACTATAGATTAGCCTCATTTACCAAAAAAAAAATCTAATGAATTAATTAACTAATTTATTAGGAATGAAATAAAAATAAATGAATTAATTATTACTAGTGAATGAAAAATTTGTTATTTTATAAATTATTAAATTAATTAATTAATTAATTAATTAGTTAGTTAATGAATTAATTAATAATGAATGAATAAAATAGATGAATAATAATCCTATTAATAATCATAATTATTTGTATACCAACTGCATTTATTAATATAGTTTTATATGTGATTGATATAAGCCTTTGATTTATATCAACCACATTTATTAATGTGGTTTTGATAATAAACTAATACATATGGATAAAAAAATATATATTAAATTCGACAAAAAACTGACCACCCTTCGGGTTAAAGAAAAAGGCGGGCGTTAAAATATTTACTATTGCATCAAATCAATTAATAAGTTGAAAAAGAACAAAAAACTCTGTTTCAATAAAGCATTTAATATATTTATTGAAATGGAGTTATCTTAACATTCCGCGAAGAATGCTAGGGTTCGACGAGCGGCGAGGGTTTGGTGAGTGCTGAGAAATATGATAGCATTGGATTTGAGGAAGGAGCTGGCAGATCAGAGACAGTTCTAAGCGATTGTATGGTAGCATCGTCATGGTGGTGAGATCCCCTCCTACCAGAATGTAATGATAGGGGAATACAGTGGAAAGCAGACAAGATTCCAAGGAGGGGTTATCCCTAACCTAGGACATGTTTTAGGAGCCCAATGGTAGGGAAATACCAAAGGCCAATTCTTACCAAGAGCCATAAAGAAGCCACGCTTTGTCATTCCAGAAAAAAAATTGGACCAGTGTCAAAGTCATATGAAGGACCACACCTTAATATGTAAATTCATAGACATCTGACCAACTGAGAAGGATTTAATCAAATGGATCCAGTTAAAATGGAAACCTAAGGGACATATAGATTTCAAATTTGGGCCAAGAGGTGTTTTTATAGTGATCTTCACCAACCTCATAGATAAAGAAAGAATTTTTTAGGGAGGCCCATATTTCTACTATAATGCAAGGTTATTTCTGAGGCAATGGGAAGAATGCTATAACACTGACCAAGAAAAATTCCTAGCAGCACCTGTCTAGGTGAGACTCTTTGCATTTCCAGTTGATTTTTGGGACACAAAAATACATGAAGGTATTGGCAATTCCCTTGGTAGCTTTTTTAAAACAACAAAAACTACTCGTTGTGGAATGTATATATCATTTATCCTCATTTGTGTTTAAATGAATATAACAGAGCCCTTACTAGAATCGATCAAAATAGAATATGAAGGAGAAGTCTGGAAACATCTTCTCAATTATGAACATATTCCCTCTAGGTGTCAGCGATTTCATAAATACAACCACTTATTCAAAAATTTCCCTCTTAATAAGCCAAACCAGATGGAGTTGAAGCAACCAGATGGAGGAGGAGGATCATTAGAGAAATATGACAGATTCAATACAGTAACTAGTAGGAGGAAGAACAACAAAGCGCATAAAAACCAGACCAGTAGTCGAACTAAACAGAAGATTAGTCAAAACAGGTACGAAATACTACAAGAAACAGGAGAAAAATCGAAAGAATTTGACGAGACCAATGAAGAAGGTTAGGGTCATATAACTCAGAAAGCTATGAAAGACAAAAGAAAGAGACAATTAGAACCAATAGGAAAGGAAGTTCAATCGCAAATGGTGGAAAATCGACAATGGAAGTGGACACAACTAAGGATGAGTTAAGCACGGAAGAGGTGGTGTTAAAAAAATTGTTGCAATAATGGAGAAAACTAGATGACAGATTTATACCAAAAGACCAAAAGAAATTGTATAAAGAAATTTTAGAACAATACATGACCTCCAAAAAATAGAGACAAACATAAATGGAAAATACTCCGAGTTCACAGAAAGGAAACTCCCAGGAACCTAGCACCCAAGCCAAAGGAGGAAAGAAGAGGGGAAGAAAGAATTTGCAGAAATCTATTCAAATGGTTGGGGAAATGTTAGTAAATTAGGGGAGGGTAATACCGCTATCAGTGGTATTCCAACAATTACACAAAATTTCCCAATGATAGTGTTCTCCTAGAATATGAGAGGCCTTAATAACAAGGGTAAGCAAAGATTTTTTAAAAATGGACTAAATACAAAGAGGCCACACGTGATGCTCCTTCAAGAAACCAAAGTCTTAGGGCAAAGACTTGAGGAAATCCTGAAGTTTATGAAACCACATTATGAAGTAGTAGTCATAGAATAAAGAAGCAGTGTGGGTGGCATAGCTATTCTGTGGAATTGAGCAGAGATAATGGCAGAAGGATGGATAGGATTACCTTGCATTTTAACTGGAAGGTTTAGGAAAATTGGAACAAATGATTTGATTCTAATTTCATCTATCTATGGTCCTCATATTCCAGGAGTAAAGGAAAAATTCCTTCAGAGTATAAGAATGCTAAAGAATATGCATAACAAAAAGTACTTCCTGATAGGAGGTGATTTCAATATGATCCAAAGTTTGGCAGAAAAAAAGGAGGTATACAAAGAGAAGAACCTGAAATGGAGTTGTTCAGGGATTTGTTAACAAACTTGCACCTAGTTGACATTACGAATGTTAATGGAAAGTACATCTGGAGCAATAGACAAGGGGGTGAACATCAAGTGGCGTCAAGGTTGGATAGGTTATTAGCATCTGAAGCCCTTGCAAGTAGTCGTGTTTTTTATGAGGCCTCAATCCTTCCTTGTTTGGGATCAGATCACTGGTCGATATGTCTAGAGGTAGACATAAAACAATGTAATAAGAAAAGACCATTCAGATTTGAGGCATTATGGCTAAGGGATACAACCTTCCTTGACAAGGCCAAGGGATGGTGGGAATTAAGCCAAATACAAAGACGAAACAAGATTCACTCCTTCCAACTTCGAATAAAATATTTAAAGAAAAAAATAAAGAAATGGAACAAAACATAGTTTTGCAATATACAGCAGGATAAGGAAAAATTATAAGCCCATATGAAACATATTCAACAATGAATGATATTACATGGGAGATCAGAGACCCTTGTGATGGAGGAAGGAATTATTCTATGTAAACTAGAAAAATGAATAAAGCAAGAGGAAATACTATGGAAACAAAAATCTAGAATACAATGGCTAAGAGAAGGGGATAGAAATACTAATTTATTTCATAAGGCGATGATTCAAAGAAGATAACACAATCGTATCTTTTCCCTCAAAGATCCAGGAGGTAACAAGTTGGTTCAACATCAAGATATGGAGGCCTTGTTGGTGAAACATTTTAGTGATATTTTGACGGAACCTGATCAACATAGAACAAAAGAAATTGGAAGGATACAACAACACATACCCCATATAATCAGTCGAGAACAGAACTTGGAGCTTTTACGGGAAATTACGCTTGAAGAGGTAGAAGGAGTTGTAAAAGGCCTAGAAAAAAATAAAGCCTCGGGACCAGATGGTTTCACAGCAAAATTATACCAGGTATCGTTGTCATTCCTCGGCTGATACATATTGGAATTAGTGGAGGAATTGTGCCAAACCATAAAGGTATATCCAACCCTCAATTCCACTTTTATTTCATTAATTCCTAAACAGGATCATTATGATGAACCAACTGGTTTCTGACCTATAGCTCTATGTAATTTTATATATAAAATCTTTTCCAATATTATGGTGAATCACCTTAAGCCAATTCTTCCAGCTTTAATCTCTCAAGAGAAGACTAGTTTTTTGAAATGTAGACAAATCCTTAATGGAATAATCATAGCTTAGGAAGCAATTCACTCTCTTAGAACCCTAAAATAAAAAGGTATGATGATTAAACTTGAACTTTCCAATGCATATGACTATCTTAGCTGGAATTATCTTAAAAATATTCTTCAGGATTTTGGCTTTGATTTGAGATCGACTCATTGGAACCCGTCTTTTATTTCCTCCCCTAATTACTCAATTATGCTCAATGGAGTTCAGTCTAATCCTTTCAATGACACCCGTGGTTTGAGACAAGGTGATCCATTATCTCCTTTCCTCTTTATTATTGTTGTGGAAGGTCTAGGAAGATACATAAAGAATAAGGTAGATGGAATTCACCTTAAAGGTTTAAATCTCGGGTGCTGGCCTCAACCTAGCCCACCAACATTTTGTCGACGATATTATTTTTTTTGCCAAGAAAATATTAAATAATCCAAGGCAATTTTGTCCATTCTCAAGGATTTCATGGTTTCCTCTCGTACTCCCATAAACAATGAAAAATATGGTGTTTTATTCTTTAATACAAATCCACTGTCTCAACAATTTTTGGCACGCACTCTGGGGTTCAACATAGGATCCCTTCCCATGAAATATATAGGTATCCCTCACAGCCTTAATTCCCTCTGGGTTTCCTGTTGGAAATATATTTTAAACAGCATCCAAGCTCGGCTTCGAAACTGGTACTTTCAGGCACTAAATTCTCCTAGTTGTGTTGTTCTTGTGAAAGCGGTTTTACAATCTATCTCTATCTACCAACTATTGGTATTGGAAGCCCCTAGATCCAGTTGTACTGATATGGTTAGTATTAAAAAAAAAAAAAATTATGGTTAGGATCCCAACAAGCTCATAAATGGGTCCTTCTCTCTTAGGAAAAACTCATTAAAATGAAACAAGAAGGAGGCATAGGTTTAAGGGACCAGTATATGTTGAATTAGGTTATGGGAGCAAAGCTCTAGTGGAGATGGATACAAGGATGCAGATATTTGTGGAAAAATATTTGGGATAAAAAATATGCAATGCCATTATCTACTACAGGAAAATTAAAGGTTAAAAGCACTCCAAAGGATCGGCAATTTGCAACATAGCAGCATCAAAAAAACAGTTTATTAGGGAACACAGCTTTTTGGAAATCATGGGAGGCAAAACTGCTCAATTTTTGGAAGATTCATGGCAACAAAGGGAGAAATTATTCAATAGAATAGATCTATGAGAGATATTTTTTTTCACTAATCGGCTAAATATCAAAACAATAGATCAATTATGGGACAAAGGGACAGACCATCAATGGAGGAAATGGAAACTAAAAGAATAGTGGAAAAATGCTCTAGATACTCATCAATGGGAGAGTTATGAAAATGAGTTAAAATCTATAAAATTAATTGCAGTGATGGGAGAAGATATCCTCAGATGGGGTAATAGAATGAAAGGTATGTTTACAATTCAGGAAGGATACAACATTAAAACTAATAATATACAGACTCTAGAAGTACCCCTTTGGCAAAAAATGTGGTTTGCAGATCATTGGCTGAAAATTGAATATTTTTTGTGGCTAGTTAGACATGGAAAGATACTTACATGGGATCAGTTGTAGAAGCGTGGAATGCAGGGTTCGTCTGCATGTAAAATGTGTGGGAAGCATATTGAAATAATCGAACACTTGTTGAATAAATTCCCTATAGCGGAACATATGTGGCAGGACCTCTCATTTATTTTCCAAGAAACGGATAGAGACACAATGAGTATGAGGCACACAATTGAAGCTTGGAGAAAAGGGGGATATCAATTCCTAGTTATTAATAAAGCTTGGGCACTTTATATAGGCTTCCTTATGTGGGCAATAGGGAAATAAAGGAACAAGAAAACGTTCAAAGAGGAGAGGAGACAGATAGAAGAGACTTGGAATACCATTATGGAGAATATAAGAGAAACCACCCTTGCTGGAAAATGGCATCAGGATGACTGGAAAGTGAATGCGAACGAGGCTATAATTTTGGAAAAATTAAACTACAAATCCCAAATGCTAGCCCCGACTTCTTGGAAACAAAAATCGATGATATATCATTTGGGGGATAAATTTAGGGTTCCCCAGCAAGGCTTCCTCAAAATCAATTATGATGGCGCTTCAAAAAGCAATCCTGGCCAAGCAGGAGCAGGAGTAATCTTCAGAGATTCTCGAGCTCAAGTAAGAAGGATATATATGATAGAATTTGGTTTTGCTACAAATAATGAAGCTGAGCTAACTGCAGTCAAACAAGGCCTCCTGATAGTAAGAAGAGAGCAGTATAATGAGCTTGTACTGGAGGGCGGCTCAACTATGGTAACGGGGATTCTCCAAAGGCTGTAGCAAGGATCACAGTGGGAAAAAATAAGCTGAATTTGGAGAACGACCTAGCTAATTCAAGAAATTAAGGACCTTCTACTAAGTATCAACTACATAATTCTGTCTCACATCCATAGAGCTGGAAATGCAAAAACTATTTTTTTAGCGAACTGGGGGTGTAATCACGAAGGAAAACAACTATACTTCACCTAGGATAGACTAGTTCAGGAGGTGAGGCTTCAAAATTTGTAGTGGATAGTGGACAAAGACAACAACAAAAATTAGAATCCCCAATCGCGGTTCCAGGTGTACCGAGGAAGGAGTGAGGTGGCAAGAGGCCTTGTGGGCCACACAGTGAGTTCATGATGACACAGGGTGAGAGATGTGGGTGGCTTCACCCACGCTGTATAATAACGACATTAAATTTGTACGACAAACAACTCATGATGTTAGACAGGTTTTGGGGAAAGTGCCGACGCGGGAGGAAGAAAAGACAAGCTAAGGTTCATATGTTATTCCCTTTGTGGATGTCTGTTGAGTAGGTAAAGAAGGTAGTTGGGCAGAAGGTAGGTGACCAGGCAAAGGGATTGGTAGTAGTTGCGTGTTGCTTCCCTAGGTATGTTTTTAGTTTCCTTCTCAGTATGATTGTATTTGCGGTGAAGTAAGGATTTGGTCCATTTGTTTCATTTCTTTTCTCTGTGTCTAGAATGTAAGCGATTCACCATGGTTTTTATAAGACGAATGTTTCACAGATTGCTCAATTAAATTATGCATGGGATGTTATTGTTATTAGACCACAGATGTCTGGTAGGTATGGGTGTTGG
Source organism: Pinus albicaulis (assembly GCA_034641835.2). Lineage (NCBI taxonomy): Eukaryota > Viridiplantae > Streptophyta > Pinopsida > Pinales > Pinaceae > Pinus > Pinus albicaulis. The sequence continues at coordinate 981,382,181 of CM076573.1, read as the reverse complement.
GTTTTAAGTTTGCATGAAAATTATGTTGTGGTCTTTCTCCATGGTTTTAAGTTTGCATGAATATTCTGTTATGTTCTCGTTGGTTGTGTTAATTCTAAAATTTTGGGTTTGAAGAATGCAGGCGAGGTGGCAGGAGAAAGTGTGGGGGAAACCTTGAATCCCAACTCATCTTGTCATTTGAATTGCTTGAATAATCTTGCATGTTTATTTATTAGCTTTGCATGTCAAGATTACAGAGTCGTATATCAATTCCAAGCCTCTGCTTGTCAAATTCTCATCTTAGTATGGCCAATCCATAATAGTCAAATTATGAGTCCACCATCTCAGTTTCACTGGATAGCCAGCAATTTAAAGAACTATACCGATGATGGCCATAGTGATGTAGGTCAATATCTTTGTCCTGTTTTCCAATTCCACATTTCGGCACAAAAATTTCATGAAATTGCATTCATGGCATATAATCATACCTTGGGGGCTAGAGTTCCATATGGTAATGTTGATAGTGTTAAGGGAAACTTGCATGGTAAGCTAAATTCCGGGTTATTTTTTGGGGGGCCTAATTCTATTACCACGCACAGTGAGGGTCCATTCTTAGGTTGCATATAAGAAGCATATCAAGTTTCATTCTTGAGTTGCATGTGTAAATCTTATCAGGTTTTGTCTTGGTGTCTTAGTCATTGTCGGGTCTCTGTCTCAGTGTTTGTGGTGAATGGGAACATACCATTTCTACAAGGCCTGCTCCTGCATGTTAAGCATGTAACTCCTGAGAAGAGTATATATAACAAAATGTGGAAGGTTGAGGCTCCTTTGTGTGGCCATGTTATAGAAACTGAAAGCAACACGAGCTGTACACCGCTCTTAGCTCAGCACAACAAGGTGTCACGGTTTGCAAATTTTGAAATGCTCGGGGCTAAAAGAAGAGGGACAGATGAATCACAACAAACGAATATGGTTTGGGTGGTGACCACCAATAAGAAGGACATTATCTTCTATAATTTTACTAAATTCAATATTGCAATTCTGTTGCCTTCTACAGGTCTTGTTAGTACTCCTCATTCTAAAGCTACTGCAGGTTGGGGGAGTACCCTAGTGTGGCCCAGGAAGACAATTCAGTTGCTGGCCGAACACCACCAATCCGAAATGGTGAAAGGGAAATCTATGAAAAAGGAGGGTAAGGATAAAGGAAATATAGATAAAGGAAAGTCAAAAGCGGGGCCAAGCAGGACGGGAAGGAAGTCTAGGAAGGAAATAAAGGAGAACCTTTTCCATGCCTATGGGGTAGGTACACGTGGCCAAGTGAAATATTTGATTTCGGGATGGGAGCAAGATAAAAAAAAAGAAAAGTGGAATAATATATCTCTGAAGAAGATATGGAGATGCTGACAAATCCGGGGAACACCAGGGGCAGACTGTCATTATTTAAACAATCCATAAATATATACTGGACAATGAAGTGCTTACTGGCCAAGGCCATTGTTAATGTTCAAGAAATAGGTGGAGATCTGAAAGCAACCTCTATTTTAGCAGAAATGCACAATGACATCCATGAAATCCATCTCTTGCAACACCATCAGAATTTTTGCCTTGGTCAAATGGAATGTCAACTTTAGAGTATGAACCAAGTTGACATGCCTAGGTCAAGCGTCAAGGACCCGACACCCATCAAATAATCAGATGACTAAGATTTATGGTTCCTTGTTTTTTGGGATGCAAAGTATGAATAACATTTACTTTCTCGTTAAGTCTTTGGATATAGTAGATAATAGACCTGTGAATGTAGCTAGAGACAGATTTAAAATTTATCAAATTTCGCTGGCCTATAACTTTATGAAGTGGCAAAGAAACCTAGTTTACTACGAGCAGATTGGGACCATCAAGTATATATTATGATTGTAACATGCTATTTTGATCTAATGAATGAATAAGAAGATACTACAAAATTTACCAAAAAAAGAAGAAGAAGAAATAATCTAGCATGAACACCCTTAGGGATAAAGGAAAAGACCGACATTAAAATATTTACTATTACATAAAATCAATTAATAAGTTGAAAAAGAACAACAAACTGTGTTTCAATAATGCGTTTAATCTAAATTTCTGGGACACGTGAATAGAGAAGGATGCCTATGACTCGAAGTATATAGACGTAAATCTCTATACAGGTTCTCTGCATATTCAAAGTGCTTTTCATACATATAGATTATTATAATTTGACACTAGTATATCTTAATCTTAATCTGAATATATTTTAATTAATGGTAAAAATAATGGTAAAACTCATAGAAATCCAATTTCGTTATAAAATTTACAAAATTTCAATAATATCAACACAATATTAATTTAATTTTAATAATATTTTTTAATAAGAAAAATGGTTGTTTTTTATTAAGATTATATATATATATAGAAAGAGCTTGTATGTTCTTAAAAAAATTACATCCTTAAAAATTAATATTAATTTTCATATATAAATACATTTTTTTATATAATATTATAAATATTATTTTTCCGTTAATTTTTATATATATAAATATATATATATATATTTTTTATATAATATTATAAATTAAATTTTTTATATAATATTATAAATATTATTATTCCTATATTAATTTATAATGTTGCTCCTAACATATTAAACATTTAGTAAATTACATACTCTATTTATGTTACTAAAATATAAAATTAATATCAACACAAATCTTATTTTTTATTAATCTTATATATTCTTGATAATTGAACATTTCTCTTTATTGTTTATGCTCATTAAAATATAAATAATATAAATAATAATAAATAATATGCATGCCATCAAAGAAAGACCATATATTCCAAATTATAAGTTGTAACAGTATAAGAAAATATGGTATCCCATGCCAAAGTACTATAAAGTGCACACCTTCCATTAGTACATTAAATAACCCTTAATTATATAATTATCTTATTTTGTATTATCAATTTGATATAATTACTAACACAATTTGATATAATTATTAATATAATTATTTAATTAAAATTGGTTAATAAATACTTAAAAGTGTTAAATATCAATATTAGTATAATTATATAAATTAAGTACTTTATAAATGTTAATATGCATCAATCCATAATAAATATCAAAACTTATGCAAAATTTGTGTGTCAAGAATGCAATGTCCAATGTTCACCCATATTTAGGGATCATAACCTTGCTGAATTTTAAAGCTTATGGTCCCTAAAAATGGATGAAGTGTTCATCCAAATCATTGAACATTGTAGTTTCTCTACACATAGTTTTTTAGAAATTTTGTCGACAACATGAATTCGAACTATGAAAATATACTTTCTATGAATTCTATGAACCATCAAAACACTTGTTACATAATATTTTTCATATTTATAAAATTTAAAATGTTATAAAAGTAACTAAATTATAACTTTATTTTAAATTATTATTATTAATAATAAATAACTACAAAAGTAATATATAATGAAAATCTCATTCTAACTTTTCTTAGCATTTCTTATGGTGAATATTGCCAAAATCCTTTAGATATTTTTAAGAATAATAAGTTCAATTTGTTTAATTTGCAAAGTTAAAGTACCCTATGAGTTTTTAGGGCATTGAATATATTTATGCATTCAACAAGTCATTCACATAAATATGTGTACATTTAAAAAAACGTATCTGTACATTTAAAGAAACGTAAGTTAGATTTCTCTTTTAGAAGAAACATATGCACATTTTTAAATACATAGAGAAAGGTTCGTAATCATGGAGATTTAGCTCTACTTTACCATGGAGATTCTTAATCTATAAATAGAATTTTCCACAATGACGTGCTACAATATTATGACTTATCATAAAACATATCCAAAAAAATCATAACTCCATGTAATGATTATGCATATGATATTTTTTTAAATTAATTAATTAAATTAAAAGTAAAACATGACATAGTTTTTTTTGGAAATAAATGTGAAACTTTGATTTACTTATACTACTATGAATATTTTACATAATAATCCTATATTATTTATAAATACTTTATTAATATAATTGAAATAAATTTGATAAACAATTCTTTCCCTGTAAACATACATTCAATTATTATTATTATTATTTTTCTAAAATATTATATATCAAATTTATATTAAGCATTGAAAGAATTACAAATATCCCTCACACATTGAATTAGAAAACAACTCTTAATGAAGTACGAATCTTCTTAATCTTGCTCTTTCTATATATGTTTCATGTTAAATTTTTTAATAAACTTGTGTATTGAAATAACTTATTTACAATAAAATATTTTTTTGTAATTAATATATTGTTATTTTAAATATCACATGTAAACTAATTTAGAATGAATTAATATCAATAATACTATTTCTTCCTTATAGTGAAAAGTAAATCAAATTTTTTACTCATATCCATATTAGAAATGATATTTCTTCCTCATACTAAAACCTGTTTTTTTTTTAACTTTCAGTTACTTTATATCATTATATAAAGTTATGTAAAATTGAGGTGAAAATTGAAGTATTTAGTTATGGTCGAAAATAATTTATTCTTTTATTACTATTTTTAATTTAAATTATTATTTCACTAATTTTAAATGTAACTTTACATAATTTCCCATACTCGGCTGGGTTGTAGAGCGCCTCTCAATGCAATAAAAAAACAATGTTAACTTTTCTTCATCATTCAATATCCTCATAGAAATAAAGATACATGATTTTCTTAATTAGTCCAGATTGTATGAGTAGTATGAATGATAACCAATGCTTTTGAGTGTTTTTTTTAGAGAAAGGGATAGTATGTAGATTTCACTTTTAAGTAATAGTCCAATGAGATAGAAAAATGTTAAATTTAGATTATAGTTGTCAATTTTATTCTTGTAGTAGTTAGCTAATTGTACTATACTTTCATTATATTCTATTTTACTTTCATTCTATAGGAAAAACATGGTTATAAATTTATTTTTAATTTTCATGAATCTCTAGATAGAATACGATTGCTATTAGAGGAGAAGTTAAATTTTAACACAATAAATCCCCTAAGTAGAGCCATTTGAAGCATATATACGGCAAACATAGTTTACATGATTCACTTTTTGTCAATAATATAAAATTTGCAGGTGTTCATGGATGCATCCTTAAAAGAGAACCCATGCAAGTGTTCATGGATGCATCTTTAAAAGAGAACCCTCTAGGACTCTTAGACGGTGTCTCCTTACCTCCTCCTCCAAAATATAGAGAAATCAGAATAGCATTAAATCCATACCATTATTATAACTTAAAAGGAAATTATGATAATCTAGTTATTTACTAACATAAAGAAGCTACTACTAGGGAACCAAGGTCTCAATTTTTTTCTACATTTTTTATTTAATAGATGCAATACATGCTAGCAATTGAACCTATAATGTGATATTATTTCCTTCATATAACCTCACCAATATTTGAACACTACACTATCCACTCCATCACACTCATCTTTACTAGTAATGTAGTCTCATGGAAAATCATCAACCACTTAGCAAAGCCTTCTAAAATTAAGCCTGTCCCAATAATGCTATATATATTAGAAATTTTATCAAATTATTGATAGGAAAGAATTTCATCAACACTTTATGGGCAAGAATTTCATAAATCACTTATCATCCAAGCATTTCATTAAAAAATGGCATGCATCCCAATGTCAATACAATTTGATCCATATACTCACTAATAGAACCAACCATAATAAACCATTTGGTCTCCAACAAAATCTCTAAACATTTATAATATCCCATGATTTATCATATAAAATTAAAATGGAGAACTTATCCATCTCTTTAGTGCCACAACCCTCTAAAAGTTAGTAAGCTAGTTTATTTCTCATCTCTAAATTACACATCTATGCCACCATTCAGAAACATTAAGTTTGCAATGAAAAGTATATGATACCACTTATCTCTCTTATTATAACACAAATCAATGGACTTAGATAGAGATTAATGACACATATAAGGGTTCCCAAAATTTTATGCTCTCACTTTAAATTTACAAATCAACTATATCTTTTATAAGATGAACATAAATCTATTTTAATTATGAATTTACCAAATTTTGAGAAGGAATGAATCTTTTGATTTCTAAACCTTTTTTTAAACACAACTCAATAAAATATTTTATCCCTTGATATTTAATAAATTCGAAATTATAATATATCTAAATTAATTATAATAAAACATATTATAACTAAAAACTATCTAAAAATAATTAATAAACGAAGTTAGATGAAATGAAATTTTTTCACGGAAGGATACAATTTGAAGCAAGATTTTGTTTTTGTTGCTGTTGTCTAAGATACATTTTTAAATGCATAAGCATAGATCCATCTTAAAAAAAGATTTAACATGAGCGGAAATGGATAAAATTTCTTCATCTACAAATATATTTGAGAGTGCAAAAAAACAATTAAGTTTTTCCCAACATTTTTTTACTAGCAATTGCTCCTAATGTTGCAAAGGAAACACCGTAAGGAAGTAACTTAGAAAGAATTCAACTATAAGAAAGGAAACTTCATAAGGAAGTAACTTAGAAAGAATTCAACTATAAGTGCTTAGATGATCAAGGAGTGTGTAATTATAATTTGATGTGACCTTCTATCTATAGTCTAATATGTAATGTTTAAATAAGAATTTTGTAACAAACTTATATTGATGGACCAATAGTTGAAGTAGTCCAACTTTTAAGATGTATAATAGAACCCTTTTGAAGCAAGCTTGCTTCAATGAGCTCATTGAAAGTGATTGGAAGCATAAGGCGCTTTCTATGTGTGAACTTTGCATTGACGTAATAGGCTTAAGTTCAACGCTTTGTAGCAATGGTTGAATATGAGCTTTTCTGGAGAGTAAGTTTTGTTTTCATTTTCTGAAAACAAAGGTAAAAGAATAAGTACTATAGAGAAGGAAATTCATAAATGTGGTTATTGTTTTTTAATTTTTTTTAAGTGGCTTTAACATTAATAAGATTCCTATGGAACTACATGAAAATTTATGAATCAAGGGGTAGGAAACAAGTTGGTAGTGTTTCTAATTGAATGAAAATGATTGTTTATATAAATAACTAATGTTTTTTCAAAAATCATGAATGAAGCTATATCATGAATAAATCTATAGTTACTGTTTCAAAAGATAGTGTTTGTAATTGAATGAAATGATAATATATAAAAATTATGGATTCATAATGCCTTTTAATAGGTTATATAAAAGAACAAGTTTACAATGATGTTAAAGAAATGCCTAAATGCATAACTAAAGTTTTTTCAAAAATCGTAAATGAAGTTATAGTTATTGTTTGAAAACACTTATTTACCTAATAAGTTAAAAATAAGGTTTTTTCAAAAATCATAAATGAAGTTATAGTTATTGTTTGAGAACACTTATCTACCTAATAAATTAAAAATAATGATTGTGCGGAGGAATAAAAAGAAATAGCTATATGGATAACTATTTTTTATTTTTTTAAAATCATGAATGAAGCTATAATTATTGTTTGAAAACACTTATCTACTTAAATAGAAGAAAACAATTTACAATGATGTTAAACAAATAACTATAAACATAACTAAAGTTTTTTAAAAAATCATGAATAAAAAATTAATCACTATTAAAGACATTCATCCATATATCAAACAAATTTACCTATCATGTATATTTTTAATATTTACCAGAATTTATATAATTTAATAAAAATAAAATTGAAGAAAATTGTTAATTATTAAATTATAGTTATTATCATTTTAATTTGATTTCCCATCAATCTATCATAATTATTATTAATATTTATTAATTTATTTTAATCATTATTAATAGATAAATTCTTCAAAAAATTCTATATAATATTTTAAAAATCTTACTCTCAACCATTTTCTCACTCTCCAAAATATAAAAGTTCCTACTCTCAAAAATATTAAAATGAGTAAAGAAATTTGAGACAAATAATTTCGAAACTGCAAATGAGTAAAGAAAGTCGAAACTGCAAATGAGCAAGGTAAAGAAAGTCGAGACAGATAATTTCAAAACTGCCAATGAGTAAAGAAAGTTGAGACAGATACACCGGTTGTAAATGGCTAACGGGATATAATTAAGAGAGATAATTAAAAGAGTAGTTTATACAATTTTGTTTGGAAAATAGGGATTTCAAAACTAATTTCATGATTTTAAGTGCTGGATGCTTGAGAGATTTTTAATGATTTTAAATATTATTTCTATTATAAAAAAAATGTTTTAAAAAATTTATTGTTACATTTTTGAAAAAAAAAACTAAATATTTTATTATTTTGAAAAAATTGTAAATACTTTATACTACACATTTCCAAAATCTAACACAATTAATTAAAAATGACCAGCACCCGTACTTTCCCAAAGCCCGAGCCAATAAGAGTCATTATAAGTTTGAAATGACCTTCCAGCATTTTCTCTCTGGAAAATATTAAATATATTAAATATTAAAATGAGTAAAGAAAGTTGACAGATAATTTGGAAACTGCTTTCACTTAACCCAGGAAGATAATTAAGAGATATAATTAAAAGAGTAGTTTATATAATCTTGTTTGAAAAATTTAAGAAAATTTGGCAAGATTCTGATTAAAATCTGACCAAAATTTTGAGAAATTTAAATTACAACGGGTAAATTGCAAGACTTTTAGTACTAGATGTTTGAGAGATTTTAATGATATTAAATATATTTTTTTATTATTAATGATATTAATTTGATTTGAACATTTATAAATAATAAACATCTTATCTCTAGTATAGCTTTTGCCGAATGGTTGGAATCCAAAAGATATACCTGTTGAAAAGACCAGAAACTGTGTTCCACCAAGCAACGCATAAAGAGAGGCGGTGATATAACGAGAGGCGCACACGCTGATTTAAAATAAAATATGAAAAAGGAGAGGCACACAGATTTAAAATAAAATATGAAAACTACCCCGGCCTAACTAATAACCACACGGCCTTGCTGCCGATTTACTAATGTTCCACCTGCTCCTCTTTTGCTGCAAATGCGGCTACTAACCAGGGGAAGAGGATTATTATTGTATTTTATTTTTGTTTTAATAATAATGTTTTATTTTTTCTAACTGTTCTGAATTTATGGCAGAGCATTGTTCAATTGTCTAACAATGTATCTGATGGTTAAAAATAGTACATAGTGGCAATTAGAAAAGTTGTTTTCAAATAAAAACGCATGAAAATTAATATCACGTGTTAAAATATTTTTGAAAAGTCTAAGATTTAGAAATCTTGCTCACATATTTTTAGAAATTATATTAAGTTATATGGACGACAAATTAAGCAATACATATCATATTTTTTTTTGTTTTTTTTAATCATAGCTAATATTGTTTTTTTATTTATAGAATATTTTATATTTATTTTAAGAGGGACACGTGACAATTCCAAATTAAGAACCACCGCAGTGAGGGTTGTAGAATGAGCTTCTTGGCTCAATAATTAGATTCAACACCTTGAAGCTCTAACAACTTAAATTCAACCACATTCAAGTGTGTTGATAATGATAAATCACATTAATTGATTTAAAGCATAAACCCAAATATTAATGATTGTGATTAATTAAGGAAAAAAATCATCTACCTTCAAAAAAAGTTATAAAATGTTTTAACAAATTTTAATTAAAATAAACCCAAAACAAATTAAAAAACTGCTTTGTTATTTAATAAACTAATACATTTCGAAAAAGCATGGCCCCAAAGAAAAATACCTTTTGCCGAAAGTTCTACATTCCACAAACTACTGAGCAAGCGTCTTGATCATGATGGGATAGTGAATAGTGTGGCCTTTAAAATATTTGATGTTGTACCAAATCAATTAATAAATTGAAAAAGACCAACAAACTGCGTTTCAGTGAAGCGTTTAATCTAAATTGTTGGGATAGATTTATTTCACGTGAATAGAGGAGGATTCAACCTCGCTTCCTCCACCACGTAGGCTTCGACTGAATATGCCCTATGACTCGTAAGTATAAATTTGTAAATATCTGTGCATGCCTATCACTCGACTCTACAACTTCCCTGCATATTCATTGGTCGTTTTCATAGTCTCACATTATTTTAATGTGACACTAGAATATTCAAACTTAATCTGAATATACTTTAAATGATTAAAAAATGGTTTATTTTAATAATTAAAAAAGGTTTATTTAATGATATAAAATATTTGTAAGATTTATAGAAATCAAATTTCATCATACAATTTATTAAAAAAAATATTTTAATAATAATTTTATTTTTTATATTTTTGAGGAATTGTAATTTTCTCCCAGATAAAAAGTTATATTTAGGAGATGCTTTAAGATGCATTTCAATTCAGTCTTCTAGTTTTGTGATAAAAATTATTTATTTGTCAAAATATAATATGTTTGTATGAAAAAAAAATATTGATTTTCTTATTTATAAATAAAATTAAATAAAATTAAATAAAATCAAAATTTTTATATAATATTATAAGTAGTAAGAATCATCATTTCCATATTATATTAACTTATAAGGTTGTTCATAATATAATTACACATTTAATAAATTTTATTAAAATATATAAGAGAATATAATTGGACAATTAAACATTGCTTTTTATAATTATTCATGCTTAATTTATAAATGATAATAATAATAATAAATATGTATGGCATTAAACAGAGACTATATCTTCTTGACGATGGCTTTTCCAAGTTGTAAATTATAACAATATAAGAAAGTGATTAAAATATGAGATATCTCAGGCACTATTATGTACTGCACAACTTCTATCATTAGATTAAATAATTATTAATTATATAATCAGCTTATCTTTTATTATCAATTTGATATAATTATTAATATAATTATTTAAGTAAAATTAGTTAATAAATATAAAAATGGCATTTTCATCGACAAGCTAGAAGGTTGTTTAGAGGAAGAAGGTTGTGCTATGTAAGGTGCCCATGTGATCTTGATAAGGAACTAGGACTTCTTAACGATTTCTGCTCTACCATGGAGTTAACACTCACGAAACCAAAGTTATGATTATCAAATCCAAGAAGGGCACTCACGCTAATTTTGTGTATGACAATAACAACTTGGAGGAAGTGCCTTCTTACAAGTACCTAGGAATTGATATTCATCATGGAACTATAGCATTGCAAAGAGGATCAATGGAGGGCGAAAAGCTTATTTTGGTCTTGAAAATAATTGTAAAGAAACAAACCTTATGATGTGGGATAAAAATAAGCTCCTCTTTGAAACTTTAGTCACTCTTGTTATCTTATATGGATGTGAGGTTTGGGGTTGCAGCATCTTTAGAGAATCCTGGAGAAAGATTGAGCAAATCCAAAAGCGTTTTATAATGTATAACCTCAAAATTAAAAACAATACACCCTATCCTATTCTCCTTATAGAAGTGTGTCTTTCCCCTATCGAGAGCCTAGCTATGACTAGGCTCCTGTTGTACAAGCACAAAATCAATAACATGGGATACCATAGACTTTCTAAGCTAGCTTTAAATTCAAGCCAAAACCACCTAAGGCTCAAACGACATTGGTATAAAGATACCAGGGCCTGGTTAAACCATTGGGAGATCGACGAAAATATTTTATTGCAAAATATTAACATCATTAAAAATATTGTTACTTCTAAGTTTAAAGAGAAAATGTGTTGTGAGAAAGATTTAGAGGCTAAAATAAAATTAAGATACTATAAGGAGGTCATCAACCCTACTCTAGAATATCAAAAGTATCTCTCCGTTTTAACTAGCTCAAAGAAAAAAAATAATATGGCCAAGATAAGAACAAACTCTCATGAGCTCCATAGTGAGACAAGTCGTTGGGAAGTTCCTAAAACACCATGGGAAAGGATCTACCATCTTTGTGAGAATATAAACATTGAGGATGAACATAACTTCCTCTTAGAGTGCCCTGCGTACATCCACATTAGATCTCAGTTTCATAATATTTGTTGCAATATTGACCTTCATAGCCTTTTAACATGTCAAAATTGTAGTGAGCTCGGGCCGCTTCTCTCCAAGCTCTTTGAGCACAGGAGTACAATTTCAAAACAAACTAAATAATTCATTTCTTTAGGTTCGATAGACCAAATTTTGGTCTCAGTGGACGTTAACCATCATCATCATCATAAATTAAATCAGGGAAAATTTTAGGGATAGAAAATTATCTTGAAGTTTAAAACATTGGCGAATCTCACTAGTCCCTAATATGAAAACTATAAAATGTTTATTCACGTATTTTTAAAATCATTAAAATTTATAATGATTATCTATATAATATCTATATAATATTGGCTATTTTTAAGGTAAAATAACTCTGTAATGTAAAATTAGGGCGAATAATTGTTAGAAAAAAATGGAAACTCGCGAATATTTTTTTTGGAAAAATCATCGAAGATTAGCCCACTTGCGAATATTAGTCCCTAAAATTTTCCATGAATTAAATACTTTATAAATGTTAATACACATCAATCCATAAAAAATACCAAAACTTATGGAAAAAAGTGTGTGTGTCTGGAAGGCAATGTGTGTTCACCCATCCTTAGGGATCATAAGCTTAAAATTTTTTCAAGCTAATGGTCCCTAAAGATGGGTGTAATGTTCACCCAAATTTTTGAATTCTGTAGTTTCTAGACACACAATTTTCCATAATCTTTGTCTCCAATATGAATTTGAGCTATGAAAATCTACAATATAAGAAGTATCAAAACACTTGTTACTTAATACACTTCACATTGCTAAAATTAAAAAAATCATAAAACCAACTAAATTATAACATCATTTTAAGTTATTATTATTAATAATAAATAATTAAAAAAATAATATATAATGAAAAATCTAGTCCAACTAATAAACAAGATGAGATGTTTTCTTAGCATTTCTTATCATCAATTTTGTCAAAATCCCCTAAAGATATTTAAAAATCATGAGTTTAAATTGTTTACTTTTCAAAGTTAATGTATCTTCTGATTTTTTTAGGATGAATCTATATATACATTCAAAAAAGTATTCTAATAAATATATGCACATTTAAAAAAGTATATGTACATTTAAAGAAACATAACTTAAATTGCTCCATTTAGAAACATATGTACATATAAAAAAAACATGGAACATGATTCTTAATCATGGAGATATAGCACCACTTTACCATGGAGATTTTTAATATTTAAATAGAATTTGCTACAATTCTATAAACCAATAATATGGTTTATCATATCACATGTCCTAAAAACCATAACCCCATATGCCACTTATTCATATAGAATTTTTTAAATTAATTAATTAAATTAAAAATCAAACTTAGCATAATTTTTTTGGAAATGAATATGAAACTTTGATTTATGTATATCTCTATGAATATTCTACATAATCAGCCTAAATTCCTTAGAGATAGTATATTAATACAATGGAAGTAACCTTTGATAAACAATTCACATAAATTTTCAATTATAAATTTAGTAAATTTAATACTAAGGGATTCTAGAGAATTTATATTAAAATAAATTTATCAATTTAAGTGTTAATAAATTTTAGAGAATTTGAAATTGATAAAAAATGAGTTATAAATAATTTAAATTTAGTTCTTTGTGTATATATATATTGAGTTATCTTTAACCAGATTTTTTGAAAAAAATTGGCCTCAATAGTTTTTCACGATGCGGAATCCATATATGCAATTAAAAAAAAGGATAAAATCTAACTAAAACTCCAAAAAATCACATTAAAAACAACTTTTATATATATATATATATATATATATAATAATTTATCAAAATTTTTAATTAATATAAAAGTAGTCAACTATTTTAATAATTAATTATAAACAATATCTATTAATATGCATTCTTTTGTGTTTTTCCTAACACAAGTAAAATAATAATATTCTATAAATAATCATTATTATTTTTTATTATTAAATATACATACTTTTTTATTATTAAATATATATACAGCTATAAATCGTTAATAATAATATCTTCATCATAAAATATCCATTCAGATATACACAACTACTAATAATAATAAAGTACTCTTCACTTTTCTTATCATTCAATGTACATTTATATCAATTTCCAAATTGTTAGATATAGACCAACAAATTATGAAGCAATTAGAATGTCATGACCCAAAGCACAACGCTGGAATACTTTATGGCCTAGAAGATGCCAATTCAGATTTGGTGTACTGTTCATTTTCTTAAACAAATCAATTATACATAAGAATAAAGGGCGTTTCTCAACATAGTAAGGCCATCAAAAAGATAAATCAAATCCGTAAAAGGGTTATAACTGTACTATGTGTTCTTAAAATAAAATAAAAAATTTATTGTGATAAAATAAAATTTTGCATGCAGTACAATCCACTGCCACAATTTCACAAATTATTTTTCAGACTCCTCCACGTTTGGACATCTTGATTAATAGAATGCATCTTTTAACCACTTCTGGGTTTATCTTCACGCGCTTTGGTCTGCATTTCCACGTTATATTGGTAGTTAGAATTTGTTTCGTCTGAATTTAAGATCTCTTTCAATCCAATCTCTGGATCAAGTCGGTCCAGTACTTTCGGCTCTTCATGAATTGGTCGCTTCTGGTACATACAATACAGCACTATCTGACTTATTGCCAGTGGTAGCCCAAAGATATTCGAACACTGCATTGACTGAAACATAGTATGAAAGTCAGTTTCTATATATATCTTTAGTTACGATTCCATAAAAAAATATAAGAAAACAAGTAGAAAAGGCTGCTGTATATCAATGTTACCACCAAGATGAGGTCTTTGTCCAAAAGGAAGTAGGTCATCCATAAACAACTGTTAATAAATGTGAAAAGGGAGAAATGGATGGGCATAAACTCCACACTCTCAGTCTGCATCACCAATTTCTGTTCATGTTAAAGAATGGAGTACTCGTCAAGAGGCATTTGATTCAATTATTATATTATAAATTCCACCTGTGAATGTAACAACTCCGTGAAATACACTTACAATGATGGAAAGTGGGGAAGCATACATAAGCATGGTGACAGCTATTCCCGAAGTCTCTGCCAGCATTTCCCTAACACTACTACACTGAGTAGTCTTTAGTGCGACTTTTTGAAGGTTTTTTGGGTGAATTTTTCAGGTTAATTTCTCTAAAATCTGGCCAAAATTTATTGAAAACATAAGTTTCATGGGTAACCTTGCACAATCTAAGTGCCTTAAATATTTTTTAAGGAGCCAAATCCATATATACAGTAAAAAAACTAGTTTAAATAACAAAAATCAAGATTTACCTCAATTTTTTTCACCAAATTCTGGCACCAAAAACTCCAAAAAGTCGCACTAAAAAGAACTCCCTACTACACTAAAGGGCATAAGATATTTTTTTCAACACAATAGAAATATTTTGTCTTAAAAAGTCACCTATTTTACATTAAAATTTAAATTGAATTTTTTTAAATACAAAATTTAAGACAAAATTAATATGAGACAAAAATATTTTAAAACAAAATTGAATTTTCTTAAATACAAAATTTAAAACAAAATTAGGATGAGACAAAAATATTTTAAGGTAATAACAATTTGAGACAAAAATATTTTAAAACAAAATTTTGTATTTAAGACAAACACAATTTAAGACAATTATAGGTCAATTTGGGCATCATCCTTGGGCATCATCCCCCAAGACCTGGTCAAACTGGATATCATCTCCAACACTAATGAAATAGGGTCTATCATCCCCTTATATTTTAGTTGCTACATGGCCTAAGTGAAGACATTTCATTCATGGCTTCTATTGTTAGATTTCCAATGTTTGAAGTATATGTTATATCACCTACTAACTCACCAACGCTCACCTACAAGGGACTAACTACGTTGCAGTGCCAAATCCTCTATGCAAGGGTGCACTTCTTGATACTCAAGGGTGTGTTGTCAGCTCGGAGCAGAATTCTCATTATTCCTGGAATCTCCACATGACCAGTGCCTTCTAGAAGAGTCCATATGTGTGAAACTTCGAATCCAAGTGTTCATCTAACACCTTTGAACTTGGAAACATGTCTTGCCTATGATTATAAAGTAATTCAAAACTACCATCAGTTTCCTTGGATGAGTGGTAGGAGAGGAAGAATATTGGTAAAGTTATGTTGTTGGATTCTCATTTGATAAGGGAGTGAAAGTACTAATATACTGTGGGGATAATGTTGGATGTGATGAGGCTGGAATGAAGCTAGAGCAGGTTGACAACAAATCGATCCATTGGTTGTAATCTTCCCCTTCTACTCTTTAATAAATACTGTTGTTCATTTTCCCATACATGTCTCTATTTCTTTTGCAATGTATTCTTGAATGATGTATGTATTTCATATCTAATCGATTTGACATGAGTAAGATAAGTAGATATCTTGTATATTGCGTGTTGTTTGATGTTCTCCGTTTGTGTTTGTAGGAATCGATCTAGCTACTTGAGTTGGATTGAGAGCGACGACAACAATGACAGAAGGAGAAGGAGAAGTGATTCCATCAAAAGTAGGCTCCTTTACCATTTTGTATATCTGTTTGTTTTAGAGAAAGTGATAGTAATTATTTCCTTTGTTGTTCTAAGTGATGGACACCACACTTAGGGAATTTGGTTTATCCCTAGATCACAATTCCGCATAACAAATTGGCGACTCCACTTGGGAGTATCCTATCATTCCTAGTGTTTTTCCCTCTATTTATCCTCATCAATAGCATCTACTTTTAGTTATCAGTCATTTGAATGAAAAAATTGCATTAGAAGTGTGTCTAGCTGCTTCATTTTCAATCTTAGTTGCACCCAACGCAATGTTGGTCAAGACACAGTGCACTGCCTCTCACTCAGGGGTGCTCTGCAATGCACTGTCTCCCCTTAGAGATTGTGTTTGCTCCTCAACCAACAAAATTCTATCTAAATTTTTCATTGCTTTCAGTTTCAACCGCTTGTTTGTTGTATTCTTAGTTGTCTGATACCTCTTAGAGACCAGTAAACTTTCATATTCTTCCTCCTTTGAAAAGTAAATTTGTTCAATGTATCTTTAGTGTTTTTCTTTATCATTGGAAAATCAAATTCAAAGTATTTCATTTTTGCATTAGATCAATTTTGTTTTCAAGACAAAAAATGTTGTTTCATTCCTCGTTTCCTGTAGGAAAATTGTAGTTCCATTCTTCATTTTCCTAAGAGAAATTTTTGTTTCATTACTCGTTTCTCATAAGAAAACACTTGTTTGATTGATTTATGCATATAGTTTTCTTTATTTCATTCAAATTAAATGCATCTCAAAATAAAAACATGCATGTGCATATAGTGAATTGTGTGTGTTGCATAGGAACAAGTTAGGAAAGCTGCATTTAATTTTTTCTCTTTGTTGTTTGCTAAAAAACTGACTGCTCTTTCCCTTAGTAGCTAGGATTTTCATTGAAAAAACTAAATTGAAAAGTTTTCTTATCATTTAGTTTGCATTTTTAGGAATTTCCATTACATCATGTGATGAACCTAAAAGACAAAATTTTAAACAAGATAAACATAAAATTTACATCAATCAACCTAAGAAAGCATTGGAACATTAACGATAACATTTAGAAGGTCTAGGCTAGAGACGTGTTCCAGCGTTGTTAAATATAGCAGCTGTCACTAACTTGTCTATGATACGTTCCGAGTGTGATACCTCACTCCATGTACGTAAGTATATGAGAGCTCATCCACGTACGTTTGGCTATATAAGGTAGTGTTCTAGTACGAAAAGTATAAGGGGGTGCTCTCACTATGCGGTTTCACATTAGATAGTGCTAATACGAACTTGGGCCTCCACGTACCTTAGGTTATATTGGGGATGAAAAATTTAGGCTTCTATCCATCCATAGGTAACTGAGTCATCCACCTTGTCACTTGTGATACATCAAACAAAACATTCGGGAATATTTCCTACCCATATATCTTGGTTCACCAGGAGGTATTGAGTAGTTCACAATTACTTGGTAAAACTTTTGCCTAGAATTACCCTTTTATTTTGTTTATTTGTTTTTGTCATTCATCGTGGAAGAATAAAATCCCTTTCCCCGTCGTTCACATAGAATAGCACTTAAACCACCTTTAGCATCGGAAGCTATTTTTGGTCGGCGAAGGCGACATCGCCCTACCGAAACTAGTACTATCCGACATCATCCTCACATATACTAGAGTCATCTCAAGTCGTTTCTATAAATCCTGGTTCATCCAATGTTATCGAGACAGAGTCCTCACAACTACCTGTGGTCACAATCCATCCAATTAGTGAGACCATACCTCTCGAACCCAACATTGTTTAGCTGGAAGTTGATCCAGATCCCATCGTTCTTATACCAGAACATCTAGATCCCGAAGTCAAAAAAATGGAAGTTGTTCCTGTATCGGTCGCTCCACAGTCGATCGTAGCCATTGTCTCCCATATCGCGCAGTAAACCACCTGAAATATATCTCGGGCCTGACGGTGAAATCCTTCTACCTGGTTTGATTTCAATTGAAGAAATCCCATAAGACGAAACACCTTCAACTCCAAATAATTTTGAGGAGAAGCTTTCTCTTTACGAGTATTTTCCTTAATCACCTTACACTGCTCTCTTTGATCCCATTTCAATTCGAGTTCCCATAGATCCTATAGGGTATACACTAGGTCGTATGATCATGGCTAAGTCAACATATCTGGCTGAACTATCTGTTATAGTTGCAACAACATCTACTATTGCTACTCTGTTGATTCTTACCTCTCCACCCATATCACCATTTGATATTCCAAATTTGAATGAAAACCCTAGAGAAGACCCGTCAACACATGTTATGACTTATCATTTGTGGTGCTCATTAAAATTCTTAAATGATGACTCCGTTACGCTATGTCTTTTCCAGCGCACACTCACTGGTCTGATTGCACAATGAGAATGGTTCTTTTACTGTGTCAACCTCGTTAAAAAATGAAACAGGGGATGAGGATGGTTATTTTAGTATGTCAACCTCGTTAAAAAATGAAACATATCCATGAGCATAGTTCCTTTTCTTGTGTCAAGCTCGTTAAATGAAACAAGGTTCCATGAACATAGTTCTTTTCTTGTGTCAAGCTCAGTAAAAAATGAAACAAATCCTCTCCTAATGAAGACATGTCTTTCATCTGATCTCATAAATGAACCTTCATTCCATCCAGCTATTAGTTACCAGTAGTCTAGTTAGGTGAATGTAATGAAGCTTGGGGGGCATGTGCCCTTGTAGGGGGAACTCAAAACTAGATCGAGTCCATTTCGGTTATTATTTTCAAGACTCGTTAAACTCATAAAAATCCAGAGATTCATTTGCTATTTTTTATGCTCTTAAAACACATGAAAATGTCGAGTTCTTTCTTTATTTTCTTGCTCATAAATTAAATTGAATGTCGGCCAAAGCATATTTTTATCCTTCTTTTTCAAGCTTTGATAAAAATGAAAAAGGAGTTAAAGCGCACTTTTAACTCTTTTTCGAGCTTTGATAACTGCGAAAAAGGAACCCTCTGTAGTCTTATTTTAGCTCTTTTCAGACTCCGATAATGTTAAAATATTGCCGAGCACTTGTATTTTCGAGCTCATAAAATTAAATGAAACGACATCTACCCAGTATAATTTTAACCCTTTTCCGGACTAAGATAGATTATTTATGAAAAAGGACTTATGGATTTTTCTTTTGCCCTCTTTTTTAAACTCTCTAAATATGAAAAATGACTAGGCTGTCACTGTCGTTAAGCTAGTTAAAACATAAAATAGCAAAGGGCTTGTCGATCATGGAAAGAATCGAGTTTCATTTATCGCTAGACCCATTAAATTATTAAATCACGATGCGTTCACCCAAAGGGTTCAATTATATATCAAGCATATGTTATCCTCCTCAGGCTTATTAAAAATTAAAGAGGTACTAGTCGATTAATGACTGGGGAAAATTTGGGAAAAAAAGAACATAACATTTTATGGTAGTAGGTTGCTATTGAACATGACACTTTCAATTTTTCATTGTGACTTTTATATTGGGTAATATTCTTGATGGTTGATTCATCCCTATGGTTCATCATACCTTCACTTCGATTTTGGGTCAATGCTGCCAAATCATCTTAGTGTCTCCGATATGTTCAAGAGAATTCATCCAGTGAATCCTCATCCTTTTGCAATACTCATAAACCTTCATTTTCCTGACAGTCATCCCTGAACATTGCTATATGAAGTCACATTTTGTCTCCGAAATCAGTAACTCCTGTTTCACGAGAAATTTGCTTCTTGTCGACATCAACTCATCATCCAGGAAGTTTACTTAGAAACATCTTCTAGTACCCTAAGCTTTGTTACATCATCGATAAGTTTTTCTCTTCTGGACCTTTGACCGAAAGAGTTTGTTTGGAATTCAACATCAAATCATCTATTCACGGCTTGAAAATTTTACTACAGTACCTTGAGAGCCATTAAAATCAATGGTCGTTCTCTTGCGTTTGTTAACTACACACATCATTGGCTTGTAATCAAATGATGTCTTACCATGTTTGACTTCAAATCATAAATTCGCATCGCTAGACTTGCACCTGAACGATCGAGTGAATGAGATAAGAAGACCCCAGATCCAGTTTTATCCATCAGGGCTGCAATTTCAGGATTGTTGTACACATCATTTGTATGATGACTTTACATACAGATCGTCATCTCAACATGGGCCTATATCTATAGACATGTCTATATTAGGCAATATTCCAATGTAGATGACTTTTTGAATTATGTATATGCTATTAGATAGTTTATGTGCTGAGCATGGGAATGCCTTCCTCAACAATTCATGATCAAGGTGAAAATATCATGATGTAATGTATTGCAAGATTGATGCAGGTCATCGTCCACTTCAGTTCCGGCTCATCACATTGTAAAGCATCTCATCCAAATAATATTTTTATTTTGACTTCATGCTTTAGGGGGCAGCTGTTATAGGTCAATTTGGGCATCATCCCCCAAGACCTGGTCAAACTTGACATCATCCCCAGGACCAATGAAATAGGGTCTATCATCCCCTTACATTTCAGTTGCTACAAGCCCTAAGTGAAGACATTTCATTCATGGCTTCTATTGTGAGATTTCCAAGGTTTGAAGTATATGTTATATCACCTACTGACTCACCAAAACTCACCTCCAAGGGACTAACTACGTTGTTGTGCCAAATCCTCCATGCAAGGGTGCACTGCAGTGCACTTGCCAACACTCAATGATACGTTGGTAACCTGGGGGCAGAATTGTCATTGTTCCAGGAATCTCTACATGGCTAGTGCCTTCTAGAAGAGTCCATATGTGTCAAACTTCAAATCCATGTGTTCATCTAACACCTCTGAGGTTGGAAAAATTTCTTGCCTATTATTAGAAAGTCATTCATTGAGAAACTACCATGAGTTTCCGTATAAATTGAGCACTCATACTAGTGCTAGGAGAGGAAAATTTTTGGTAAAGTTATGTTGTTGGATTCTCATTTGATAAGAGAGTGAAAGTAATGATATGCTGCTGGGATAATGCTGAATGTGATGAGGTTGGAATGAAGTTGGAGTAGGTTGACAACAAATCAATCCATTGGTTGGAATCTTACCCTTCTATTGTTTAATAAAGATTTTTGTTCATTTTCCCATACATATGTCTCTATTTATTGTGCAATGTATTCTTGAATAATGTATGTATTTCATATCTAATCTATTTTATTTGAGTAACATAAGTATATATCTTGTATATTTCATGTTCTTTTATGTTCTCTGTTTGTGTTTATAGGAATCGATCTAGCGACTTGAGTTGGATTGAGAGCGACGACAACACTGACAGAAGGAGAAGGAGAAGCGATTCCATCATAAGTAGGCTCCTTTACCATTTTGTATATCTGCTTGATTTAGAGAAAGTGATATTAATTATTTCCTATGTTTTTATAAGTGATAGACACCACACTTAGGGAATCGTTTATCGGTAGATCACAATTCCTACTTCAAAATCTCTACAACAACTTTTGCGAGAAGAAAATGATGAGGATAAAATATAGGATTTTGGAAGCATTAGTCACAAAATTTACAAGGGTGGTAATTTTGGCTGCAAGTATGGAGGTAGATGGATTAAATGTAGCATTTTTTGGTGCAATTTCTGGTGTTGTTGGGTGCAATGCATATCAGTATAATTATCTGAGGTAGATTCAATCTTTATCCTGATTCTAGATGATATCAGGGATCTCTAGTGTTTTTTTTTGTTTGAAGGCACACTGATGACATTTTATTTTCCACTCTAGTTGTTGGTCTACTCCGTGGTCTATCTGAGATGCACTAGCTAGTTGTTTATGTGGTATTTCTTCTAAACATTTTCTCCTGTGGATCTTCCTGCTCCTTCTCTGGTTTTAGATTGATCAATCAGGAGATTTCTGAGGATCCTAGCTTCTACCTGTTGGTCTTCTCTGTGGTCTATCTGAGACACATTGGCTAGCTGTTTTATGTGGTATTTATTTTAAACCTTTTCTCCTATGGATCTTCCTTCTCCTCTCTTGTTTTGGATTGGTCGATATGAGGATTTATGAGGATCTTTACTACTATGTAAGTGCATTCATTTTGGTTGGTGGAGTTGGTAACATATTGGAATTTTGAATTTGATCACGAAGGAGTCCCTTGGGGTCATTAATTGGTTTGGGGGGATATTTATTTTCCAAGATAGCCATTGATTATATGAGGGACAATCCATTAATGGTTTGCGTCGTCATTTAATATATTTGTCGATTGTGTGCTTGATGAGATTTTTCGAAGGACATTGGTCGACAATGATTGGCCAATCTATTTTATTTGAAGGAGTGTCCTAGTGGATTGAGCTAGTGACAAACTATATCGAGTGGGGCCAATAATTGATAAGTGACATTAATTTACCTTGTCAACATATTTGATCGAGGTTTTTTCAGACACTACTACATAAGGTATTTTTTTAGTAATGATCTCTAGTTTGGTGCACATATAGGCGGGATTTCAGAGTGTCGATGGTGTCCGTTGTACAAATGGCCTTTACATCTGTCGATAGGAAGTCACTTTATATTGAAGGAAACTGGGGTGGTGATGTTCCATTACTCGATGTGTTGGTACATACAACTATTGAGGTAGAGAGTCGTGGCTACCCAAATCTGGGAGTCTAGCCCTTTGGAACATCTGTTGTACATGCAACTATACACATGGTTTCTAATGTTTCAATATCCCCACCAGTTATTGAACTCAAATGTGGTAATCCAAGAAAAATGTTTTTCCATCATTCGCAGAAAAAGAAGGAATTTGAGGTTGATCCTCTTACTTCAGAATTTGATTGGGGTTAATCAACCCTCTATTGTCCTTTTATAATAGAAGATGATGATTGCAGACAAAAATTGGACCATTCTCCTCCACATCTGTCCTAAGTAGCGGGTATGTGTTGTGGATGATTTGTGTTTATCTTATGGTCTTGTGAAATTTTGGGATCCTAAGGTCATGAATTTTCTTGTCTATAAGTCCTTTACATGTGTCCTTCTACCTAATTTTAGCAGGGGCTCAAAGGACAAATTTAATAGTCTTAGTACATATGTGCCATATTCTTCTAGGATAAATTGGAACCATGTGGCCTGTTAAAGATGGGGCCCCATATTTTTTAGGGGGATTTGAACCTCACCATTGACTACAATGAGGGTTGGGGGGATTATTGTAGAGTGGAACCATTGGCAGGGCAATTCAACAATTTTTTTTGCAAGAACCGGTTGGTGGGTATTTTTTTGGCTCCCTTTATTCTGACATGGAGAAATGGTTGGGGAGGGTCCATAGGCATCACTAAGAGCCTTAATTGTTTCATGCTTCACAAAAATTTGGTGGAGTGCTTAGGGTATGTGAAATATTGTGTTATTCCATCCCAAATTCTGTACCATTACCTTATCATACTCCAGTGATAGGAAGATGGGGATTGGGGTGGTATCTCATTCGAATTTAATCACCACTGCTTAAAATTTCTTGAATTTGATTCATTATTGCATAAATTTTGGGCACTAGGATTAGACCCCTTTATCACATCTTCTTTGGAAATTATTTTTATTAAGTTGAGGGCTATTAAAAGCTCTATTAGTAACTAGATTTAGACTAAAAAAAGGAAGCATATTGACAAAATTTTGGCTATTGATAGAAAACTTGGTACATTGGTTGATCCTTCACATGCATGTTATTTCTCGGTGGTGCATCAATTACTATCTGTGGATATGGAAAAGAGGAAGAATGATATTTTTCAATTATAGGAGGAGTAGTGAAGACTGAAAATTCATGCTCTCTAAGTATTGAGAGGAGAAAAGAATAAAAAATTATTTCATAATTATGCAATGAAGCGCGCAAGGAGGACTCCATCTAGGAAATTCAATATATTAATGGTAATTTCTTATCTACTTTTGCTGATATCTAGGTTGAGGCATTAAGATATTTTTTTAATCAATATAGGGTTAGATCGGAGGTGGATATTGTGCAACATATGGGGGTCGTCGATTCATATTCGACTATGTTCTATGCCGACATAAATAATATGTTATTTCAGTCCATTACAATGGAAGAATTACAGGCTATGATGAAATCCTTTGCTTATGATAAAAGCCGTGGGCCTGATGACTGGCCCATTGAATTATTTTTACACTTCCAAGATATTATGGGCACTAATATATTAGTGGTTGTAGAAGAATATCAAAATATTGGTCATATCCCTCATGATATTAATTCCACTTTCATTACATTGATTCCTAGGGTTTCACATGCATCAAATTTTATTTATTATAGGTCTATCTCTCTTTGAAACACCTTATACAAAATGATTTCCAAAATGATTTCTAATATGTTGAAACCTACAATGTCAGATGGTATCAACCACGAAAAAATTGGGTTTCTTCGTCAAAGAAAAATTCAAGATGTGGTTTATGTTGCACATGAGACTGTACATACTATCAAATATAAGAAGCTCGGGGATATTATTACGAATTTTGACTTACAAAAATATTTTAATTTTGTATATTGGACCTTTCTTCGGCTGGTCCTACACAAAATTGACATTTTATTTCAAGTTTCAAAATGTATCATGGCCTGTGTATCTAATGCAAACTTTTTCATATTGGTTAAAGGACTTCCTACAAAATTATTTTCCGTGTCTCAGGGTCTTCGACAAGGATGCACCTTATCACCCCTTATTTTAATTCTTTTCACTGAGGGACTTAGCAGATTTCTCTTACAGGCACATATGGATGGGTCATTGACAAGTATCTTTATTACTAGACAAGTGAAGGTTACTCATATTATTTTTGTCGATGACATGTTACTATGTAGATTATATGTTATGGAATGGAGACACATTTATGGTATTATTGACCTCTTTGGATCGGTCTTTGGAATCCTTATGAATGATACTAAATCTCATATGATTTTTGCTTACCCAGATGATGCACTGGTACTGGAGATTTCTTAGATTTTTGGTGTTATCTGCACTACATTTGATGCGGGTTTTAAATATCTTGGATTTATGCTCAAACCCCATTGTTATGGAATTAAGGATTAGAATTGTCTTATAGAGAAATTCCATTGTAAAATTTTATCATGGGCACACAGGTGGATCTCCCTGGGAGGCATACTTTCTATAGTTTGAGCAAACCTTCAAACCATCCCTGTATGCTAGCTTCATCTTTTCGATCTGCCTAACAATATCATTAAAAGGATCCACTCCATCATCTCCATCTTTATTTGGGATGGTAACTATGATAAGAGAAAATATCATTTGGCTAGCATGGCGATTATGACTAAGAGGAAAGAGGAAGGAGGATGGGGAATCCTTTATCTTGAGTGTATGAGTTGGGAATTACTTATGAAATTTTGTTGGTGGGCTCTAAATGGCGATGGCTTCTAGCATAACATCATCAAATATAAATACCTCCAAAATAAATTGATGATATTGTGGATAAAGGCTGGCGCACACACCCCACATGACATATCCTATATTTGGAGGAGATTTATGAAGGTTCACCCAGGGCTTATGAGAAATATTCAGTGGAAAATTGGAAAAGGTGCAAACGTTGAAATTGGCTTAGATCCAATTTGTGGATTTACAGGTGATCACACCTTTACGTTGGACCTTTTGTGGAAAATCCATAATTTTAGCATCACTATGTTAGTTAAATATTTATACAAGACATATTTTCCATTCTCTATTAGCTCATGGCCTCCAAAATTGTATTATATGGGGATTTTGAAGGTAGATGAAATATCTATGTCAAAGACCTTGCACATGCGAGCATATTTCTCATTGAAAATGAGGATAAACATGTATGGAACTAAAATTTGGTTATGGGTCAAATAAAGGTATGAGATTCACAAGCGGAGTGGGTTTCTAATTGATTTGATTTCTCCCCGCCACTCCTTTTCAACTAGTCAGGTAGAATTGAGAAAATCATGGAACGCTTCACTGATATGAAAATTACACATAAAAACTTCACTAATATTCCTTTTTTTATGTTAAAATACAAATTCTATGTAAATTCCATCTATCAGCATAGTGTATATTTTTCCATTCACTGAGGATTTGTTTACGTTTCTACAACTTATGGAATTTTAGGTCATGATATGTTTTTTGACAAGAGGAATATGTGTAACAATGATGATAAATACCTTTTTATTTCAAGATTCTTTTTGGTTAAGATATAGGTTTTAGGATACTTTCTTAACTTGTGATGGTATTTTGATGTAATTTTTTAGTACAGGTTGAAAAATCAAGGCCAAAAGGTTTACTAAGTTCTATAATCCTAGCATTAGAGAATGAGAAGGGGACTTAAGACCACATGGCATAGGGGTTAGGGGCCTATAAGGAAGGCAAGGAGAGAAATCGATAGGGAAACCCCAAGAGTTGTGATAAGGTGTTTAGGGGCCCCATTATTACAACCCATAAGCCCTTAACCCATAATGAGTAAATTCCCTATCCTCTTAACCCCAAATCAATAATACCTTAACCCATACAGTCATAAATCACAACACATTAACCCCTTGATCCATTAAACCCTAAGCGAATAACCCCTTAACTTAGAATTTTTGAAGCACCTAATCCCTAACCCCTTATCATCTTAATACTCACCCTTAACCCTTTTTCCCTAACCCCTAAACCCATTAACCCTTAACCCCTAACCCATTAACCTGTTGACTTATATATCCCATAACCCTTAAGAAATTAACCCCTAAATCCCCTAACCCCTAAGCCATTGGTGCTTAACCCTTAACCCCTGAAGCCCTTAACCACTAAGGCATTAGCCTCTAACCCCTACACCCCTAGACCTCAACCCCTTAACCCATAAACTGACTATGCCCTAACCCTTTACCCTTTACCATTAAACCTTGACGCCTAAACCTGTAAACCCCTTAGCTCCTAGAACCCCTAAGCCTTTATCCCAAAGCATAGGTGCTCAAACACTAATGTTCTTGGTCATATAAGGTTTTTTCCCACTAACTACCTATAGGGGGTGGGGTTGATATTTATACTTCCATCATATGTGGCTCTGCTACTTCCAATGATTGTGAAAATATGTTTAAAAGTTGTAATGATCACCAATCTATTTTTAGCACGAAGTAGGAAGCATTCATTTTTCCCAGGTGGAACACGGGTCGACTTATATCCCCAAATTGATACTGCATCTACTGGACATTGGACTCTGCAACACTGAAGTTTACGTAGTTACTGATCAGCTAAATTTACATCCAACCGTCTGTGATGTACTTGTGCAACCTAGATCTAAACTTCCATGATTTTGTTCAAAAGTTGCAAATTCCACTTCACATTAAATGTGACCAAAATTTATACCAAAAAACTATAGGAAATGATGGAATTTGACCAGGAAATTTCCCTTCATGTGGTGATTTGCCCGTTAAATAAATTTAACATTTTTGCGTGAGTGTCTCTTTTGATGTGTCATAATTTTTTTGAAGGTATACTATTTTCCGAAAACGTTATTAATACCCTATGGCACTGGCATGAGAAACATAAATAGATTAAATTCCTCTGGTTGTGATCAATAGACCTTGTACCTGGTAACAAGCTGATCACTGACAATGGTGCTGCATGACTCAAATATTACTAATCTTACAGAGGATACTTTCATGAAGTTTCACAAACACATCTAAGAGCAGAGCACACTTACCTTGCAACTATCATGGTCGTAAGTAAAGAATAATTCCATGCATCATGGAATTAAGAGAGATGGAGCCACCATAGCCATAGACTAAGGTAACCTATAAAGTCAAAAAATCATTTAGTCTCTATTAATATGATTAATGTAGAATTTGGTTATATTTATTTATTTAGCGTTGAAGTGCTTTTGAACGAGGGATGCTTAGTTCAATGCATTGGTCATGGAGCAGACAAAGACTATTTTCTTTGAATGGTGGCTCACTAACCTTCTGTGGCACCTCACTGACATAGTGAAGGATTTTATAGATAAAGTTCAACATCTAGTAAATGATGCTAGTCCGTGACCGAGTCCCATTCCCATTCCTAGGTGAGGGATTCCTAAAGTACTTTTAATCATTGACAATTAAATTTAATCATGAGTTGATAGTTAGTTTGGTTATGGAGAAATTTTGATATAAAAAATATATTATCATTATTAATTATAAAAGATCCTAAAGATTTAGGCCCTTAGTAAGTCATTTGTTTATTATGATCTTTATGTGAATGTGCTATTGAGAGAAAATTTTTAATAAAAAAGTTATTAGTGAAGGATTAATTTATTATCAAAACATAAAATTTTAAACATAAGGTTCCTTGAACGATGGTATAAAGATAAAAAATAAATAAAATTGGTAAAGAGAAATACAAATTCCAACCCTTGCTATAGGGATCTATATCTCGAATTTATATTAGAAATTCAATTTATACCAAAAAGAAATAAGTATCTACATCCCTAATTTATATTAGAAATTTATTTTAATAAGTTGTATTTATTTTTTCAATATATATTTTCGGATTTATTTAATGAACATAAGTTCCTCGAATATTATAAAGACATATTTAGATGATGAGAAATTTAATCATTTTATGAAGGTATGTTTAGATGATGAGAAAATCAAGATATTAAGGTGATTTATTTTAATAAGTTGTATTTTTTTTTTCATTATATATTTTAGGATTTATTTTATGAGCATAAGGTCTTAGAATATTATAAAGACATATTTATATGATGAGAAATTTAATCATTTTATAAAGGTATATTTTGATGATGAGAAAATCACGATATTAAGGTAAAATAGTTGATAAATATAAAAATTGAAATTGAAATTAGAGATTTATTCTAATAAGTTGTATTTATTTTTTAAATATATATTTTAGGATTTATTTTATGAGAAAAAGGTCTTGGAATTTTATGAAGACATATTTAGATGACGAGAAACTTAATCATTTGATGAAGTTATATTTAGATGATGAGAACATTAAGAGATTAAGGTAAAACAATTAATTAACATAAAGATTGAAATATAAATTTAGGATAAGAGAGTTGAATTTATTTGTTGATTAGTAAATTTTTTATTAATCAATGTAACATGCATTTTTTATACCAAGGTAAATAATAAAAAAATTTCCAAACAATAATAATGATACAATACATTTGGTGCATTTTTTTACAATAAGGATGAGCCTAGAGGTTTCACACTTTTAAGTGCTACTTTACTCGGTTTGATATCCTCAAGGTGGAAGGGTATGGTTCTATGACGGCCCTAATTAATCCCATTGGGAACCTGAGGTTAATGGCGCTCTTCCTAGAACTTTCTCAACCCCTCCATCGTACATATTCATTGAAACACAGTTTGTCGGGTGTGACACTTGTCTCTACCTCTACCCTTGATCTGATTGGGATGAAATCCGATGACTAGGAATGGATTTGTTCAGTTGAATTAAGAAACCTCCCTCTCCGCTGCCTCATCTGGTCATTTCTCACTTCCACCGAGTGTGTTCGGGATCTACAACTAATCTTGTAGCTACATTTTGTTCTCTGCACTGACTCTTTGCTTTACAGGTACTTCAAAGGTCATTTTTACTGGTATATTTGGTTATTATTGTGCAGTAACTTGTACTCTTTATTACTCTTCTAATTGTCTTTTTTTTTTCACAGTCGTTGTGGCTATCAGCTCAAGTTTGAGATGCTAAGTGGAATACCCACAACAACAAACACTTAGGTTGGAATTTGGCCACTATACCTATCGTTGCCTTCCTACTAGGGTTTTCATTTTGAAATTAAGTGTTTCCTTCTTTTTGTTGGGTTTTAGGAGCCATTGGTAGCAAATTTTTCTAACGAGCCAGGTAAAATTTTGTTCCCTATTGTTGTTGATCTTATTTCTAAGGTTTTGACTTCTGTATGTAGGTTATTACTAATCTCACACTTACTCTTTTATCACTTCAGTGTTTGGTGCGAGTTTATTGTTTTTCACTTAGGGCTTGCTTATTCAAACACTTCTATAGCCAAGTTCCAAATTTCAAACACAGTGGTACTCTATTTTTTTCATTGACATTTCTTGTGGGTTATATGGAATTCTCCACGGCTAAGGCTTCCATGCGTGAACTAGATATACCCAACTAAAATATTTATAGGGTTTTTCTTTCCATGTTCAAATACACATGGATTGATTGTCTCAGTTTTCCTGGCCCGATAAACACACACACACACACACACACACTCACATATATATTATAAATTATTGTTAAAATTTGATATATGCTAATGGCGGAGTGCCCTTAATATCTACAGTATTTGGTTGGGTTTATTTTATGAAATGTAATGATTCATGGTGTTGTTATGTCGGTCCTATAATTTGAATGGATTACATGCTATTAATGTTATGTCTTCGATTTGATTTGATAATCATGCTTTCACTGCATGTTGAAACATTCTAGGTTGATGGTTTTTGTTTACATAGGTGCTCCAAGTCTTGTAATGTTCATACTTCGATGAATGATAATTTGGTAATTTCCTTATTGATTATTGTTTCTCACATAAAAACCAATTTCCCTAATCACATTAGATGGATAATATGTGAGACAAAATTTCTCTCACGAATATTAATAATTTATATCAAAGGTGAATAATAATGTGTGAGTTTAATAAAGGCTCATAAAATGCATAATTAAATGCATGAGCATCTCATGAAAAATGTTAATCATAATTTCACCCACTTAAGCACTTTGTCACCAAATTCAAATCAACATGGCACAAATCTCTTTCATGTGCGAAGATTCCTTCAGATCACACCTCCCCACAAATAAAATTTTGGTCTCCAAAAGTATTAGCTTCAATCCATCATCAACTACTTGCAAATTTCTCTGAAAGGGAAATTCCCACATGACTCCTTCACCTAACGCACATCTGAATTAGAATGCAATGCCAACTCCTGCAACTGCTACAATGCATATGTCTAGAAAGGAAAATCCATTAAATAATCCATCACCCAACGTACTTCGGAATCCGTATGCAAAGCCTGCATCTGCCTAAAGCTGCAACAAAAATGTCTGAAAAGGCACAAATCTTCAAGATTCCTTCACATCGGTCCTTTAGAATCAGACTAAAAAAGACCACATCTGCTTAAAGCTGCAACATGTAGCTGATTGTACATTTTTACATCTTTTGAAACACTTTACAAGAGTTCATTGGCAAAGTTTACATGTCAAAATGGCTTAGGAAAATCTCCTCATTCAACTTTATTACAAAGAAGCCAACAAGGCTTAATGCGCAAAAATACGCCTCTGACTCTCCCTCACATAAGAGTGGCTAAAATAAACATTTTACAATGCTTCATAATCATCTTTACATCATGACGTTCATGTTGGAAAGTATGGCCTTTTACATGGCATTCAAGGATTTACATGCCAAATTTTCGATGCCAAAATATGGTGGCAACTATGGTCCTTTTGCATGGCAATAATTACAATGAAATTTCATGCGCCAAAAATGTGCACAAAGGGAAAAGTACCAAGTTTTCAAACCCCCCTTTTACATAATGTGCACATAAACAAAGAGCACTAATGGTGGAAAAATAAAAATTCCACCCTTATGTGCCAAATAACATATGCACTTGGAAGGTGAAAATAAGTCAAATCCCCCATTACAAAACATGTGCATCAAAGGAATATGAGTTTAAAAAAAAATGAAACCCACTTCATGCAAAATACCATTTTAGAATATATCACGTGCATATGGCATGGGTTTTAATAATCTAAAAACTAAAATATAATAAAACCCACCATAATTAGGCCATGCACCATAACATAAGGTGTCTGAAGTTTAAACCCAAAAATTTTAACGAAAGTCTTCGGCCCTACTATGTATGAATTACTTGGCCCTCGTCCTCATAATTCTACAAACAAAATGAAAATCAGCGGCAAAATTAACATGTTTTAATTAGCATCCAAACCTTGAGGTATATCACTGCGCATAACAAAACTCTTGGCACAAATGAAAAACCTGAAGTTTCTTTTAACTTTTCACATGGCACATTGTGAACACCCGGGTAGCTTTAGACTTCAATGGAGGCTTCTTAGAAACCGATCGAAGGTGGGATATTGGGATAAATTTCAAAGGCCTCCCTTGTGTTCAACACTTGTGGCTACGTCTAATAGAGTCACAGCTATTCTGTCCACAGACAACGGAGGGGAAGGCACCTTCCACTCAACCACATGGAGTCGGGAATGGAAACATTGGAAACGAAATATTGAAGGAATTTATAACAGGAACATGATTATAATTATGGGGGTACTCACCTCATTGGGCGTGGTCTCCAGAAGGAGAGCCGAAATTAATGTACATTGGAAATCTTTACTTCAAACATTGTCTTGAATGCAACAGATCAAGGCCGCAAAAGAAATTATTCTCATAAAACAAATTCAGAAGAAAACTTTAGATGCCACATCAAATAGTCCTTTTAACACTTTTTTCAATGCATTTCTCCCTCTTTCTTCCAACTTTTGGAAAACTACATTAATGGATAATTTCATCTGCTCCAGCATCAAGAACGTTACAGAGATGTTGATATAAAAATTCATTGAAAACAAGAATGTTGATTTCATCACAAGAATGCTTATTTTGTGACACCAAATCTGGGCGTGCTCAGTTTAGGTCATGCATGTCTTGCTAAAACAAGAGGAATTGTTTTGCAAAGGCCACAAATGTAGTTGGAATTTTCTTGGCATGTTCCCTCTCCAAACAATTACTACAAAATATTTGTGCCACTGAAACAAATACCTTTCAGAAAATCACCAGGAGGGAGAACAACATGTAAATCAAGCTGTAAGGATATGATACCAAGCATCGATGTTTATCCTCATTAGATGCCAATACAATCAATAAACTGCTACAAACTCTTGTGCACCAAATCACGGTCAATGCCACCATGAAAAACATGACGAGTCCTTGAGGTGGGATAAACAGCGCAGATGACGAGAAAATCACCATTAGCAGCATACAGTATCCCACCAAGCTCAGACATGTGTACGGATCCAAGTTACCATTTATCCCTACCAACATATTGAAAAAAAAATAGAAGAACAGGGAAGTGACTATCATCCAACCCAAAATTGCCCCGAAGTGAAGCTTTCCTACTAGAAGCTGACAAAGCCCAAATGCTATGTAGAACAAAAAAAGGCTTAACAGGTCAACATTCTTATGTAGATTGGGATTCACTCTGAAGGGATTCAAAAGGTTTATGGTCTTCATTGTTATGAGAAGGGTATCGATCCCCAATTCCCCAGAAGGGGTGGCTCGTCTTCGAAGGCTCCAAAGTTTTTCCCTTTGTAGGAAGGAGGTGGGGAAAATGATGAGGGCACAAATCCAACATCAAATGACATGAATTGAAGATTTTTTTTATTGGAAGGCCTCATTTAGGGTTGAAAGGAGGGTTTGAAGGCCTTCTCGGTTGGGATACAGGAATGCCACCACCCATGTGAAATTCCATCGAAGGCACATTAAAATTTCTGGAACCAATTCTTAAAAATACCGTTTAATGCAAATCCAAAATCCTAAACAAAATATCCACAAACGAATATCCTTCTTTGGTAGTCATTAGAGTGACTTTCTCCACTTGAGTAATATCTCCATGCTTAATCTGCAATGGCTTCACTGTAGATTCTGCAATGGCTTCACTGTAGATTCTGCAATGGCAATTATTAATAACATATACAGTACAAAAATACAGTGATTTACCTGATCCATGACTTGGGCATTCAAAGAAATTGAAAGTCTGCAATTTTCACAAAGGATCTCTCAATTTAGACTCGAGATTTTCGCAAAATCAAAGGAGAGGAATGGGAAGCTGTATCTAACTCCAAATAACATGGGTATATATGAAGCTCAAATTTATGATAAAATCCCCTCAAGTACAGTTTCCAATGCAGGGAGAAGTAGGGGCTAGCTTTCCCGTGACTTACCTTGTATCAAAAGTGAAGCTACGAGATGTGTGGTGTGTTAGGTTCGATCCTTTAGTAAAAAAGTGTATTCAGCACTGAGAATTTTGCAAATGAGTAAAAATAGACATTGCAGAAACCTTATGAACTGCTTACCAAACCAGCACCAAGCACTTTCTTCTTGTAATCGCTATTTTCGAATGGTGTATGGAGCCTCCTTCTTCACAAGGTCTTTCACCATATGTCTTCTTGACTTGTGGAAAATTTTAGGGTGCAACTTCCAACACTTCTTCTCCTAATGGCCACTGATTTTGCAGAAACTACATAAATTATGTCATTTACCATTCAGCTATGTGACTATGTCTTCATGATAGCAATATTCAGAGCATTCTAATTCTTCTTGGTATCACTTCTTGTGGACACATATGTCTTCTTAACCCACACTTTCTTTGTGTGATGCTTAACTACAACACGATTAGAAGATCTATGAAAGTAACCATTTCTCTTATATGCAGAAGAAGAATTTGAATGACTGATATACCTTCCTGACTTGTCCTTGAACTGATGAGGACTAGGTGGCTTGATTACCTTCTTGGAATCGGGTTATGAAGAGATGGTTTTTGCTTCAGCTACCTTCAAGCATTCTCCTTTCTCTTCCTGTCCCTAACCCAAGCCTACAAATGGTTGTCTTGGTACAATTTCCAATGGCTGGGTGAATCCTTGGAAATTTATGCCAAGTCCACCTCCTCTATACCCCATCTTTGTGAGGATCTTCATGCCAACATTAGTTTCATATTGAGAGAGAACAGAACATGAAGTAACATGATATACCTTAGTTTGATATGCAAAATCCATTGTTTCAACCTTCCACAACTTAGCCAATAACTCCTATTTGGCTTGTAGAATCTCTTGAAGCTCTTGCTTATCCTTTTCAGCTACCTGCAACAGCCTTTGAAATTCTGCATTGTCGGCTTGAATTCTATCATTTATCTCTTGCAACTCTCGTATTCTTTCAGTGTGCTTTGCTCCTTTTCCCATCCCACAAAGTAGTCGCCTTATTTGATACCAAACTTGATCCGATCATGGGTCAAGTACAACTATAACCATCGTTTATAGTGTGAAGATATTTAAATTGATTATGGATTATACAAGTTTAAATGAGCATGTTAGTCCATCGATTTTAGTGCATAAACACATAAACACAAGTAAATTAAATTAACATATCAAGAAGTAAATGCATATAAGTAAGATAGAGACAACCAATTGGTAATGAAGTTCACGCCTCCATTTCTTTGGGTCTACATCTCCGGATCTGCTTCAATTGGAATGCAGATCTTCTATATTCCTTCTTCAAAGTAATCTCTCCAAGATTTATTACATTCAAGCTCTATGGATGATCATTATCTAAACACTATGGCTCTCAATAGCTAAGCATTCTCTCCTTTCTTCTTTCCTTCTCATGGCTCATATAAGGAATATATATATTTTTCCCTCACCCACTCTCCAACAGAGAGAATTAATTACAAGACCCACAATTGTAGGGCCTAATTACAAGGAAGGAAAAACAAGATCCATGAAATTAGGCTCTCCAACTATCTCAGGCTCATAATTGGGAAAAGTATCAAAACAACCTAAAGGTTCTTCAACCATGCCCTTGATTCTCTCAACCTACAATTGAGAAAAATAGAGAATTTGGGTGAGGTGGCTTCTCACATAAAAACCAATTTCCCTATTTACATTAAATGAGTAATATGTGAGAAAAATTTTCTCTCACAAATATTAATAATTTATATCAAAGGCGAATAATAATGCATGAGTTTAATAAAGGCTCATAAAATGCATAATTAAATGCATGATAATCTCATGAAAAACATTGATCATAATTTCACCCACTTAAGCACTTTGTCACCAACTTCAAATCAACATCGCACAAATCTCTTTCACGTGCAAAGATCCCTTCGGATCACCCCCCCCATTTTGCATAACAATTTCCTCGATGTTCTGTTTTATTCTTGAAATAAACTAGGATATTTTTGTTGTATAAAGCTTTCATCTTCACAAGTATCATTCTATGGGATAAAGTGCCTCCACTGCAATTTAATTTTTGTGATAGCTCGCCTCTGCATCATTATTTCCCTTTGTTCTAAAATACGCATAGGTTCTACCAGAACTCTCCATCCAGTTTGACCTATCCAACTAGTCATATACAAGTTATTATTTTATTTGACCTTTAATTCAAAAAAAAGACATACATAAAAAAATATTCAACTACACTCTACCGCACATCCTGCAGGTTAATGATGTATCTAAGGTGATATATCTATATAAATAATAATGAAACATGAAACACATTGTGGATTTGGATATGGCTAGGTAGTAAAATATGGTATACCATCATCCAAAACCTTTCAAAGATCTCAAAGGGTTCACTATAGCGAGGGGCTAATTTTGTACAACCTCTGCATCTGAAGGTACTCTTTTATGGGTTTAATTCTCACATACATGTGGTCTCCAACGTGAAATTCCATAGAGGTTCTCTTATTGTCAGCATTAGCCTTTTTTCTATCTTGAGCATATTTTAAATTTTGTCACACCTTTCTGACTATATGCTCCATCTTAGCTAACATATCTAGTCCCAATATTATCATAGGGAATGCTCCAACTCACCGATGTTCTACACCTCTTTCCATAGAGTACTTAAAACTATTCTTTAGCTTAAATATTTTTACAAATGTACCTGACTACTGTTATGCCAATATGGTGGATTTACAGTTAGGTCTCTAGACTCCCTCTACCTGAGCATTGTTGCACCAGTAGGGTGCAGATCGGGTTGT
This sequence comes from Pinus albicaulis, assembly GCA_034641835.2. NCBI lineage: Eukaryota > Viridiplantae > Streptophyta > Pinopsida > Pinales > Pinaceae > Pinus > Pinus albicaulis. The sequence continues at coordinate 981,344,872 of CM076573.1, read as the reverse complement.
ATCTCTGGACTCCTTGAACCTGAAATCTGTTATGTAGGAAGGGTGGAGATTGGGTTAGATCTCTGGACTCCCTGTACTTGAACATTGTTATGTCAATAGGGAGGAGATCAAGTTTAATCTCTGGACTCCTTATACCTAAACAATGTTATGCCAACAGGGTGGATATTGGGTTAGATCTCTAGAATCCCTACACCTAAATACTATTATACCAGTAGGGTGGAGATTGGGTTAGATCTCTAGAATCCCTGTATCTGAACATTTTTATGTAATAAAGGTGGAGATCAAGTTATATCTCTAGACTGCTTGTACTTGAATACTATTATGCTAGCAGGGTTGAGATCAGGTTAGACTCCCTATACTTGAACACTGTGTGAGTAGGGTGGAGATTGGGTTAGATCTCTGGACTCCTTTTACTTTAATATTGTTATGCCGATAGGGTGGAGATCAGGTTAGATATTTGGACTCCTTGTACCTAAAAATTGTTATGTAAGAATGGTGAAGATCAAATTAGGTCTCTGGACTCCCTATACCTAAACACTATTATACCAAAAGGGTGGAGATCAGGTTGGATCTCTAGATTCCCTGTAGATGAACATGACTATTCCAGAAGGGTGGAGGTCGGATTATATCTCTGGAATCCCTAGATGTTGGTAATTGGGACATACTTCATGAGCTAGGGGGTGACAACTGCAATAACATTATGTCAATGGTTGGGAGGAGAATCATTGACTATGTCCTGGTGCCCATACTAAATTTGAATCCATTCCAAATCAGGCCCTGAAGGACTGGAAACCGGTCTCTCGAAAGTCTTCAAGTATGATCATGGAAGAAAATAAATTTAATACATTTTAATATTCTTTAAAAGACCCTATTAATGAGCCAAAATGACTCTAATGATTTTTCTAATCTTGTATCCAATGAATGCATACAGAAGGTGTGCATTTTCCACCATGTTGCTTACAACTGTTTCCTGAATATGCAAAACACAATGCCGATGTCCTCCATGCTAGATAAAGTGAATAATAGACTGAAGAAATGTACATATATGGCTGACAAGTCATCCTTACACCTCCTTCTAGGGTATCAAAATGGAAAGTGTCACTTGAATATGCAATTAATGAATTACAAATTAGCCACTGAAGTTCAACCTAGATTAAAATGCTTGCTAGGGAATGTTGATCCAGAAATCATCAACAAGAATTCACATGTGAGAAGAAAATAGTTGAAATCTAATATTACTTTGAATGCACTCTGTCAATTTCTAGAACAAGAATAATTCTTTTCTTTAGGTTTTGGGTTGTTCAAGGGAGGAGAATTATACAATTTTATTCTGTAGATTCTGCCTCCCTCTTAAGGAATTTAAAGAAGAAAACATTTAAAGATAGTTTTACATTTTAAGGATAAATTATCTAGAACCTTTCATCATGAAACCTATAATTTCATTTAATAGATATTGAGGATTGAAATTTTGATCCTCAGGTTAGACCACTGTAGAGCATAGTTTCCAAGGGCATATGCTAAAGTTATAAAGAGTTTCATGGGGCTCTGCTGCTAACTATACACATATGTATATGTAACTTTCACATAGAAATGGCTTCCCCTATGAAATCAAACCCAAATCAGTTACAACAAGAGGGAAGGTTTACTCAACATCTCATATGCAATCTATCTCCACGAAAACAATAACTAAGAGCCTCTATGACATTTTTTGGCTCATCACCCATGGAAAATAAAGAAAAAAAAATAAAATTAGATGGCTCGTAGCCATATCACTTAGGCCCCATTCACTTACAAAGGTTCCTCAAAATCTGCCCCCAATTTGGTTGATCATGCTTAGCTTGCACATGTTGAATTGTCATTGATGGTTGATTTTCCTCTCTCTAGAATGAAAAAGGAAGATTAATTTCATCTTTTTCCTCCAGAATTTCCACATTTGACATCTATTGCAGATATTGATCTATGCTCATCTGGAATCTGTTGGGTGTGGAGCCTGATTATCTTGTTTACTTTGTATCATAGCATTGGACCCTTGTACCTTAAAAGGGGTGGCAACGCCGCCCATAATTAATCACTACTGTGGGGGGTCTAGGGGGGGCGACAACGCTTTTCGGAGCCCCCCCCTAGCGGGGGGTTTTGGGGGCAGCGCCCCCGAAGCTAAAAAATAGATGTAAAATTGCCTTGTAAAAGTATAGTAATTTCTATTCAATCTGGGCCGTTCATAGACGGATGATCTGACGGTAGAAGTTATGTTTAGTTTAGGGTTTTTTTCCCTAGAAGGCAACCCCCTTGTATATATGAGGGTATTGTATTGCGGCTGTATATTACGTGTGTATTCTCAGAGCGAGAAACAGATAGGGAGACTGTGAGAGAGAACAGAGGATATTACAACGGATCTGCTGTAGGTTTTGTCTCTTCAATTTTTTCTGGATAATAGAAAGGAATGACTGGCTTTTCAGGGTGGACGTAGCCCAAACTGGGTGAACCACGTATATCTGTGTCTCTCTGGTTTTATGTGTTTTTTGTGCTTGTATTTTACGCATATTTTATGTGTTGCATTACTCCATAATATGTAATTTTATAACAATTGGTATCAGAGCTGAAGGTATATTTGGATGATAAACTTGTAGGAAAGAAGGGTTCCTGGTTTGAGTGGGAGCAATGGCAGAAGATGGGAAATTTAGGGTTGAGAAATTTAACGGCCAAAAATTCCCGCTATGGAAGATGTAGATGGAATATTATCTGTATCAGAAAGATTTGTACCTACCATTGAGCGGAAAAAAAAAAGAAGCCGGTGGCCATGACAAACGCGGAATGGAAAATTATTGATAGAAAGGCACTTAGAACAGTATGATTGTGCCTTGCGGCGTCAGCCGCCTTCAATATTTCAAAGGAAACAACAACAGAGGGTTTGATGTAGACGTTGGAGAAACTATATGAAAAACCCTAAGCCTCAAACAAGGTATTTCTTATGAAACGATTATTTAATATGAAGATGTCGGAAGGTGGATCTGTTCCAGACCATTTAAATGATTTTAATACAGTTACCAGTTAGTTAAGTTCTGTAGGGGTAAACTTTGATGATGAAGTTAGGGCTCTTTTATTTCTGTACTCATTGCCAGAAAGCTAGAATGGTTTAGTTATGGCCATTAGTAACTCTATCTCTGGATCTAGTACTTTAAAGTTTGATGATGTTGTCGGTGCTATCCTTAGCAAGGAAATGCGACAAAAAAGCTCTGGTGAGACATCGGGTAATGCTCTGAGTGCAGAGTCTAGGGGAAGAAGAATGGAAAGAGGAAAGAGCTTGGGTTATCGCAGTAAATCAAGGAAAGGCAGATCCAAGTCCAGATCGGGGATAGTGTGCTGGAAATGCGGAAAGAGAGGACACCTAAAGAGAGATTGTAGATCTTGGAAGGGAAAAGAAGGAGATGCACAAAAATAAAAAAAACATGAAGCAAATGTGACAGGTGATGTGTTACAAGATTATTTGATTCTTTCTTTCGAAAATGTTACTGATTCTTGGGTTGTAGATTCAGGGGCTTCATTCCATGCCACACCTGATAAGAAATATTTTCGTGACTATGTTCAAGGAGATTTTGAACAAGTTCGTTTGGGTGATGATAAACCCTATAAAATTGTTGGAATGGGTAAAGTTCTTGTAAAACAACAGAATGGAAACCAATGGCTACTAAAGGAGGTAAGGCATGTTCCAGATTTGAAGAAAAATCTGATTTCAACAGGGCAGTTAGGCAGTGAAGGTTGTGTGACAACTTTCACAGATAAAACTTGGAAGGTCACCAAAGGAGCGCTGGTAATAGAAAAAGGTGAAAAGGTTGGTACATTGTATTTATGCAATAGTATTTCTAACTCTGTTAATGCTTTAACTTCCAAAGGAGCAGATGCAGCATTATGGCATCATAGGCTCGGACACATGAGTGAGAAGGGGATGAAGATTCTTCACTCAAGAAATTTGTTGCCAGGTTTGAAGAATGTTGATTTGGATTTTTGTGAAAATTGCATTTATGGAAAACAAAAGAGAGTCATATTTCTCAAAGTTGGAAAAGAAAAGAAGAGCGAAAAATTGGAGCTTGTGCATACAGATGTATGGGGACCTGCTCGGGTATCATCTCTCGGTGGCTCTCGTTATTATGTTACTTTTATTGATGATGCAACTAGGAAAACATGGATTTATTGTATTCAGAATAAATCTGATGTATTTGATACTTTCAAGAAATGGAAAGCTTTGGTTGAGATTGAGACAGGAAAGAAGTTGAAGTGTCTCAGATCAGACAATGGAGGTGAATTTTGCAGCAAAGAGTTTGATAGGTACTGTTCAGAGCATGGAATTCGCAAAGAGAAGACAGTTCCAAGAACACCACAAGAAAATGGTGTGTCAGAAAGGATGAACAGAACAATCATGGAGCGTGCAAGGTGCATGAGATTGCATGCAGGATTGCCTTTACAATTTTGGGTAGATGTTGTAGATACTACTGTTTATCTAATAAACAGAGGGCCTTCAAGTTCCTTGGATGGTGGTATTCTAGAGGAAGCATGGACAGGTAAAAAGGTAAACTACTCTTTTTTAAAGCCTTTTGGTTGTGAGGCCTTTGTCCATATTAATAAAGAAAATAGAACAAATCTTGAGGCAAAATCAAAGAAATGTACCTTTATTGGATATGGTAAAAATGATTTTGGATATCGCTTATATGATTATGAAAATCAAAAAAATCATTAGGAGCAGAGATGTAATGTTCAATGAAAAGGTCTTGTATAAGAACCAGTTGCAGGAAAAGAAACAGGAAAAAGAAAGCAAGGAATACATGGTTCTTGATGAGATAACTGAAAAAGTAAAGGTGCCTGAAAATAATAATAATCAACAACCACAGCAGCAAAAACCACCACAACAGCAACAGACACCTCAAACACCTGAAAGTGGTGTTAGAAGATCTACCAGGATAAGTAGACCCCCTGAATGATACTCTCCTTCATTATATTATTTATTGCTGACTGATTCTAGTGAAATCGAATGTTATGAAGAAGAAATGCAGGTTGAAAGCAGGAAGAAGTGGAAGCTAGCCATGGAAGAAGAGATGGACTCCTTAATGCATAACCAGACTTGGGACTCAGTCAGGTTGCCTGCAGGTAAAACTACATTGCAGAATAAATGGGTTTACAGGCTGAAGGAAGAAGATGGAGGAAAACAGAGGTACAAAGCTAGACTTGTGGTGAAGGTGTTTGCACAGAAGAAAGGTATTTATTTTGATGAAATATTTTCTCCTGTTGTTAAGATGACTTCAATCAGAACTATCTTAAGTCTTGTAGCAGCAGAAGATTTACATCTTGAATAGTTAGATGTAAAGATAGCATTTCTCCATAGATATTTGGAGGAAGAGATATACATGCAGCAACCAGAAGGATATGAGGTAAAAGGGAAAGAAAAATTAGTGTGTAGGCTAAAGAAGAGCTTGTATGGCTTAAAACAGGCTCCAAGGCAGTGGTATCTAAAATTTGACAAGTTTATGTATGAACAAGGTTATACTAAATGTCACTCTAATCATTGTGTTTATCTGAAAAGGAAAAATGATGGTAGCTATATTATATTGTTATTGTATGTAGATGACATGCTTTTTACAGGGTCTAACATGCAGGAAATAAATTTGCTTAAAAGAAAATTGGAAAATTCATTTGCAATGAAGGATTTGGGAGCTGCAAAATAAATCCTTGGTATGAGGATAGCTAGAGACAGGAAAAATCGCAAATTAACACTGTTTCAGAATGAGTACATAGAAAAGGTGTTGAAAAAATTTAATATACATAATGCAAAACCAGTCAGTACACCTTTTTCTAGTCATTTCAAACTTAGTAAGGAGATGTGCCCCAATACCCAAGAAGACATGGATTATATGTCTAAAGTTCCATATGCATCAGCAGTTGGAAGCTTAATGTATGCAATGGTCTACACAAGGCCTGATATTGCACATGTAGTGAGAGTTTTAAGCAGGTACATGAATAATCCAGGAAAAGAACATTGGATGGCAGTAAAATGGATTCTCAGATATTTGAGAGCTACCACAAATCAAGCATTATGATTTGGTGGTTCAAACATTGCTCTATAGGGATATGTTGATGCAGATATGGAAGGTGACAGAGATAACAGGAGGAGCACTATAGGATATGTATTTGTTGTAGGTGGAACAACTGTCAGTTTGGTTTCAAAAATCCAAAGTGTTGTTGCACTTTCAACAACAGAAGCAGAGTATGTTGCTGCTACAGAGGCTAGTAAAGAAATAATTTGGTTACAAAGGTTTATGAATGAATTGGGTAAGAAGCATGATATGGGAACATTATACAGTGATAGCCAAAGTGCCATTCATCTTGCAAAGAACTAAAAATTTCATTCCAGGACTAAACACATACATCTCAAGTACCATTTCATACGGTCAGTATTGGAAGATGGAGAGTTGAAGCTAGAAAAGATACACACTAGCCAAAATCCCGCAGATATGCTAACAAAATTTGTAACCAGGGAGAAACTGAGAATGTGCTCAGTTTCAATTGGTCTTAAAGGATGAAGATGAAGATGAGGAACAACCAGGGGCAAAGAGGAGTCATTTTCCAGCAAATGAAGCAGCGGAGGAGTTGCTACAATTAGTCTCCAAGTGGGAGATTGTTGGGTGTGGAGCCTGATTATCTTGTTTACTTTGTATCATAGCATTGGACCCCTGTACTTTAAAAGGGGTGGTAACGCCACTCGTAATTAATCACTGCTGTGGGGTTCTAGGGGGGGGGGCAGTAGCGCTTTTCGGAGCTCCCCCCTGGTGGGGGGTTTCGGGGGCAGCACCCCCGAAGCTAAAAACAAATGTAAAATTGCCTTGTAAAAGTATAGTAATTTCTAGTCAATTTGGGCCATTCATAGGCGAATGATCTGATGGTAGAAGTTATGTTTAGTTTAGGGTTTTTTTCCCTAGAAGGCAACCCCATTGTATATATGAGGGTATTGTATTGCGGCTATATATTACGTGTGTATTCTCAGAGTGAGAAACAGATAGGGAGACTGTGAGAGAGAACAGAGGATATTACAGCGGATCTGCTGTAGGTTTTTTCTCTTCAATTTTTGCTGGATAATAGAAAGGAAGGACTGGCTGTTTGGGGTGGACGTAGCCCAAACTAGGTGAACCACGTATATCTGTGTCTCTCTGGTTTTATGTGTTTTTTGTGCTTGTATTTTTCTCATATTTTATGTGTTGCATTGCTCCATAATATATAATTTTCTAATAGAATCACCACAGGTTGTACTTTTGTTGTGTAATGGATTCTTGATGTTGATCTCCAAGATATTTCTCCTCCTTGAAAGTCATATCCTGGTTGTACGCATGGCTATAGGTATGTTTATGTGCAGAAGAAAACCATAACTTGTAGCCCTTGATATGATAGGGGTTACCTTGCTATTAACGCTGGTGGATTCATACTCTTTCAGAATAGCCGAAAGGGTCAAGGTAGTTGACCAATATGTTTTCAAGTTTTGTCTTATCCACCTTAGCCACATACATGCATGTTTCACACTTTAGAAACCCAAAATGTGCAAGAGAGGGCTTCTTTCCACTTCGACTTCCTGTAGTATCATGTCACCCAAAATTGAGCTTGGTGACATATTAATCAATTTAATAATTAGTTACAACAACTGCTTCAGCTCAAAATCCTTTGCTTAAGCTAGTTTTTTAAGTTTTGTCTTATCCAGCTTAGTCACACACATGCATGTTTCACACTTCAGAGACCTAATATGTGCAAGAGAGGTCTTCTTTCCACTCTAACTTCTCCTAGTGTTGTGTCACCCAAAATTGAGCTTGGTGACATATTAATCAAATAATTAGTTGTAGCAACTGATTCAACTCAAAATCCTTTGCTTAAGATAAAATTCTCTCACATGCTTCAAGAATTTTTTATCAAGATCTGACTTGGTCTCTTAGCATGGCCATCTTGCTTGAGACCATGCAATTAGTTGTAGCAATGTGCAACTGCTTCAGCTCAAAATCCATTGCTTAAGTTAGCATTCTCTCTCATGCTTCATGATTTTTTTATGAAGGTCTAATTTTTTCTCTTAGCATGGCCTTCTTGCTCGAGACTAGGTGGAGTTGTCTTCAAGGGTGCAATTCCCCAAGATTTTCAAAATGCCTCAATTTCTTGGGATCAATAATCGCCACCATTGTCAAGTTTTAAATCTCTTCCACACATATAGAATAGATTTTAATTGTAACTATTCACTTTCAAAGGGATATTTCATCCTAGAATATCTCGTATGTTTAACATAGAAAATAAGTTCTCATAGTTGATGGTTTTTCATTGATTCTGTCATGAAATTTTTTATGTTTTAAAAACCTGAAAGGATAATCTAATATGGTTTTCTTATCTATAGGATTTTTCTGCAAGAAATTTAGTGCTGCAATTACTCTTGAATAGTCATGTGAGTGATCCATTCTTTGACTATTAGGAAGGCTCTATCTACTATTGTAACACACATTGGGGAATTTGGGGTTGGTGTAGGTGTTGTTTGACCCCGATGCAAGTGTTAGATCTTGGTGCTAGTGTTAAGCATGTAATTTATATGGAAACTATTCTTGTGTTGGTGTAGAGGATGTATAAATTTCCTCCCATAATATTTTGAAGTTGTGCACATATCAAAGATATTTTTACTTGGTCAGATACTTGATCCTATGATAAAAATTCCTTACTTAGGAGTTGTTGGTCCCCTTCAACTGAAAAATTAAGTAAGGGAAACTACATCTTATTTTATTATGTAGTATTCCATTTTTTTTTTCTAGAAAAATTACTCCTAATTTGAGAAATACGAACTATACCCAATTTTTTACTTCCTTTGTTCTTCAAAATTATTTCTCCTCAGCTCAATGTCAACCTTTGTACTAATCCCCTCAAGAAATTTAGTAATAATTTCATTTTCTTCCCAATTTAATACCTATGATTGAAATAGATTTAAACAAACTACATTGAACACAAGACGAATGCTTGCGTATTGTGACAAGGCTTGCCAAAACTTACTATGTTGTATTTTATTTAAAATGGTGGATGGCTATATGTGAGAGGTTTTAGCTTTTGATCCTTCTACTTGAAGCACACTTTTTGAATGTAAATGTAGACCTTGTCCTTTTCTTGGAATTAATGTTTCAATTTTGTGTATTTCATGTTATGTCTCCAACCTTCAAAGGCCCTTCCGCAATGTACCATTCCACAAGTAGCCTTCTGAGAAAGAAAACATGGTACTTTGTAGCCTTCGAAGGCTCACCAAATGTATAGGTGATGTTTTGAAGTGAACTATCTAGCCTTCAAAGGCTTTCCACCCTCAAATCCTCATCCATGAGGATAATGTGGGATTTATAGCCTTCCATGTGACCTTCCAACATGCCACACACCATGATTCTAAAGAATATTTAAGGTGAATTTTTTTGTCTTCTGGGAACGATTTCTAAGATTTCCAAAAAATAGGAAGACTTGTAAAACAACCCCATGATATATTTGATACATGAACATGAATCTTAAAACAAATGAAATTCCATCAAGAAAACAACTCCTACAAATGTTGGACCACAATTGAAATTGTTTTTAAATACCTTCCCAAGGTTGGCTTACACAAACATAAGTCATGATTCACCGAGAACATAGACCATTGCATTAAAAACCTCATATATAAGTGGAACCTTAGATTAAAGTGAAACACACATAGGCTGATTTTGTTATAGGTCCAATGAGTGAAAGGTTCACTCATGGCATGTGTGTGTTTGTGTGTGTGCTGATTAATTTATTTTTTAACCTCCCTTTATACTTCAAATCAACACAGGTTTTCTTAGACCATTTTATTTATAGTTATACCAAAGTATTGGGTAGTGTTATTTTAATTTCTGAACTAAGCCTGCTTTAGAATTCGTTGAGATTCATCCATTTGTTGTTACATATTTACTCTAGGTTGGTATTTTTCAATTATCTCCAAACACATGCATAGAATGTAAATGGCTTCAAGTACTGAGATAGTTATACATATGTATTTATTATTCTCATGACACAAAATTATGATGGATTCAGATTAAGTTTCAATATTGCATTCACCCTTGAATAGGCTTTGACATGCATGCCCCATAATAATTGTACAAAACTAGTAGCCATCTAGTGCCTTATAAGTCATGGAAGATCTACTTCAAATGTTGCCTAGTTTCTACAACTATATAATATCTCCATCATCCTTGTGGACAACACTATTTTAGGGTAGCATCTTCGTTATATATTTCAAACAACACCCTAATGCTTCTCAATACAATATTCTGTCTACTCTTCACACTAGGTTACACTTCATCTTAAGATCATTACTTATACTGGGTGATGTTCCAGCCATGGGATTAATTATCTTAGTTATATTCTTCCATAATAAATCCAACTGCCCATAAGTGTCTGTCAAATTATAGCCTTGTATCTAATTTATGAGAAAGCCCACATATTGTCATATCCATCATCGTAGTTGGTAGAGGTTGATCATAGTAATTGAATTCCAAAGATTTTATCGATCTCCTCTCTCCACAAATTGTGGGATAATTTTGAGGGACAAATTTCTTATGGTACCCTCATGCAAACCATGGGGTCACGTATTTATCCTATTTGGTGCAAAATTCCTTCTTGTGATCACTTGAGAACCCGAAATAATCATGATAAAGCTGCAAAAAGGAAGTCCATAATCCAAAATAACTAACTCATTATCTCGAGACTGCAATATCCATTTCCACTGTGTTTGATCACTGGTTAAAATAGATACACATTAAAATACAATTGAAAATATGTTGCAATCCCTATCACCTCTGTAATGAATGGTCCATTTACAACAACTCTCGTATTCCCAAAAAATTTATTGTATGTAATCAAATATTAAGAATGTCCATTTATTTTATAGAGAAGAGAGATGGCAACCAAGATTTCAGGGTCTCTTTGAGAAATTTCAGTGGACTATTTGATTAAACACAATCTTCTCTTCACTAAAATTTCTAGTTATCTTTGTTTTCAAGCCATATATGATATATGATAACCGAATAGAAACAAATTCATCCCATTCAACCTCTCCTTTTACCTTACTTTTTGTTGTGATAAAACCTTGCTCACACTTTCTAGAACAACAAAAATCGTGTCATTACATGTTGTACAGTGCTTTTTACTTATGAAATTTCCCTGATGGATATCATTTGAGGTCTCTAAAGCTGGATTTTATTCATATTTGTCACAATTCTCATGAAATGGAGAGGTAATAATTTCATCATTACAAAATATAAAGGTAGTATTAAGCCCTCATCAAAAGGTTGATCTCGTATGTGCGCTTTAGCAATTGCTTGATTATCGTCCTCATAAACAACCTTGTCATTCTCTGCCTTGGGGTTGGATTGATCACACATCACATTAGTTGTGTTGACATTAAGTTCTAGGAAAATAAAATGGCTCACAACCAAATCTGGGCAATGTTCTTAATGTCATTTGTACGCTCATATTCATCATAGATAGGCCTAGATTTGAAAAACACAACATATGGTATTCCTTTTATTTACACAAACAATGAATCTAGATCAAGCCTATATCAGGGCTACTGTATTATTCTTCTTTTGGATCTGTAGTAGGATAGTAGCCTCTTAAATGATGCCAAAAATCCTAACTTCCTCAAATTTTGAGCTCAACACTTTATTCATATCAATAGCAATATCATCACAATATATATATTCACCCTATAAATTCCCTTTCTTATCTGGATGATCATCACGTTGAAGGAGATGAGGAAGATATTCTTCTTACAATACCTTTTCATCTTCATCCATTCCTTCGCTTAGCACCATAGGGTCTTCTTCCTCCAAAACGGTTCTCTAAAAAAAATGTATCCACCCATTTTCACCCACTGTACCATATTCTTTTCTAGTTTGAATACCTTCAAGAGGAATAAAAAACAAAGAAAATTTCCAAATCAAAGCTACAAGAAATCAATGTTGTTAATGAAAAACAATATTTTTTTGTAATTATCTAAATGTAAGGAAATACAAAAAATACACATGAACTAATATGCCTAGTGGCTTTAATCATCCAACAAAATATGTGCGTCAAATTTATGGCATTAGGTTAATTAAAAATTTAAGGTGCAACCTAGTGATTCTAACTGAACGCTAACATGAATCTGGTGCCTTACAAAAAAAAAACCAAGACATGGATATTGTGCATCTACAACAGTTTAAATTTTACTAGTAAGTTGTCCCAAGATAAAATCTTAAGAATAAATAGCTCAAGATCAAATTTTCATGAATCTGATTCCATATCACAAGTTGTCATAGTAATATGCAAATGAAAAATGGAGGCCAATGCGGTGGGGGGTGGGGGGCCACCTGGAAAATTCCTGGGGACTTGACAGTACTAAAAACAATGAGGTGGAAGCACTTACTATTTTGCACAACCTCATCACTCTCGAGTAAAAAGGAGCCCATAAGGTTGCTGTGGTTGGTAATTATATAATAATTATAAGAGCCCTATATTATCCTTCACACCCTTGCATAGTCAAGAGCTATATGATGGAAGAGGTTACTCTTGCATGTGGGATGAATCAATCAATCAATGGATTACTACCAATCTTCCCTGATGAATGTTTATTAAGATCTATTCTCCATGTTTTTGGAAATTTGAATCTCAGTAAGGGAAAAAGCCTTTCTATATCACTTTGTCGCCTATGCAACAGCTCCACTAGAATTTAGTGCCAATAACATTTACATTATGGCATCTGCAAGTCAAAACCCAACAATGTAGGTAGACCTAAACACTAAAACTGGTTCTAGGCATCCGATTTCTAATTTTCACTCTCCATTTTAGAACTCGTTGTCATTTTGTGATGTGACTAGGTCAATATGTGAGGGAGTACACCTGCGAAACTACTCCTTGGTATTACTTGATGAAAAATTATAGTACTTTTTTGGATGGATTACATGTAACTGAAAACTGTAGGTTAAGGCTTGTCATATTTACCCTCCATTTTATAAACCCTTGTTGTACAATTTATCCACAATGATTTTAATATAAAGTTTTATACATCTTTATCTTCATTGATGCCATCATTTCCTACAAAATTACAAAGGTAGCCTTCCTAGTGCAATGTTGCCAACAAGTTCTGGTCATAATCATTAAATTTCCGAAATTTTGGGTGACAATGTTTGAGGAAGATTTGAACTAGATTTTTGAGAGAATGTATGCTATTTGGGTTGTAAGAATGTTTGAGCCAACCATTATGCTATTATCCCAAATAAAGCATAAATAATATGATAATGACATCATCATGTCTTTCTTCCAATTTCGATATATACCTGATAACTGCGAGGACATGTGGAATATCATTAAAAGAGTTCCCTCCAAACTCTTGAAGAGCCTTTCCATAGTTAGGATTGTGGATATTTTCAATGTCTAAATTTGGATATCCATGTTCATTTATGATTTCTCCTCTTTTCCATTATATCATCTATGTCATTGAGGAGTGAGCAGGAGTGAAGAGAAGTGGTATTATCGAATTTTCAGAGTTGATATCTATTTTATCAAATTTTTAGATGTTGGTAATGCTTAAATATCCCTGTGGTTATCAATTTCAATGTTTTATGTTGAGCATGCCACATTATGGTTCTCTTATTATTATTTACTTATCATTATTATTTTCACATTTATCTGCAAGAATAGAACTTAATAATTTCAAATAGCAGATTTCCACTCTCTTTTCTCCATCAATCCAATCCATCAAGGCACTAGTCTACATGTGATAGAAGAGTGTTTACCACTTTATCACATATTTTATCATTTCCTAGTTTATTATAATGAATTCGTATCTGCAACAAAAAATTGCAAATTAAACTTCCTTGTAACAAATTTAAATGAGAAGTCAGTTCATTCGATTTACCTTAGTGTTTTTCTGCAACCTAGCTTGATGATTTTAATTTCCTAGAAATATCAATGATGTATTCTATTTTTCTAAGGCATAGTTTATGAACAATAATGTGCATATAAGAGTTAGATCCCCTAGCAACACCTCGCCCCCTACACTGGAAAATGACCATCCCATAGTGAGATGAAACAACCAAGGTGAGAATGTGAGTATATTTCTTAATGTTACATTAAGTTTCTTTGTTGTTTTTGTTACAAGACACTTGCTCAATTTCAAGTGCTAATATAGGTATATCTCATATCAACAATAAAACAATGACTTGGAGAGTTTTCATTGTGTTTCTGGTCAATTTTGTTAGTTGTTCTACAAATTTTATCCCAAAAATAAAGGCAGTTTACAATTTTTTTTTGAATTTTCTGTGTTATTTTGACATGTCTAATTTATCTAAAGTTTGTTATCATTGATTTGAAGAGAAAAACTACAAATTTTGAAAATCTTGTTGAAGATCAACAAGTTTTATTACAGATTTGGGTTGCCAATTTCCCTTGGGAATTCAAAGTTGAAGCCTTAAAGCATCCAGGAAGATCGCCCTCAAATTGATATCACCAATTATGGTTTTCAAGCTTCTCTAGTTTACGTTTATTGAATAAATCTCTAGATTATCCATAGTGTTATAAAAAATGGTCGACGTTTCGAATCCCAATGTGGATCCATCTTCAGGACAAGATGATGAATGAAGAATGAAAGAAGGGCAAAGGGTGAAGGTTTTAGTAGTGACAAAGAGAAAATAAGAGCCGACATGAGCTAACTAATTAATGTTTAATAATTATTTATAAATTTTAATTTTAATTTTATTTGAATAAATAAATTTTAATAAATTAAAAAGTTAACATAATATCATTTAATAATAACTCTATTAAATTTCTTTTAATAGATTTTAATAAAGTTTAATAAATTTAAAATTATTTCCATTAAATCAATAATAATTCTATTGAATTAACTTTATTATATAATTTTTTTATAATTTTTAAAATTTTAATAGTTTATATAATATTATTTAATTTAATAATAACTATCTTTATTTGATTTTTTATTATAAGAATAAAACTTAAATGTTTTAATAAAGGTTAATATAATAGTAAATTCTTTGTCTTTTAATTAGTGAAGAGTATTGCAATATATTTCTCTAGAATAAGTGAAACCCTAAATGATAATAATAATTTACAAAATTAATAATTAATAAAAGTCAATAAATAAAAATAAAAATAGTAGTTTATTAATTAATATTAACATTCATTTATTTAAAATAAGTGTTAATAAATATTAATAAATATTATTGATTTA
The DNA here is from genome assembly GCA_034641835.2 of Pinus albicaulis. Classification (NCBI taxonomy): domain Eukaryota; kingdom Viridiplantae; phylum Streptophyta; class Pinopsida; order Pinales; family Pinaceae; genus Pinus; species Pinus albicaulis. The sequence continues at coordinate 981,329,589 of CM076573.1, read as the reverse complement.
ATTCTAATAATTTATATGATTATGATTATTAATTTTTTTTATTAGGAAAATTAATTTAATCCTAATTAATCTAATTATAATTATGACTAATTTAAAAAAAATATATTAGATACTCATAATAATTATAAATTAATCAATTTTTTATTAATGAAAATAAAAATTAATTAATAAGGATAATTATTAATAGTAAATAATTCAATATGTTGTTTTTTTAATGATCAAACCCTAAGTTATTTTGGAAGAGAAGAAAACATGTGATATTATACTTGGGATGAAGACGAACTCAAGGAGCATATCTATCGAATTAGAGACAACCAATTGTCATTGATCTTGTATCCTCCATCCCTATTAATGTTGTGTGGGTGTAGGGCTTCCCTAATTTTCCTTCTTCGATGGTCATCTTCCATGGAAATGATTCTAGCATCCTCAAGATGAAAATGATGCTTAGTTTTCGAGGAGTGATCATTAAGGGCCGAGGTGTGAGATCGCTCATGTTTAATATCGGCTCTGTGTTCTTTAAGACACTTTTGAAGACAACATCTGGTTTCACCAATATAACTTTTCCCACATGAGCAGTCAATCTTGTAGACACCTTTAAGTTGTTCATGCCTGCTACTATCTTTAACTAACTGCATTTTATGTCTTATCGTTCTTATTGCTGAAAATTGCGTGAAAATATCATTCCTTCCCAAAACCTTGGTGATCTTATTCGTAAAACCCTTAATGTATGGTAGAAAAACCATACCACAACTTTCTTGAGGTCCTTGGCGCTTCTTGGATATGACCAAACCCTCAGCTCTTTTTATAGGTTTTTTATCTCTTTTTCTTTATAACCTATACTCATGAAAATATATGTCAACTGAGTGATTTCTTCTTTCAGGTGCTCCACATCGGATATCCTCAGGGCTCTCACAACAAGAGTGTTAAGGACACCAAAATTCTGGGCTAGATGATGGAAAGACTGAGCATGAGGATAATTGTCAGTGTGGGTTTTCTTCCTGAACACCTGATGCCCCAATGTTCCATCCTCCTTTCTGGTAACAAGGACATCCAAGAAAAGAATGCTCCTGTTTTCTTCAATCTCCATAGTAAACTTCATTTATGAGGAAATTGAGTTGTGATGATTAAATTATTTCTCAAGACTTTTCCTACCATGTGTCCACTTTATGTTGGTGTCGTCAAAAAATCATTTCCACCAAGCTGGACTTAAGTCCTTCTTTCATTCTTCATTCAACATCTTGTCCTGAAGATGGATCCCCATTGGGATTTGAAACTTCGACAATTGTTTTATAACACTGTGGATAATCCAGAGATTTCTTCAATAATGATATCACCAATTCTGAAGTATAGGATGCTTCATCAGTTAGAGGGACTTAGTTCCCAATATTTATCTAGACTTTAGCTCTGCCCAGTAATGGATTGAGATTAATCATTAGATAATAATCAGTATCAAGGAGTCTAGGTAAAGTTAATGCTCTTGCACATGGAATCTGTTTAAGGTGGTCTTATTATCCTGGACATTTGACGAAGTCATTTGCTTCAAAAACATAACTCTAAGGATGCTAAAAATAATGAAACTAATTTTGATTTTATGAATAACTCTCTTGTGGCTAAGAGGAGTTGTATTTTAACATTATTTGTTCACCTTTTGTAAGTTGCAGTTTACTAGCAACAAATATTTTTACAAATATGTTTTGGTTTAATTTTACCAAAATGAAGAAATTACAGTTTCTTAATAATAACTTGTTTTATTCAATTTCCAAGGATTTTGAATTTTCCAGATAAATAATGGACTGACGAGAAGCATAGTTCATACTTGGACTCAATTGAGGCATATTTTGTTAAGAAAATGCATGACAAGGAGTATTGTGCCCTTGATTTGTGTGTACAGGCTCCTAAAGAGCCAAAAAATCTCGATCCAGATAACGCTGAATCACAGATTAATTTTCCATATTTCAATGACGTAATTTTATCTTCCATGACATCTGCGTTTGATTTGGTTTTGAATTAATATGCATGCTCTAGATGATTAATTAATTTATTTAATGGCATTTTCTGTTTTGACCCGTTTGATTACTTTTTTTTGAATTAAAGTATGTGATACTCATATTTATAGTGATTTTTATTTCTCTAGTTCAAGGTTTGGAAAAAAGGTTGTTGGAAGAAGCCACCTAATTTGATAAAGGTCAATAGTCATTTGTTCCAACAGTTCTAAGATGCCCTTACTTACATTACTTTAGAAAACTGATATTTTCCAATAAACAAGCAGTTCCATTTAGTTATATCAATGAATCTGGAAGCAGTGGTGATCAAAATGGAGAAGTCATATTAAAAAATCCAGGTAATACAAGTAAAACCTTAGAGAAAGCTCCAAATGTAGGTCAAAGGACTTGTGACTGACATCACAAGTTGCAGAGAAACTATACTACTTTTCCTAGTCATTGTGGAAAAAGGTAGCTGAGTGTTGTTTATAATAAGAAGTTCAATGTTTCTGCCACTACAATCACAAGTGAAACTGAATGAATATCATGTTTATTATATTTTTTCGTTATGTAAATGTTGATGGTGGTTGTATCTCCCCCGAGGACCAGGTATTCTTTTAAATTCCACTTTATTAAATTTGTAAAATATCACATTGTCCACGTTTTTAGTATTTTATTTTACTTCTTCCTTCTTATGTCATTTTATTCATGATTGGATATATTTTGAAATTAATAATTTAAACCATGTTTGAACTTTAGATGGTTCCACTGCTTGGGAGTTTTAATGCTGAGGAAGTAGGGGATTGTAATTATACTTCTAAGATCCAAGGTTTCTTTGCTGATACAAATCAACAGTTTAATTATTCAATCACTTCCTTACCTGCAACATTAAAAAAGAAGACATATTTTATCAAACATAAGAAACTATAATTAAATATTGGTGATTTTACAATGGATGACTCTTAAGAAAAATTGTTAATTGTAAGTGAAAAAGGGTGTGGAAAACTATCAACAGAAGAAGGTAAAGAGAGGAGAAAGTTGTGATAGTTTCTCATCCATTAGAAGGATCTGAAATTTATTTGATGCAAACCCCTTGGAGGAAAACTTAAGGCAGAAATTTATTAAGAATCGATCATTTTGAAGAGCTTCATGTTACTTTACTCATTTTAATTTGGATATAGGGAAATAATTTTGAGTAATTATAACTATACAGATGGAATTTTTACCTGTCTACAGAATAGGGCAGATTGTATACATATATTTGAATATTGTTTTGTTCTTAATTGAGAAAAAAAGGGTTCAAAGTAGATAAAAGGTATGTTCGAAATGTATTTTTCCTGTATTTATTCTTTAGAGCTTCATGCTATTACAAATTTTGAAAGCATGCGGGAAAGTTAGAATAGTTAAAATTGAACACAATTAAACTCACCCATTTTGTGAGCCTTCCTTGCTTTTAAGTTGAAGTCTAGCAGAAGCGACCATCATGTGTATAAAACATAAGGTGTGCACTGGTATGCTGAAATTCAACTTATGGTAGTTCCACTTGGTTAGATTTCCTATTTGAAGATTTTTATACATGAATTTACTATCATTAAGGTAGGGTCATATCTCTTAGACAACTAGGGTGCTTATGACCATGACAAGCAGAGTCATCAAACTTTGAGGCGGCGGAGAGGTCAGTTGGTGCTAATTAGTTTTTTGGTTCAAGAATAACAATCTTACCTCGAGTGTGTTCTATGACCCTGATGGTTTGATTGGAAGCTAGCTCTTGCATCTACCTGAAAGCTGAAGGAGGCAGGACGCATATGCTCCCCACATAGCCAAGATCATATCTATTTGAAGTAGCACTAGGACCGATGGCTAAGACTAAGGCAAAGGCATAAAATCTAGCATCATCAGAGGCGTAGGCGAAAGCATATCAACCAGATCGATAGGAAAACATATTCAAGCACCTGAATGACCAAAACATCAGTAGTCTATGACCCTCCCATAGACAACAACAACGTGCATACACCACAGTAGCATGCAGGTACCACAACTGGAGCATGCAGAGACCACTTAGCACTTATGACTCTGGTATTTTTCTATCTTTTATAGGTGAAGAATCCACAACTAAAATGTAAGAAGAATTTGAATAGTAGGTTGTAAAATAACTTTTAGATCTATGTAAGAAGACAAGCACTCAGGATGGCAAGGGAATGATGGGAGAGGACCTCGATCTCTGCTAGATTTATAGAAAAATATTTTCTTTTTTTTTAAATCATGGAAAAATAGTAACTTGCCAAAGTGATATGGGCAAGGCCAGGGATCAAGTAGGTAATAATTTTTTATCACTACTTTTCAAAATGCTGTCTGTTTTTTAAAGAAATTTTATACCAAGTATTAGTGTTTGGAAATACTTTACAAAATCTGCAATTGAAGCAATTGAATCTCTTTGTTTAAAATGGTAAAATTGTTTCACCTTTTCGTTGATGACTCTTTGTGCTTCTGTCTGATTTAGAAGTCTTGGATAAACGTTTTACATCTGGTTGAACAAGAGACCGATCCATGCTAATCAAGTAAACCAAGTAGCCGATTTGATGGTCATGCAATCAAATGAAGAATCTTTGTGACACAGTCGAAGTTTATAGAGTCCACAAGGTGGTATGCCAAGGTTTTAAAAGAAACATATAATATTTTATTTTTTTATTTTTTATTATTATTAATTTTTTTTTTCTCTGTCATGAGAGCCAAATTTTTTAAAGGTAATTTCTATTCTTATCATATGATTTATAAATTATATTTTTTTTATATAAATAATATGGTATTTTTGACCAGAATGCATATAGGACATTTGGCATATGTTTTGGATTTATATGTTCATTCTAAATTTCATGATGGTTGAAAAAGGTTCTTTCTAAATTGCATCCATTTTTCAAAGTGATTTTCATGATGGTTGGGATTAGGTTTATTACAAATGTAGCCTCTAAAATTCAATAGATATTTTCTCTTCGTTCGAGCATAGTTTGAAATGAAATTAAGAAGGATTGAAACTGTAGTAAGAAAGAAACTTCAATGGATTATTGCTTCATTTTCTTTTCAAGACTACAATAGTGATCAATTCCTATTCAATTGGAAGTAGTGATAAATGGCTGTTCAATGGTCCCATGAATGCGATACTGAAATAATTATTACATAACACTATATTACCATGCAGGGGTGACTCTACAGTAGCTTCGATTGGATTCTAGTTTCAGATCAACAATTTTCATTTAGATTTCTTTGGCAGGGACTTGCTGCCTCACACCTTCCCTTCTTATTTTATGCAGATTGACGAGTGTGCATTAGTTGTTGCTGCTAATGGATTTCAGGAAAAAGTGGGAGCACGTGCATGGCGTAAAGTTATTCGTTGCTTCATTGAACATGATTTTCTCTTTGGGACACTAGGATACCAGCTGGGTCATCGAGAACGAGTTAGTTTTGAATCATTTTATTTTATTTTTTTATGTCGTTGAAAGTAGATAATAATAATTCAAAGAATTTATATAACCTTTATTTAAATAAGGATTGTCTTAGCTTGTGCAATGTTTCACAGGTTACTCATTTTAAACATTTGTATAATTTTTAATTAAATGTGTACAATATATTCATAGGTATACTGGAAGCTAGATTTTGTCGAAAACTCACTTTGTATGCGAAGACTTCTTAAGAGGAACTACACTGGAACAACACATAAAGGAGAAGCTGCAAACTATGATGATTTTTAACCTACGGGTCAACATAACATCGAAGGGAGCATGGATTATGGCAATGGGGAAAAAATTTAAGTGGGAAATTCTCTTCTTGTAAATGCTTCTTTGTTATTGCAAGAGGAAAGTTTTCTTGAATAAGGACATGAAGATGAATGAACTAGAAGTGATTTTGAAATAATTGAAGATAAAAAGGATAATTTAGAGCATTTTTTTGTATCTTCAAAGAATATATCTGAACCGCCAGATGGATCAACACTTGACTCAGTTAAATCTAATAATATCAAGAAGATTGCCAACAATGCCATAGTACTATCTCGATCTACAATGATTGGGACAGATGAGAGGATGCTTTTGGAAATTCCAGCAATTATGGTCCAACCATTGAGATTAATGGAGATTTTAGGTGAGTGTGTTTCCATTGAAGTTCTCTATAATGAACCTCTTGATAAATTTCTTCCATTTGAACCTTGTTGATTCTCTTTTCTATCTGAAATGCCTTCTAATTTGGTAGATTATTTCTGTTATTATTTATTTCTTTGGTTGTTAAATTTTTTTTTTGTATGTAGTATTTAGGATTTATTTTTGTGTATATGTGCTTGCTAATCTAACTAATTTTATGTTTCTGTGCTTAGAATTTTGGTTAAAGCTTTGCAATTTTCAACTAGTATTCCTAGATTGTAATTCTTGTAAAATGGATATTAATTTCATTGTAGGTATGATTTTCACTAACTGGTGGGATGATGGATCTTACCATGGTTGTGGGAATTTTAAGTATGGAAAATATGCCAACAAAAATGTGTTAACTCTTTTTTCTCATATTGTTGCATGGGAGAAAAGGCCTAAAGGAACTATTAGGATATTTCCCCAAAAGGGTGATGTTTGGGCCTTGTACAAAGAGTGGAATTCTGCTTGGAATGAAGATACTACTCCAGAAGTTAAATGTAAGTATGAAATGGTAGAAATTTCAAATGAATCGTGGAAGAGGTTGGAGTCAGTGTGGTTCCTCTTATCAGGATTGATGGTTTCAAGTCTATGTATCAGAGGAAGCAAGCAGCGAACTTGGTCCCGAGAAGGAGCTTCTTAGATTTTGTCATCAGGTTACAACAGAGAGACTTTTAGGTGAAGAAACCCAAAATTTTCCCCAAAATGTTTGTGAGTTAGACCCTGATACAACTCTTGAAGATGAATTCAAGGCAAATTTATCATAATTCTTTCTAATTAGGACTTCAACCTTTTTGGTTTTGGGGTTTAATTTTCATATGTGGTAAAAAAATATACCATACTCTTTTGAATGCCATGCAGTAGGATTAAATCAATATTTCAAAGCTACACATGACTTCTTTGGAAGTGCAATTGCATAGTAGGATGTTAGCATTGGTTACATTGAATGGCAAAGCAGATGCCGGTTGTGAACTAACCTTCTCTTATAGGGTGCGATTTAAATATGTGGACATTGTTGAATGTCTTGGTATAACTATCTGCAAAAAAAATTAGGGACAAATAGGTAGGGATAGATAGGAGGATGGCTATAACAATTTCTATGTACCTTATCTTTAGTTGATGTGAAAAATTCCTTGAAAAAATTCATATTGCTGGAATATATGAAGAGTGGAAACATGATAACATAAACCATTCAATAGTTTCAACAAGATATTAAAGGCTTTTGATAATTCTAGTTACTTTTGTTGTATGACTAGATTAAATAGTTTGTAAATTATTGTATATAGTTTGTTGTGTGAGTCATGCTACTTGGGTGTGACATTGAGCTAAATCCATTGAGTTATTTTATAAAGTTAAAAATAGGGGCTACATTATTTTAGATTTTACAAAGATTATGCCATTTTGTGTCGTGAATTTTTTTAAAATAAATGCCTATATATGCAATTTCAAGGACTACCATAACTCACACATAATTCTTTAAAGGGTGTTGGTTCAGTGGAATATCACATACTTTATAAGCAGGAGGTTGGTGATTTTATTCCAGTGTGTTCCAATATGAATTAATCAATGATATTGTAGTTTATTTTTAATTAGATACTTTAAATATTAGTTTATTTCAATGGTGGGACATTTTTCTAGATTCACTATTTTATATTGTCTTTAAAGAGACAAAAGTGATATTATTTTTTAATGTAATTTTTTATTGCCTCTAGAGAGATATTAGTTAGGATCAAAGACATTGTCTCTTTAAAGATAATATGTTTTTAATCACAACTATTTTCTCTAGAGAGACAAAAATGAAACTGTCTCTAGAGAGATGAAAATGAATTGTCTCTGGAGAGACAAAAATGAAACTGTCTCTAGAGAGACAAAAATGAATTGTTTGTGGAGAGACAAAAATGCTTGTGTTATATATTGTCTTTATAGAGAAAATATTTTAAGACAATTTAAATTTAAGACAACTTAATTTGAGACACCCGCTTAAAGACAATATTTAATACAATACAAAAGTTTTATTTTGTCTCAAGTTAAGACAATTTACCCAAAAATTGTCTTAAATATTGTCTCAAAACCCCCCTTTACGATGTAGTGTACTCTTGTGATCATGAAGAACAAGTTGAGAAGCTATTGCTATAGTTGAAAACACCATGATTATAGCCATGAGTATTGTTCCCATTTCTAGTGAAACAACAAACAATCAATTCAATATATTCAATTCAGTCTTCGCTTCATCTCTTTGCTTGACATTTAGCAATATTGTCATATATAATGATGATTTTTAGGAGAATATCTGAGAATATTTGTTCAGCGTACTCAGTAAAGCTGATGGAGAAACTGATGAATATTACTAATGAAATGATAAGAGAATATGATACTTGAATCCTACCTTGGATTGGCATGGATCGAATTTCAGATAGATAATAACGAAGAGAAGCTTGAGAATGGTTCCAATGTAATTGAATGTCAATACCAATACGTTTTTGAGGCCATTGCTGATCAGGGGTGATCCATACCATGTGTGAAGGAGAAAATTTAGCAAACTATCGCATAGGGTAAGCCTGGTAAATCCTCTGTCAATCCTTTCTTAATCACTCTCCTAAACGTAATGTTGCATATAAATATCTAGTTAGAATTATAGTTCAATTTAAACAACCATGTTAGTTTATCTCAATTGAAAATTTTCTTAAGAAGATACTTAAAGAAACTGAAATGCCTTACATTGAGGCTCCATAAAGCAGTAAGGAAGTTGTGTTTCTTGATACATAAAACAATACAAATCACTCATGTTTTTAGATACCGTTCAATGCTTTAACAATAAGTTTAGTTTAAATCTATGCAAGTGCGGAGGACAATAAATGAACTGAAACTAAAATGCAGTGAATGAAATTATTTTATGTAGTAAAAGTGAAAAATAATGAAAGTGAAATGTGACCACCTAGAATTCCAACCAAAAAATTCATTTAGTTTTCCATTTTTCCTATATAAAAAATCTAATAAAATTAAAATCTCAAGCACCACGATGGTGGAATGGAGGAAACATTGCTTTCCTCAATGGTGGAATTCAAGTGTTTTGGAATTTATAGTCACTTGGCACAAATCTTATCGCTTTCCTCACAGTGCACATGGAGTAATTATATGCTTCAGCATCATATAAAGAAAGATGTAAAATTATTAGAGCACAAATACATATATAGCTAAAGAATAATTGCACAAACTTGCGAGAGTTGAAAAGAAAAATTACAATTGAGAATGAATTTTATTTTTCAATATTGGTTTGAGAATCAATACATAAAAGAAACTAAGTTAAGCTTAGTTGTACATGAAATAACTATGGATAATTAAATCTAACTGAAGCTAAGTGTGCTTTATGTTCTATTAATGTTCACATGCACCACATACAAGCATGAGTGTTAACTAACTAAAGCCAAGTGGTCATGTCCCAATTTTTTTTTTCCATGTCATTCTTCTCGTTTAATGACCATTTGTCCTCCTCCACCATATTAACATCTTGACAAAATTTTATATTTAATTAATGTTGGAGAACTCATATCTCCCTAGATAGTTTCATATACACTATGGTTACAATGGTTCCCTAACCATCACACCTATAATTGTCCTCACCTATAGTGCCTTAGCACTTTTAATACCTACTAAATTGGAATGACTCCTAAATCTTTATTTAGTTACATGTTTCACCTATAGGTTAAGGATTCTCCCATACCCTTACATACATTAACTCTACATATACATTAATACTTTAACCATAATCTTACATACATTACTCTACATTAAACAATACTTATACCCTATACCCTCAACTGCAATTATTCAACATACACATAACATTCATATGGTTTGATACGAAGGCTTCAATTGCCTCATGAATCTAACACGCACTTAAGGTATGGTCCCTCCCTTATGACGTGTCTCACCTAGACCTCTCCATTTATCCATAGCCATGTGCTAGCTTGTCCTCCTCATGTGTCCTTCATCATTCTCGATGCCCTAGAGGAATGATTGAGATCTATGGGAGGAGATCTACAGTCTAGAGGCGTTACAAAAACTGTACGGGTTTACTTGCCCTATATTTTCTCATTTCGGCCATTTCACTCCAAGATTTGTTGCTGTGAGGCTCAAGGGAGCTAAGTCACCATTGCTCAGACCTGTTGGTGGAGCGGGGTCCCCTAGGACTGAACTTGGAGACATTTTTGATATATTTTTGTAAAATATTTTGTAAGTTTAGTCATACGCAGGACAAGTCAAGGGGCTTTGGGGCAAGTCAAATCCCCTCATGAGTTCTAATGGGTAAAAAGGGTAGAGCTAGGGGCTGAAAACCATGGTTTTTGGATCTTAGATGAGTGTAGGCTAAGAGTATAAATAGGAGTCTATATTGGGTCGATAGAGATAGAAGTGAATGATTGATGATAGATCTAACTGTATTTTGAGACTCTAGCGAATTTTCTGGGTAAAAGGCTCCTGCTGGCTCTGTGCACAGAGGCCTTAGTCCTGCTGTGTGCGGACCCCCGCTAGCTATGTACGCGGGTGAACTCAAAGTTTTGTAAGCGAGATCTCAACTATGAATGAATGAAGAATTGTTGTTGTTGATATCTAAGTCTGAATTGCATATGTTATTTACTTTATGATTGATTCTTCATGTTATTTCTGATTCCCGCATTATCTGTGTTTAGATACATTGTGGAACTCCTTCTGGATTTAGATTAATGGTTATTTAATGGATCTAGTACTATTGGACTCTAATACTATCTGTTGAGAGTTAATTACATGGATTGTGGACTCTTTTTTAACCTGCGCGCAAGATATTCTGCATAATCGACATAAATATGTTTGATAAGGGTTTTATGGTTAGGGCTTCTGTTGCAGAGGTCTGTTCATGATTTTTTTAGATATAAGGGCACCCGCATCATTTAATTCTCTCTCAGAGTGTGGAAAACTGGTTCCAACACCCCCCACATACTGCTTCGGGTGAGACTTTGACTTGCACATGTAGGTCATTGCTAAAAGGGCCAGTAGTAAGAGGGTTTTGTTGGTTAACTTCAAATCTGAACCTGGTTCAGGACCCCTCAAGACAAAAAACTATTCTCAAGCTGAAGCCCTGGAAATTGCTATGAAATTACAAGTTGTTCCTAGAGAAGATGCTCAATTCTGAGAACTACAAATTCAAAGTGAATTAAAAGCTATGCACTTATAAATTGAAAATTTACGCAGTGACGAGGGTAAAGAAGTTGCTACCGATGTCTGTTGCATACACTGTAAGGGTGCTGGCCACACCAAATATTAGTGCCCTCTATTCTCAGATTACCTACAAGCTGGGGGACCAAATCCATTGCGTCCCAAAGATGTTGCTGGGCCTAGTACCCCCACATTATGGTGCACCAATTGTAGGGTAGCTGGACAACATGATACTGACCATTTCCCATGGTTAGGAGCCTATGTGTTCGAGCTAAAGTATTAGTGGTGTAGATTTTGTTCTCCAGTTGGTCACGATGAACACCACTGCTGAACGTTTGACCTAATGATAGACAATGTGAACCTTTACAAAGTGTAGGTCGATCCTTCATCACTAGCATCTCCCTCTGGACGGGGAAGATCCCTAATAAGAGGAAGGGGAGGGGGGAGAGGTGGAGGCACAGGTCGGGGAAGGGGGAAATTAATTTCCTATAACTCTGGAGACGCGAGACACTATGCGTGTGACTGCCTGAAACCTACGCGAAAATCATGCAGGTACTGTGGGAAATTTTATCATGTAATTGAATATTGTCCTGTGTTAATGGATAAAATGAAGGAAAATCAGCATACACCTATGCAAAACATGAAAATGGTTAAAGCTGAACCACAAAATGATGGTCTAAGTGTAAATGTAATTACATGCAGTGGTGTTGCCACCAGAGGAAATGAGGAAAATTCTGATGTAGAGCCACTGATCAAAAAGGCTTATGAGAAGAAGGAAGGACTCAACCTGTAGAAAGAAAAAGAGTTTTTCATTGAAGCCAACAAGTATTTTGATGTTGCAGGAGCGTCCACATCAAGGTATATCATAGAACCAAGGCTGATTATGAAGTCAAACCATTCCTACAAGCCTACATTAAGCTACTGCGCAATCAGAAGGCGATAGATAATCTCCAGGCCCTAATAGACAGCTGTGTGGATTACAATTATTGATGATTTCCTATCAACCTTCAGCTCGATTGGGGGATTGGAGAAATTGGATGAAGCCCTGCAGGAAATCGATTCCCTTGTCTTTGATGAGTCCTGACTCCAAAAGGAATATTCTATGCTAGCATGGGATGCGCAGATGAAAGATATTGTCAACTGCAAGAACTTGTAAATAATGGATAATGAAGATGATCCAAGAAATGTCAACATCCCAGAATCTGAAGGGGATCGTGTAGTTGCAGGTGTAACATATCCATTTAGACAAAAAAAAAAATTCTAATTATAGCGCCAACACTAATTTCCTCCTATGGATAGAATATTGTTCGTCACATTTTGACATACTTTTGTCAACAACAAGTTATTTTGCTGTACAATTACGTCTATCAAGAGTATTCATATATTAGTTTGAATTGACACTCCAATTATAAAATCTAAATGAATTGCTACATTTTATACATTTTTAAGAATTCATCCCTAATTTATTTCATCTAAAAATTTGTTTATCAATAGCTAACTTTTCCCCTCTTAACTATTAATAACAATTTCCATTTTCATGTAAATAACTTAGACCTTTTCTAAATCTACTCCCCTCAACCCTATATTCATTATTTAGCTTGAACCTTAAAAGCTATCAATTGTATATATAGGTCCTACCACACATTTAATTTGGTATAACTCCTTTATAATGGTTGTACATTTCCATGTGTGTTTAGACACTTAATGCTAAAATGATAATATGAGTTTACATTACTTATCATAAATTTATATTTACACTTAACTTATTCCACCTCCCAACGTATATGGTACATTAATCAAATGCATATCATATGATATAGAACCTTACATTTCATTTCGTTTTATAGGTTTCTACTAACCTTCTAACTTGATCCACCTCCTAATATATAGGGTTCATCGGTTGAGTTCCTATATAATTAAATCGAATCACATGTGAATATCTTAATCCAATGATTCACTTAGGTGTTCTAAAGTTTATTTGGACACGAATTATACACATAAGACAAATATGAAGTTATACTATGTGTGAGTGAACTTTATATTGAATTCACATGTATTTAATTCGTATGGATATTAACTACATTGTCGGACTTGTTTTCGTCGTTGGAACTTCAAGGCGTAGTAGTTGTCATGGTTTAAATTTTGAGTGGCTCTGTTGTATGAAATTACGCCAAATCTATGAAGTTGAGTTTCTCAGGATCTCTTGACATTAAATTTGAGGTACAACATCACATAGCTATCTAGTCATCGCTTAAATGCATTATTCAGAGGGAAATTATTCAACCCCTAGATCTCTAACCACGTGGATGGTTTGGATTTACTTCCAACTAGGGTCTTAAAACTCCATATATGGTTTCATTCTTTGGTTTTATGGAATTTCTCTTTTGGGTTCACTGTGGAACAACCGCTGTTACCTCTATATGCATTTCGGTTTTCTGGCTATACTTATCACCTCAGCTGACCCACATCTAGTTCTACCTGGAGAGAAGGTTTTCCTCCAGCCTTTAACAACAGGGAAATTTATCTTCCATGCAGAGATGAATTCTACATTCTCATATTTCACCGGTAAGATATACACTTGAAACAGTTCGTAATTTTTTCTTTCGTTACCACCGTGGTTTCGATTTTCTATTCTGGAGTTTGCGCTTTATTGTCTTTTCATTCATTCAGGCCTGCAGCCTCATTTTAGTTCCAGTTCCTCAAATTTTAGTTTTTTTTTTGTTATATTTAACTGTATTTTGTCCCAGGTTGTAGGGATTCCCACCTTGCTTACTCTCTGATAGAAGTCATGGCAGAGTTTTGGATCGGTTCTTTCCTCCAAAACTAAAATACCCCACGTAAGTCCATCCAACATTGGAAATCATATTTCTCCCTATAATGGCTTACTTCTCTATCGTTTTCGAAATGAGTTCATAGAGTAATTTAATTTACTGAGAATCCAAAGTACTCTCATTTAGGATTTTAACTTTCAGTTTCTAATTGCCTGTTATGTTTGCCACACAGTTAATAGAAATCATGAATTTTATTCTTTGGAGGTATTTTATTGAACTCGAATTTTCCGAACCCTTATAAGTTTAATACTTATTTAATACCTATTACCCAACTACTATAATAGCGTTGATCCTTATTCTTTGAGGAGGTATATTTGAGTTTTCCTAAATTAAATGTTCGCTCTATATCAAAGTTTCGAACTTTTTATTCACCATTTTCAGAGTTATACTTTCTCTGTATTCACATTTCACTTAAAATTGATTTGGGACGTTTTCTCCTAATTTTCCATGACACTGTATTTACTCACATTGTATCTGGAAGTTTTCGATTTTTCCTTCCTTTGTCTTTTAAGGTTGTATTGCATTTTTTTTCTCATATGGATATGATTCTTAGGGTTATACACTTTTTACCTTGAATTCCTACCAATGGGTCCTCTCTTAAGTAGTTTTGACTACCGTGGATAATTTGATGGGTTTCGTTAACTTAATTAACTCCTTTACTTCTTGTTAAATTATACATTAGCTTTCCTTTACTATAATTAATTTCTTATCCCTTGTTGTTGTAGGTCGGCATTTCTCTACCATAATTAATATAATTTATTACTCCTTTTTAATTTCAAATCTATTTTATCTTTGTAAGCACAAAACTAGAATAATTCCTAGTTTGTCATTGTGTGCAGGTAATCATTACACATATATCTGGAGTTGAATATTGCTGATCGTCTTTCACATTAAACCTTAACTGTGGTCCCTTCCTATTCAAGTTGGTCCAGAAATCTAGTTTGGAGATTTCTAATATACTATCTCAGCATGACTCTACACATATATTGCACATTTCTTCTTATATGGGACATAGTTTCCCTAATTGTATAATTTACTTGTGCATCGATTCAATTTGAACTGTGTACTCTATGGACTTATATTTTTATAATTACATAACTATGTAATGTATAGAATAGAATCTTTACTCCTTTAATAAAATCTTGTTTGAAATCTTATGCAAATATTTTCATTGAAGTTATTATTTCATTTATAGTAATAAATTCTAAGTTCATTTGGAACAGATATTTCATTTCCGTTTATTTTGAGTCATGACATATATTACTTTGTACAGTCATGCTATAATATAAAAATTTACTTGATTATATTGCGTTAATATTTTTTTTATCATGGATATTTATTTCTCTTCTATAACAGTATTTTGATAGAATTTACTAGCTTGACAAATAATACTATGACAATAATATTACTTAGTAATAATTTTCTGAGTCACCTAACATCAGATCTAAAACTTCCTCTAGTTTTAGGCATTCTAAGAGTTGGTACTCTTCAGGTTCTTTTCTGTATAAGCACACAGAGACTTACTATACTTATTATAGTCTACTCTGTTAAATGTACAAAATACTCTGAACAAATTTAACCAAATACATTTATATACATATATCTACCATATTACTTCACCATCATAATTGTAATAATACAAAATATCTAAGTTAAAATGAAATTAACTGGTGCATACCACTTAAGGTAGACTAAGTTCCACCCAACCTTTGACCTCTTTCTCCACAACTCCCCCCGAGCAGAGATCAAATCCTCCAGCAATAGGCAACCTCTTTTCTATCCCGAATCTACTTATTTAAGCATACTTTCCCATCAACGTGTTTCCTTAACTGCGTCCAGTTAAATCAGGATGCTATTTTCCTTTTGCCTAGGCTTTCCTTTTGTTTCTTCCACAAAATTACTTTAAAGCTAGCTTTTCCTCTTTCTAGCTTTATTCTACCTCTTCCTAGTAACTTCCTCTTTACTGGAGTAGTTTTTTAGTTTTTTATCTCCAATCTATTTTTTAATATTTAATTTATTTCCTCCAAGGATTTTTTGAGAACAAGGAAAGTGTTATGAACCTTATCCATCCTCATGGATTTGGTTTCCAGATCTCTAATCATAATCTAGTCTTTGCACAATTAATTTCCATTTTATTTTATTAAAATAAAATAATAAAATAAATCTACACAATTTTTTTCCTTTGGGGTCCACTGCACCCTTTAGGACTTATTCAAATGTATAATAAAAGCATAGAATCTGGGGACATTACATATTTCCCCTCTAAAACAAAACATCGTCCTCACTGTTGTAAAGACAAATATATTAAATTCACTTTTCAAAAAGTGATGGATATTTGTCCTTCATATCTTCCTCTCTCTCCCAAGTAGCCTCTTCGGTTGCAAAGTGCCTCCATTGCACTTTCATCCTGGCCACTGTTATGTTTCAGAGCTCAATTTCTTCCTGTGCCAAGATGCAAAATGGCTCTCGAAGGAATTCCCCTTGTAGTTCCACCTGTGTCACATTCCAATCAATAACATGAGTAGGATCATGCACATAATTTTTTAATAACGAAACATGAAAAACATCGTGAACCTTAATGTGACTAGGTAAAGCCAACTTGTATGCTACTGGTCCCACTCTTTCCAATACTTCAAAAGGTCCAGAGTAGTGTGGTGCTAGTTTTCCACAACTACCAGTGTAAAAAGTACTCTTCTTAGGCTTAATTCTTAGGTAGACATGATCACCCACATTGAATTCTCTATGAATTCTCTTTTTATATACATAAATTTTCTACTTGTCTTGTGCTATTTAGATATTTTTTTGAATTTTATTTACATTTCTTTCCATTTCCTGCAATGCATCAAGCCCAAGTATTAACTTATCCTCTGGTTGACTCCAAATTAGAGCTGTATGGCACTCTCTTCCATATAATTCTTTAAAAAGACTCATTTTTATTGAGGCTTGGTAGCTATTGTTGTAGGAAAACTCTACTAAATGTAGAAAGTCCTCCCACTTTGTTGGTCTATCCATTACATACATTCTCAACATGTCTTCTAAAATCTGGTTTGTTCTTTTAGTTTGCCCATCTGTTTGGGGACGGTATGTGGTACTAAAGTTCAATTTGGTACCCAATCCCCCAAACAGACTTCTCCAAAAAGCTGTAGTAAACTTTGCATCTCTGTTTTATATAATCATCTTAGGAATTCCATGCTATTTTACAGTCTCTTTCATAAATACATTGCCTACTTGAGCTATTCCAAAAGTAGATTGTACTGGTAAAAAGTGTGCAACCTTAGTGAATGTGTCAAATACTACCATGATAGAGCCATGTTGGTATTTAGTTCTTGGTAACCCAGTGCTAAAATCTATGGAAAATGTTTCCCATTTCCATTTTGGGATGGGTAAATGATTCAACAATCTCGTTGGATGCTGATGCTCTACCGTCACCTATTGACATTCCAAACATCTAGCTAAATAATTTTCCACATCCTTTTTCATATCTGGCCAGAACATGCTCTTTCTTAAAGCTAAAATTAATTTCTGATATCCTGGATGTCCTGCATAGGGTCTTTTATGATAGTCATCTAGAATTTCACTTGTTAATGAATTCACATTGGGGATGTATAATCTGTCTTTCTAAAAAATCAGTCCTCTCTGGTTTTTAGTATACCCCTTCATCTCTTGTTTCTGAAATTTTTCCCGAAGTTTTTCATAGTTTGGATCTTGTCTCATCACTTCTTGGATCAATCCTTCAATATAAATGTTTGCACTACTCCCAACACTATTAACACTTTGGCCAACATTTCTACTTAAAGCATCTTCAATCTTTTTTTCCTTCCCCTTAATATGTTTGATCTCCATGTCAAACTCACTAAGGAAGGATAACCATCTAGCTTGTCTAACATTTAAATCAGGTTGCGTGAAGAAATACTTTAAACTGATGTGATCTGTCATTAATATAAGTTTTTTCCCTAACAGATAATGTCTCCACATCTTCAAAGCATGTATTACAACAACTAATTCTAAGTCATACACACTATAATTCTGTTCATGTTTCCTTAGGTTCATTGACTCATATGCTATGAATGAGTTTTCTTGTAGTAATACTCCTCCTAATCCCTCTCCACAAGCATATGTACATACTACAAATTCTTGATTTGGATCAACAATCTTTAAAATAGGTGCAGTTGTAAGTTTAAGTTTTAACTATTCAAAGCTATGTTGACATTTTTTAGTCCACTCAAAATTCACCCCTTTCCTCTATAGAGATATAATAGGGTATGATAGGAGCTGAGAATATCTCTACAAATCTCCTATAGTTCCAAAAATTACCATGAAAGATCTTATAGATGAAACATCAGTAGGCACAGGCCAATCCATTATAGCTTTTATCTTTTTTGGGTCCACTGCTAAGCCTTTCCATGAAATTATACGGCCCAAGTACTGAATTTTATCTTCGAAAAATTCACATTTGCTAAATTTAGCATAAAACTTATGTTCTCTGAGTGTTTGTAAGACAATTCTGAGATGTTATTTATGTTCAGCTTCATTCTTAGAATATCTCATAATTTCATCAATAAATACTAGGAAATTTTTTTCTAAATGTTTATTTAAAACATTGTTCATTAAGCGCATAAAAGTAGCAGGTGCATTAGCCAACCCAAAAGGTAGGACCATAAACTCATAGTGTCCATATTTGGTTCTGAATGTAGTTTTACTTATGTATTCATCTTTAATTCGCATTTCATGGTAGGTTGTCCTTATATCAATTTTTGAAAACACTATGGCTTCCCTAACTTGATCAAATATATCATCTATCCTCGATAGAGGATATATATTCTTGATTGTCAGTTTATTCAGTTGTCGATAATCTATGCACATTATAAATGTGCCATCTTTCTTTTTGACAAACAGTACTAGTGCTCTCCATGGGGATACACTTGGTCTTATATAGCCTCTATTTAGCAACTCTTGTAGTTGCAGTTTTAACTCCATCAATTCTAGGGTACTCATTCTGTATGGGACTTTAGAGACTGGTGTAGATCCTGGCACTAGTTAAATTGAGAAATCAATTTCTATTTTAGGGGGTAGATGAGGAATTTCATCTGGAAACACATCCTTGAACTCCCAGATGACTCGTAAGTTTCCTAAAAGATAATTTTCAAGCTGCTGTCCCAATTTCCTCCACTTGACAACATACACTTGGCAACCTTTTCTTGCTATTCTTTTCAATTGAAGTGCTGAAATTTGTCTCATAGCTATGGGTTTGGGTTTTCTTTTCACCATCACAGGTTTTCCCTCACCATCTATACAATGTATTGTTTTGTTTAAACAATTTAAGCTAGCTGTATGTTTTTCTAACCAGTCCATTCCTACCAAAAAATCATAGGAAACTAGAGGTAAAATATTCAAACTCAGTTCAATTTCGTACCCATTTAAATTTATAGCTGTCTTGGGAAATTTATGGGTAACTTTTCTATTGGTTCCAGTAGGTAATTGAACTAGCCATGCTTGCTAAATTATCTGACTTCAATTTTAAATTTTCCATAATTTGAGGACTTATATAAATTAGATATGCACTTGGATCTATTAAAACAGAAACATGTTGTTCAACAATGATACCCTCTATTTCGACCATTGTTTATTGTTTTTCAGCTTGCCGATCTTCCAGGGATGCACTGAATTTGGTGATGTTTATTGCCACATCATTTACAGTAGTAGCCTCTCTCAACACTTGTATGTTCTAAACTATTCTGTGTCGACAATCTCTCAGCAGATGAGGTTCTCCACAACTCTAGCACTTTAGAGGTTTCCTCATTTTAATAGTTCCTTCTCTCTTACTATTTCCATCTATCTTTTTAGACCTTGTTTGTGATTGGGCTGGGTGATTCTATCTAGTTTTGGTAAAATTCTTCCTTTGGTGATTTCTCCCAAATTTCTTTAAGTATGCTTGTTTGGTTCTTTTCCCACTAGAGTCACCCTTGTCTTTGTTCTACTAGTTTTTCGCTTGTTCATTTCTTCCCTTGAACTGCTGGTAACAAAATCTTGCCTTGCGCACCACTTCATCCATTGTCTTGGGATTATCAAATTCTATCTTACTTGTAGATAGTAGGTAGGAAGTTCAAAAAACATTGTACCTTTTCTTTCTCTTACCCAGCTACTATAATAACATTGATCCTTATTCTTTGAGGAGATATATTTCAGTTTTCCTAAATGCAATGTTCGAGAGTTTCATTCTACGTCGAAGCTTCGAACATTTTATTCACCATTTTTAGAGTTATACTTTCTCTGTATTCACTTTTAATTTAAAATCGACTTGGGACGTTTTCTCCTAATTTCCCAGAACACTGTATTTACTCATATTGTATCTCAAAGTTTTTGATTTTTCCTTCCTCTGTCTTTTAAGGTTGTATTGCATTTGTTTTCTCGTATGAATATGATTCTTAGGGTTATACCCTTTTTACCTTGAATTCCTACCAATGGGTCCTCCCTTAAGTAGTTATGAGTACTGTGGATAATTTGATTGTTGGGAAAAATACTGAGAGGGGGGGTGAATAAGTATTTAGGACTTACTCAAAACTTTTTACTTTTTCTTACTTCAAAACACATACGTGACTTTCCTGAAACCAACTCGCCTATACATGCGGATATACTTAATAAAACATGCGTATGTCCATCAATCTTATTATGCAGATAATTCTTCACTTATATAATTCCATCATTCAT
Source organism: Pinus albicaulis (assembly GCA_034641835.2). Lineage (NCBI taxonomy): Eukaryota > Viridiplantae > Streptophyta > Pinopsida > Pinales > Pinaceae > Pinus > Pinus albicaulis. The sequence continues at coordinate 981,308,706 of CM076573.1, read as the reverse complement.
TCATTAAATGTTCAATAACCAGTAAGAATGTGCAGTAATAACAGAATAAACCATCACACATAAGCAACACACATGAACACCAGGATTTTAGGTGGAAACCCAAGTCGGGAGAAAACCACCGCTGCCGTTGTCTCAGCCTTCAATATTTTATTATAGAGAAAAAAAATTACAACCATGTACTGGCGCAGACTCATACTAGCACGCAGGCACCCACCTACAAAAGGCTACAACCTTCTCTCATTTACTAGCCTCTCTTGGAAGGGAGCTACAACCCCCTGCTCTCGTTTACCAGCCTCACCTGGAAGGGAGCTACAACCCCCTGCTCTCGTTTACCAGCTCACCTGGAAGGGAGCTACAACCCCCTGACTGAAGGCTACAACTCTCAGCACCACCATGGACCGCATTTCATCAATTTTCATACTGGATCCAATAGCTTCAATAGATCACAACTTGCAGGCCACTTTTCATCATATTTCCAGACTGGACCCACTCCACACATTTAAGCTCAATCACACATCAAACTAAAACTTATTCCCTTATCAATTCATTCAATGAATCATCAACCAATCAATCAACAACTTGATATTTTCTCAACATAGTCAGCAACATAATCAATATTCAGAAAACCCAGATTTGTATGAATACATCAAAGAAAGATAGCAGTAATACAGCAGAACAGATCAGACATTTCATACCACATACTTCAACAAACCCTAGTTTTCATACGCGCTTTCCTTTCACTGATCTAGCGTATATACACACCTTCATTTATATAAAATCGCGTATACATCTTCACAAAATTCAGAACTGGTTTCACATTCCATACACGCTTTCGCTGAATTAAACCCGCGTATATACGTGCTTCCTCTGTTACAAACTAGCGTATAGATCTTCAGACATTTTAGGTCAGTGCAATTCTTCATAATAGATGCATAGCTCAGATTTTACCCCTCACTTCAGAAACATGTTCGCCTCATCTCAGATCTAAACATTCCATAAACAGATCTAGAAGATACATTTCAGATCTAGAGATCCCTCTTCATCATTTTCTTCACTGGTGCATTATGAATTCAGATCTATCATTCAACTGTTACCCATTCCATACAGATATACTTTTAAGAGAAGTATTCATTAAAACCCAGACATCTTGCACACCATTGCACTATGAATTTCTTCTCCTTATATAGGTTTAGCCTTTGTCAATACCATGAGCCAAAACCACACAACTTCTAATGGTATTCCTAGACGGGATCAATTAGATATTCAAGCGCTCAATACAATGGGTCAATACCATGGTAAGAACCCCTGGATTTATAACTTTGGAGCGCAATTAGGCATACGGGACTTAGCATGTAATTTTCCGCATACATACGCTACTTCGCCTGAACAAACTCGCGTATGATTTGTGTCACACACTTTTCATCATTGTTCTGGCCCTTACTGATATTTCTATCTCTGGTACTTCTAAGCTACTTGTAGAACATCAGATTTACATCATTAATAAACTCATCAAGCATCAAGAACAACTCATTAAGTAGGTTGCCATCATCTTCATCAAGTGGGTTGCCATCAAGGACAACACTCTGCATCATATTGCCAACAATCTCCCCCTTTGGACTTGATGGCAACCACGATGGTGTTTGATCACCACAACAGATAAATACATTAAGCATAATGATATTTTCCCCTATTCAAACACCATGTCACTCTCCCCCTTTGACATCAAGGGCAAAGGGCGGATCAAAACCAACACAAGGTTGTTTTCTCCTCATGTAGATAGAAGAGCGTTGTAGATCTGATGTGCACTGAAGTTACCATGCTCCCCCTGAGTTCATGCTGAATCTTCAAACATATTTTTCAATGAAGTATATGACTCTATGACCTTCCTATCACCAAGGACTCATACTTACATCAAAGATCCAACCAAGTGGATTTACATATGAGACTCAAATACCCAACCAAGTGGGTTTACACAATTTGACTCAACTACCCAACCAAGTGGGTTTACAAATTTGAACAAGACTGAATATTACAATTTTACATTATAGGTCTCATCATGACCTTTTCATCAAATTACAAATATGATTTTTATGACCACTACCAAAAAGACCTCAAGGAAGATCATATTTCAGAACCATCATAATGCCAACAATGCATTATGCTCAGCAAGGCTAATGCTCCCCCTGAAACTGTGCATCCAATGCATCCTTTCCACAAGACCAATGCTCCCCCTTAGCTTGTGCATCCTGAACACTATACTACAGGTCTGCTAAAAAATGTTGAATCAGAGAAATATGTTAGCAACCACCCATACGCGGTTTTCTTTGGATTAACCCGCGTATATACGCGACTGTCGTTTAGGAAATCCGCGTATCCATTTTAATCTTCTAATTTTGATCAAATCTGATCTCCTGAAAGGCAGATATTACTTCCAGCTTATGTCTGAGAAATTTTGAATGCTTCCCTGGAATATGTGAGAACAGATAGGACAATGTAGCTATGCTTTCAAGTTTCATCCAACAGTTGTAGCATAAGCCTATCAGTAACCAAGT